>CM065126.1:3842500-4362500 GCA_033026305.1 Cirrhinus molitorella | reverse complement strand
GTATTCAGCTGTCTGATTTAATAAAGTTGCTCGTTCTTACTCTGCATTTAAGCATGAAAATTACCTCAAATATAAATTACTTTCATAGTTTTGTCTTTAGTTAGATTAGGCTATCAAGACATTTGGCTGTGCACTTCAAAAATAATAAATGTTTATTTTGATATAACTTGTTTTATTTGTGTCCGAAAAACCATTGTCATAAAGGAACGGTTTGTCCCATTCTCAGATCATTTGCACAGTATGATGATATTTCCTCTAGAAGCATATGATGAAACGCTAGAAGTTATGTTCTCTCTCTTTTGCCTATTATTGGTTAAACTAGCAAACCTGTGTCAAAAGTAGATTAATTCAATGTCAACAGTGTTACCCAAGTATTACTGCTAGATTAAACTAAAACATATGTTTTGTTTATTAAAATATATTTCTAAACATACCATATGCTCAGTAGTTCTTGGCTTCCATGTTGAGTTATAGGCCCGAAACCCTTAGCAAACACATATGGTATTTTATGCACATATTCCTACAGATCACCTTTATTTATATAGCACTTTATACAATATAGATAGTTTCAAAGCAGCTATGTAAGGTCATGTTTGGGTTTTTGGGGTACCCTTTCACAAGGTGCTAATATTTACCATTTAGATGCTAATATGTACACTTTAGGCACTAAAATGCAACGTCAAGGGTAAATAAGGTAGAAATGTATACCTTTTGAAGCTTTTTTTCCTGAGCATGTGGAGTCGTGTGTGGACAACTGCTTGATTATCTTCAGAAAATGATTGTTTTTGCAAATATTGGGATTTTATGTGCTGTTTGGACATGCTTTTTGTACTATGAGAAAGAGTTGTGGGTTTTTAAGCATAGACATAAATTAAGTTTGAGTATTAATATTTGCCTTCTCGCTATATTAGAGATCTTGTGTTGTGCGGGTGTAATCAGGAGATGATCTCAGGTTGGGTTTGCACTCATGCTATCAGTATAACACTGAAGCAGCGTGTTGAAACTCTCTCCTGCGTCCTGACTTTGCAGCACAGCTCTCCTGTCAGAGCGGGTTTGGATGATGATGAGGAGGTTTGCAGTGACCCCTGAGCTCAAGAGAATCACAGCATTCAGCACTTTCTGCCCTGCATATCACACGTCTTTAATGCATTCAAAAGTACAGAGCATAAAAATATTATGGTGTTTTTTGTGCGTTTTTTACTGCTCCAATTAAACATTTATGAGCTCAGCTAAATACTAATAAATAATCCGCTAAATAAATAATAAAAACTAGGTTTGTGTTGTTGTTGTTGTTGTTGTTGTTGTTGTTGTTATCAGGGTGTGATTTGTGGAAAAAAGCAGAGGGGAGTTACTTTTGAAACCTTTTTATAGCTTAAGTATCCTAATGTTAGTGTAATCTGTTAACAACGCACATTATATATCCGTCTTTTTAGGCAAGTATCAGATAATGAGTGTCATGTCATGAAATGTTTTAATATGACGGAAACTGTCTAACGTGATAATAATTTATTAAAAACATTGTAAGCCTATTAATTGTAACGATTTCATTTCAAAGAACGAATAAATTATATTGAGAAAGCGAGCAAAATAGTAGCCTATCAACGGAGCTTTTTAAAACTCAGAATCAGTAAACCACTGCGTCGCAAAATGGTTCACTGTTTCGAAGCGCTTCGATTGAATCGCGAATCATTTGATTCAGAACGGGACTTTAAAGTGAGTATCGCGAATCATTTTATTCAAAACCAGGCTTTAAATCGCAAAACACTTGATTCAGAAGCGGACTTTAAAGCGAGTATAGCAAATCATTTGATTCAAAAAGGGACTTCAAAGTGCATATCGTGAATCATTTGATTCAGAACTGGACTTTAAAGTGAGTATCGCGAATCATTTTATTCAAAACCGAGCTTTAAAGCGCATGTCGCAAATCATTTGATTCAAAAAGGGACTTCAAAGTGCGTATGCAAATCATTGATTCAAAATGGGACTTTAAAGTGTGTATTGCAAATCATTTTTCAATGTGGGACTTCAGAATACGTATGGCCAATCATTTGATTCAGAACTGGACTTTAAAGCGTGTATCGTGAATCATTTGATTCAAAAAGGGACTTCAAAGCGCATTTGGTGAATCATTTGATTCAGAACCGGACTTAGGAGCAGGTTCGCAGGATGCTTTTATCCCCACGGGATAAAAAATAATTCAGCAGAGGCAGGGATGCATAGACCAGAGGGGAAGAAATGGCCCCCCGGCAAATCGCACCCTGGTTATTATTATTATTATTATTATTATTATTATTATTAATATTAATAATAATAATAATAATAATAATAATAATAATAATAATAATAATAAAATATTTCTACATTTCCAGTAAAATGAACAGTAAGATTTTTAATGATTTAATGAAGTGTCTTCTACTCACCAAGCCTGCATTTATTTGATATATTTTCTATTTGAATGTATTTTAAAATGTAATTTATTCCTGTGATTTCAAAGAAGAATTTTTAGCATCATTACTCCAGTCACATAATATACTGATTTGCTGCTCAAAAAACATTTTCTTAAAAAACATTATTATTATTATTATTATTATTATTATTATTATTATTATGATTATTATTATTATTATTATTATGTGGAAATCAAGACTGAGTAGATTTTTTCTTTCAGGATTCTTAGATTTATTTGAACATTTATCTTAAATAGATTTTTTTTTGTAGCATTACAAATGTCTTTATCATCAATTTAAAGCAATTTAATTTCAGATAAATGCTGATCTTTGGATCTTTCTATTTATCAACAGAATCCTGAAAAAATGAAGTCAACTGTTTTAAATGTTAATGATAATAATAATAATGAATGTTTCTTAAGCAGCAAATCAGAATATTAGAATGATTTCTGAAGGATCATGTGACACTGAAGACAGGAGTAATGATGCTGAAAATTCAGCTTTGATCGCAAAAATAAATTACATCTTAAAATATATTCAAATAGAAAGCAGTTATTTTAAATGGTAAAAATATTTCACAACGTCTCTGCTTTTGCTGTATTTCGAATCAAATAAACACAGGCTTGGTGAGCAAAAGAGTCTTCTTTAAAAATAAAAAAACATTAAAAATCTTTTGACTGGTAGTGATTTTAGCTTAAATTGTATTTAAAAAGATGCCTAGCTATGATACCACTATGTCTACGATATGATTTATTATAAATAAATGCATTGAAATAAGGTAAAGTAAACCGATTGCACAGATGAACGAAAGCTTAAGTAAACAGAAATAAAAACGGTATGCAAATAAGATGAGACAAAACGGCGTGCTCCTGATATTTTCCTGAGGGTCTCGCGATCTCGTCTGAAGCAGATGACAGCGGCGTATCATGTGAAAGATGGCTGACAGCAGCGGGTTCTCCTGGTGATGGCACATTAATACTCCCGCAGCCTCTAATCAGGCCACCATGTCAAAAGATTATTTTAAGACCTGGCGAAACGGCTCCGCTCCGCACCAAAGACACGAAACCGGCCCAGCCAGCGACAGAAAATGAGTTCATCGCCATAATTAGTCTCGCAAAAGCCTCCCCCTCCACCTCCCCAATTTCATTTCTTTGGCCTTGGAGGTTGACCAAAGATAATGACTGCTGAGCTTTTCTCATTAAAGACCTTTGGTGTGTGTGTGTGTGTGTGTGTGTGTGTGTGTGTGTGTGTGTGTGACTGTGTCAGACCTCCCATCATTAGCTTCCTTCACACACACAGAAGGCCCAGTCAGAAAACAAGCCCTGCGCAGGTCAGAGGTCACAGGGATGATGTATTTTTGCTGACCACGAAGTTGTGCTGCAATCAGGGGCCCCAGTAGAGAAAGACACGATGGAGAACATTTATCATTGTCTGTTTTAGATAGAGACCACCATGATGTCTAGTTTGTGTGTGTGTGTGTGTGTGTGTGGCAGATGTTTATTCTGTGGTGGAGTTTACACTTTCCAGAACATTTACTCTTTCTGTTTCTCTGTGGAACAAGCCTCAAACCTCCATCCAAGCTTATGACAATTTTTGTTTTAAAAACTCTCTTGCATTTAGCAGTAATGCAATTTTTGTGCATTACTAGTAAAATTGTGTATTTGGTGTGTATTTTTATTGGAATTTTAATGTTTCACCCTCATTTCCTTTAATAAATCTATTTTACACTAGGTACGCTAGTTCCTCTCAGCATTTTTTGGGCAAAAACATACTCATTGAAACCCATTAAAACTGTTTTTTTTTTTTTTTTTTTTTTAATCCTAGGGCTATTCAAAATGCAATATTTGTTAATAGGCTTTTATTCTGTTGGCAAGAAAAAAAAGTATTTATTTATTTATTATTTCATATTATGTCATTTTTTGTTGTCTATTAAAATAATTAAAATAATTATTATTTTTTTATTATTCATTTTGGTACAATATTAAAAATAAAATATTAAATATTTAAGTGAACCATTAAAATAATTAACAGCATATTTTTTATATATATATATATATATATATATATATATATATGTATGTATGTATACGTTATAAATTAAATTAATTCAATTTTGTACAATAATAAAAAAAATATTTGAGGCATTAAAATAATTAACAGCTATTGGTAAAAAAAATACTTTTTATTTATTCATTCATTTATTGATTTATTCATTTTTATTTATTATTAGTTGTCTATTAAAATAATTAAAAGCTTGTTAATAATTAACATTTATTTATTTTTATAAATTCATTCATTCTTTTATTCATTTTTATATTAAAAATAAAATGTAATATTTATGTCAACCATTAAAAACAGCGTATTGGTAAAAAATGAACTTAATTCATTCAATTTTGTACAATATTAAAACATTTTTTGTTGTGGGCATTAAAATAATTAACAGCTATCTTTAAAAATGAATTAATAATAATAATAATAATAATAATAACAATAATAATAAACTTTTTATTTATTTATTTGTTTATTATATTTAGTTGTCTATTAACATAATTAAAATCTTGTTAATAATTAACAAATATTTTTATTAATTCATTCTTTCATTCATTTTGCACAATACTAAAACTAAAATATAATATGTATGTCAACCATTAAATGAATTAACAGCGTATTGTTAAAAAATGTACTATTTATTAATTAATTTATTTATTTTTTGTTATTTTTTGTCTGTTACAATAATTAAAAGCTTGTTGATAATTTATTTATTTAAAAATTAACTTCATTCGTTGAATTTTGTACAATATTAAAAAAAAAATTGTCAGCCGTTAAAATAATGAACAGCGTATTGTTAAAAATTAACATTTATTTTTATTAATTAAATAATTCATTTTTGTACAATATTTAAGTTTAATCTTACAGTACATTATTAGCCCTTGTATGATGAATTGCTTGTCATGTTTTTCATTTATAGACTTGTTTAAACATAAGCATCTTCTAAATGACAAAAACTGCTATGAGAAAGTGTTTTAACACGGAGGCCTTCACAAAAAGCCTTTGGAAATCATTGGCAGGGTTTAGCATGTGCTTGGCTTAGATGAACTACTCCGTTAAGACGTCATTTGCATTTAGACATTTAGATTTCTAAAGAGCTTTTGGAGAAGAATCTCACTATAGGAATTCAGCAGCTTATTCTGAGTCTCATTACACTGAAGGAAACACTTTTAGTCACAGTTCAATAGTCCTTGAGTGTTCTGAGGACAGGGTTTTTCTCAGTGACCCTGCTGTGTGTGTATATATGTGTGTGTTTCTTAATGATTGTGTCGATGTGAAAAGCATTACGTAATCGGAGCTCCTCTGTTTTGTCCTTGCTCATCCTTTCAGAAAAGCCTGTCTCATTTAATGAAGTTATTTCAGGAAGCACTTTTGCTGCTGTTGCATTTCAATGTGAAAACAGTTAGGTTACAGCAGCGGGATCCAAAATCCTGCTCGCTTGTGTCCTTGTGAAGGACGGTCCAAGGGTACGCTGTCTAGGAAAACTCAATGAAACTAAACCAGTGCAATCAGAAAATGACATTAGCTGTTCTGTTTTAATATTGTAGGTTTGCTTACAAAAATGCATTAAAAATGCACGCGGATGGACTCGCGGAATCCAGTCATAAAAACGGAATGTATTTTTTAATGCGGAATTTCATGGAATTTGTCAGAGTTTGGAAGAATTATTCAGAAGTATGTCATCAGATTAAATCAAATCGTGATATGAACTAGTATGAGTAAATATTAAACCGCAAAAATATGAATCCTGGATGTTCCGTGTGTCTCTGTGTTTATGAATGGTGCAGACACGTGTTTTGTGTTTCATGATTTTAATTAAATGGACATGCCTTTGGATTTATGAGGTTTTATTTAACCATTAAAAAGGAGTCCAGAAAGATTAAAATGGAAAAAACGGAATCCAGAAAAAATAAAACAGAAAAAAAAATGGAATTTGGAAATAATAAAACTATAACAAAATTTGGAAAAAAACGTAATGGATTTCTTATGGCCCTAATTGTAGTATTAGCTTTTGCATATGCACAATGGTCCTTCTTGAAAAGTATCATGTGATGCCATGGTTTTTCCTAAGGTTTGCAAAGTGGTCTTCTGTAGCTATGGTGGGTTTTTGTTAAATTGCATGGAAAAACAATATATATTTTGACTTCAAAAGACATTAGACACTTCTAAAACAATAATGTAATGTCTTTGCATTAAGTTGTGACCCTGAACCACAAAACCAGTCTTAAGTAGCACAGGTATTTGTAGCAACAGCCAAAAATACAGTGTATGGGTCAAAATAATCAATTTTTTTATTTTATGCCAAAATAAATTAGGGTATTAAGTAAAGATCATGTTCCATGAAGATATTTTGTAAATATCCTACCTGAAAAAATATAAGCAAAAGCGCACACATCTGTCTCAATAGGGTGCTCGACCAAAAAAGCATATCAAATGAAAGTTTATATAAAGTCGGCAACACCGTAGCTCCAAAATATAAAAAATGTATTCTTTAAAATCTTTCCTCCGTAGCTCTAGAAAAAAGGTGACATTTCGAGCACACAGGCTCTTCATCAGACAAAATTGAACACATGTGTGCCCCTCTTTAAACTTACGGTAGTGAAATCACATGACTTCACCCCAAGTCTCATTCACAAAAACAGTGTCAATAAATGAATGAAAAACAAACATTTAGAGCTATGTGTCTATGTCAACAAACAACTTTGTTAATCACTTTTGATCTCAGACACAAACATTAAAACATAATACTTTCCACATTATATTTGACTAGTACACATGTATCCAGTACACATGGCAAATAGAAGACACCTATATACTAAACAAATGGACGAACATCAAAATCCTCATTCAGTCCTCTGGGAAACAATGTATCTAAGGTGAAAATCCAAAAAGCTTCTCGCTGTAGAAGCATTTTATTTATATCTCCTTCGCGCCGTGTACTCTTCACTAACTCAATACCAATATATTGCGAAGTAGAAACTGAGTGTTTCAAGTCTAAAAAATGTTTCGCTAATGAACTTTTCAGATCATGATGCCTAATTGCACACCAGTGTTCAGAGATACGAGTTTTTAAAGGTCTACTAGTTTTACCTATATAACACAGGCCACAAGGACAACGTAGCATATAGATGACATTAGCAGTCTTACAAGAAATAATACCCCGAATATTAAAAAGTTTTGCCGTGTGGGGATGTCTGAAAGTCCTAGTTTTATATGTAAATATAAAACTGTATTTATGTTATATGTAATATGTGTTTTTGTGAATGAGACTTGGGGTGAAGTCATGTGATTTCATTACCGTAAGTTTAAAGAGGGGCACACATGTGTTCAATTTTGTCTGATGAAGAGCCTGTGTGCTCGAAATGTCACCTTTTTTCTAGAGCTATGGAGGAAAGATTTTAAAGAATAAATTTTGATATTTTGGAGCTACAGTGTTGCCGACTATATAAACTTTCGTGTAAATATCCTACCTTAAATATAGCAAAATTTAATGTTTGATAAGTAATAATTAATACTTAATTTGGAATTTTAAAGGGTATTTTCTCAATATTTAGATATTTTTGCACCCTCAGATTCCAGATTTTCAAATATATTGCATCTCATCCAAATATCCATAATATCAATGGAAAGCTCATTTATTGAGCTCAATTTAATACAAAGTGGCCCTTATGACTGGTTTTGTGGTCCAGGATTTCATATGTAAGCGAATGCAGTGAATATAGGTTGTATTGTTGCTTGTTCTTGCTTTTTTTAGGGCTAGTAAAAATGGAATGAAGATTAGTGGTTCTGTTTAGAAAAAGGGTCAGAGCGTTTACATTGCAGGTCAAGCTATATAATACATTTAGCAGCAATGTCAGGTCATGTTACATGATTCTGTATAGCACATATATAAGGATACATGAATGTAGCATCCATGTAATATACATGAACAAGAAAAACCCATTTAGGTCATCAGTGGCACCTTCCCAACCCACAAACGGTGAGCTGCACAGCAGAGCAGAAGTGAAGTTCAAATGCTGAAGACTCCACTGGAAACCTTTAAGCCATGGCTATATATGGGCCATTCTACAGAATTGGTGCAAACTGCTGTCCCACAACCAAAGAAACACATTTAAAAAGCATTTAAGTATTCAAATCTTAGATGTCTATCAAGATCCTTTTATTATCTGTTGAAACCCACATTTATTTATTTCAAATATTAGTAAGCTCAATATCTATAAAATCATTATTTATTGGGTACTTTCAATTGGGAAGTGGCTGTCCCGAACCCTAACCCCTACATTTCAAATTCCATTAATTTTTTCCATTGTTGTTTTTAAGTGTATTTTTTATTTTTTTTTAAAAAGTGAAGTTCAAAAAAATAAATGATTTTATGTATTCTTTGTAAATTCTGAAATTAGTTTGTGGAAAAAAACACACACTTTGTCACAACTGAAACTGTGTGTGTTTTAGTCTGTTGGCCGAGACTGATTTTAACTAAATCCCTACATTTATGATCAGGAAATATTCCTTTGTCCCTCTCTCTTTCATAGTCTCAGGTGTGAGTAGACAGACCTCATAATTTTTAGGACAAATATGTTAAAAAGTCTGTCTGTAACTTTAAGGAACGTCACTACCGAACTCCTTTTTCTCCAATTAAGCACACTATTTTGAGAGTTATTCCATTCCATTTTAGTTATATGTATACTACTTTTCAGAACTGTGCGTCTTTGAGCTAGGTTCAAAAGTATCTAAAATTGTCACTACCGAAACAGTCACTACTGAAACATTTGGTGGTGTTTTGGTAGTGTCATCTTTGTTTTTTTGGGGGGGGTGTTATCCCATAGAATTGTCACTCCAAAACAGTCACAACCGAAACATGTCATCGTTGTTTCAGTAGTGACAAAAGGGAACACATAATTCTTTGCACATTTTTTATATTTAGTATGTTTAGTAGTGTTTTAGTATGGAATCAAAATAAAAAATGGAATCAAAATACAACAAATACAATTCAACTCATACGTTATAATTGAAATATTGTTAAAAATGTAATTATTCTGGATTTACCTTTAGAGGAAAAAATGTAATAAATGGCAAAAATAAATATATATTTACAATCTAGATGTAAGCAAAATCTTAATAGGTCAATATAACCCTTAAAATGAAATTATTATTACTGCATTTCGGTAGTGACAAATTTGGGAAGAGGACAAATATTCCAAAGCTTTCTCAAAATACAATATGAAAATTTAATGCGAAATGAAAATGTGTTCCTTGGATATTACACAATTTGCATACATAAATTGTTTTTGGACTTTTTTAAGACGTTTCCAAACTCTGCCTTTGCACCAATTCTGTAGAATAGCCCATATATGTGACCCTGGACCACAAAACCAGTCATAAGGGTCTTTCCATTTTTGGAAATTGAGATGTGTACATCATCTGATAAGCTTCCCATTGATGCATGGTTTGTTAAAATATGACGATATTTGGCAAAGATACAACGATTTGAAAACCTGGAATATGAGGTTGCAAAAAAATCTAAATATAGAGAAAATCGCCTTTAAAGTTGTCCAAATGAAGTTCTGTCAATGCATATTAAACATCAAAAATTAAGTTTTGAATCATTTACGATTGGAAATTCACAAAATATCTTAATGGAACATGATCTTTACTTAATATCCTAATGATTTTTGGCATAAAAGAAAAATCATAGTTTTGACATACCATGTATTTTTCGCTACAAATATACCCCAGTGACTTATATCTGGTTTTGTGGTCCAGGGTCACATATGTGTGTGTGTGTGTGTATATATGTATGTATATATATATATATATATATATATATATATATATATATATATATATATATATATATATATGCTAAATGCATACAGTTCTGCATGTTATATATGCATTTCAAGTGTGAGGTCCAGTACTCTGTGGGAGTGAATAAATGTGGCATGAAAATGAACATTTTGCTATTCTCGTCTAATACATAACCCAGTTGGAAAACCACCGAATGTTCCCGGTTTATCTTTCCGTTTGGCTGACAAGACTGATCTCAACCCAATAAAAGTAAGCAAAAGAAACAGGCGTTTATATTTCTGAAAGATCTCTTTGTGCAAAGGCCTTCTTGAAGGAGTCATCAGGCCTGTTTGCAGTACACACCCCTCCACTTATCTAACAGTCTTACATTGTTCAGTGGTCATACGGAGGTTTACCAAAGACATCCCACTGTTCTCTCTGAAATCCTGGAAGAAATATATTCTGCGAGATGCCTTAATGTGCTTTTGTTTTTCTCCTTGCTCCCAACAGATCGCTCTCCTCCAGCTGTCGTCCTAAATTAGCTGAGCTCTGTGAAAGGAGAGCCGTTTTGACTGACCCCTTCTGCTCCTTGAAGCTCCAGCCGGCCGTGACACCCAAATGCTGCCTGTCTTTCATCAATCCTGGAGAAAAATGGACTTGGAGTGAAGGGCGCCCCTTTATGTGGGCTCGGACGACTCTGAAACTAGTTGAGAGACTCAAATGGGTGACCTATGACAATGTAACCGAAAAGGGGACTTGAGTTCTCGCTTTCCCAAGCAGCTGCAAGCAGGATATGAGCTCGAGCCGTGGGTATCGGCGATAAAACGAACCTTCCGTCGCTCGAGGCCTCCTCTAACGTCATGCAGTCATCTGAGGAATTGTTTAGCAGGAAGCTGAAAGCGTTGAATGGGAGTATGGGGCATCCAGCGGGCAACACGCAGGGCAAACTGGAAGGCGGTGGTAAGACGAACGGGACGCCTGCTATGCCTAAAATGGGGGTGCGGGCCAGGGTGACGGACTGGCCCCCGAAAAAAGAGGGTTGGGGACCCAACTACGAAACTGTCATTACGGCCTTTCAGAACGGACAGCCTGACCAAAGTGTAGAGATCACGGATTTGCCCGAAGCCCCTTTGGAGCCTGATTATTCGGATACGAAATATTCCTTGAGTGACCTTTTGAGTCGATCCCCTTTGAAGGGGCTCCATCCCATTCGGCAGCGGAGTAACAGCGACGTGACCATCAGCGACATCGATGCGGAGGACATAATGGATCAGAACGCAGTCAACCCCAACACCGGAGCCTCGTTGCATCGGGAATACGGGAGCACGTCTTCGATTGACCGGCAAGGTCTTGGGAACGATGGGTTCTTTACTATGTTGCGCGGATATCGGATTGACAACTTAGACCATCGTAGTGCACCACCTGCCGGGTTTCCGGAGCTCCTTCGATACGACACAACTCTCTCTCCGAGCTTGCAAACCGCTGCCCAAATAGCCCGAGGCGAGATCGTACGCATCTCCGGCTACGACTACGTGGACAGCTCTCTCCTCTACAGCCGAGAAAGAGAGAAGTCCTTTATGCGCCGTCTCAAGTCGGAATCATCCGAGACGTCGCTGTTTAGGAAACTGAGGACTATTAAGAGCGAGAGCGATGGTCTGCGATTGTCCACCGAGCAGGATGACCGTCGCCCGCTCAGCTTCCAGAAGTGCTTCGCTCACTATGACGTCCAAAGCGTCCTCTTTAACATCAGCGAAGCGGTGGCTAACCGCGTAAGCCTGAGCCAGAGGAAGAACACCACAACTGGAGCTTCTGCTGCGTCCCAATACCAAGTCCCTGGAGGTGCACAAGTCACTGCGAATACAACTGGACCCGCCTCCATGTTCGAATCGCCGCTAGGAAGTCGGGAAGACCTCAATCCCAAGGAGAACTTGGATGCGGATGAGGGAGATGGGAAGAGTAATGGATTGGTACTAAGCTGTCCGCATTTTCGCAATGAGATTGGTGGAGAAGGAGAGAGAAGGATATCTCTATCCAGGGCCAATAACGCCACCTACAGCGCTGGAGGAGAAAACTGCTCCTTCGAGTCCTCCTTGAGCTCCCACTGTACTAATGCTGGCGTGTCTGTACTGGAGGTGCCGCGAGAAAGCCAGCCAATCCACCGTGAAAAGGTCAAGCGGTACATCATTGAGCACATCGACCTGGGAGCATATTATTACCACAAGTACTTCTATGGCAGAGGTGAGCTTTTTCATTTTGCATGGAAAAACTAAGTTGATTGTGGTTTGTTAAACTCGCCATGAGTCAAAATTGACCTTTAATTCCTGGTTCTATTCAGAATGATTCACCAGTGCACACAATTCCAAATTGTTATTGTTTATAATCTTGCTACGCCTATAAAACATTTTTTGTATTTGGCTGGTTTCACAAAGGTTGTGCTAATGGTTTTTGGAGTTATTTTTGTGGCTAAGTTGCATATGCATTTGCACAAGTTTCTCTTTTAAATGCAAAATTTATGGGAGGAAGATGTTTGGGTTCCTACGCATTTTGGAAAAGTATGGAATTTTTTTGCATTTCCAATCTTTTGCCACTATTTACATTTTATAATGGACAATTAAGAATCTTACAACTAGTTTTTCATGGCAGTTGTTTAGTGATTCTTTAGTGATTTTTAGTGAATTTTCATTATGCAGAATGCAGGTTATAAGTGTTTTGGGTTTCTTCTCACAGTATTCTTATACTGACTCTTAAGTCTTAAGTTGCACAGGTATATTTGTAGCAATAGCCAAAAAATACATTTTATGGGTCAAAATTATAGATTTTTTTCTTTTATGACAAAAATCATTAGGATATTAAGTAAAGATCATGTTCCATTTAAGATATTCTGTACATTTCCTACCGCAAATATATCAAAGCTTAATTTTTGATTAGTAATATGCATTGCTAAGAACTTCATTTGGACAATTTTAAAGGCGATTTTCTTAATATTTAGATTTTTTTGCACCCTCAGATTCCAGATTTTCAAATAGTTGTATATCAGCCAAATATTGTCATATCCTAACATAACATAACCATACATCGGTGGAAAGCTTAATTATTCATTGATGTCATTTCAAACAATTGACACTTATGAATGGTCCATGGTCACACATCCCTATTACATAGCCCTAAGGACCTTTGCAAAATTAAAAAAATATACAGCCTTTTATGTGTGCACGTCATGAGAAACCATTAAACTTAGCATATAGGACAACGCACACTGAGCCACCTATTGTGACATCAGCCCATTTTGCGTTGTTGGTTTCTTGGCCACAACAGAGTATGCATTAAAGAGACCTAAGGCCTTGAAAAATGACGTACTGCCCTTTCAAAAGCCACATTTTTTTACAGTATCATTCACTTTTTGGCAAATAGGAAATTGCACACAGCCATATTATGCCATCAGCCCATTTTGTGTCATGGATTTTTAGACATAATTAGACATTAGACCATATTAGAGGTACTACCTTAAGAAAAGCCAAATGTTGAACACGTAGATCTCATTTTATTTATAGTAAGATGGCAGTGATGCAAAAAAAAAAAAAAAAAAAAAAAAAAAAAATTGGGTTAAATGAAAATAGAAATTCCCATGCGTATGTAAATAGTTTCTCGAAGGTGCAAAAAGGCATGCAAAGGCATGTGAAAGTCTGTATTTTTTATTATTATTATTTTTTTTTAGGAGCTCTGTTAGTTGTCCCTTCGAGAAAATCAATGAAGAAAGCCCTAAGAAACTATATATCAAATATAAAGCTGATAATAATGCTGTATGAAGTATTTGTTAAATATGTGACCCAGGACCATAAAACCAGTCATAAATGTACATTTGAAAGATTTTAAGATTTATAACATTTATACGTCATTTAATTTTTTTTTGTGTGTGTTAGGATAGGAAAATTTTTGAAATATTGAATATTTGAAAATAAAATTGTTCAAATGAAGTTCTTAGCAATGCATATTATTAATCAAAAATTAGTAGAACAAAGTATCTTCATGGAACATGATCTTTACTTAATATCCTAATGTTTTTTGGCGTAAAAGAAAAATCAATCATTTTGACCCTTACAGTGTTTTGTTGGCTATTGCTTCAAACATACCGATGCTACTTAAGACTGGTTTTGTGGTCCAGGCTCACATATGGTATGAAAATCTTGAGTCTGGAAAAGTGTGGAATATGTGTAGGAACCCTGAATCATGCAACGTGATTTACTAAGGTTTGCAGTAGTCAGTTTACTGGTATTTGCGCTATTATTTAACAACTCCCAAAAAAACATGTCTTGCCTGTGTTGCAGCATGTCACAGATTATCATTGGCTCTGCTTGTTTGGTAATTATGGAAAGATTCCGACATTGCCAGTAGAACTTTTCCGCTCCCATCGCACTTTTATAGGATTGCGATCTCACGCTAATTTGCCCTGTTTAGGAAATCTGTCTCAAAGAGTTTGGGTCTTTTTTCCCCCACTTGCTTTTTAAAAAGTTTATACTTTAAACATGTGAAAAAATCTGTCGGTGCAGTAAAACAAAATACATTCATATTAAAGGATTAGTTCACTTTAGAATTAAAATGTCCTGATAATTTACTCACCCGAGATGTTCATGCTTTCTTTCTTCAGTTGAAAAGAAATTAAGGATTTTGATGGAAACATTCAGTTTTTTTCATATTGTGGACTTCAGTGGGAACCAAAGCATTAAAGGTCCAAATCCCAGCTTCAAAGGGCTCTACACAATCCCAGCTGAAGAATAAGGGTTTTATCTATCAAAACGATAGATAGATCTTTTTCAAAAAAAAAAAATAAATAAATAAAAGTAAATACTTTTTAACCACAAATGCTCATCTTGCACTAGCTCGACCTCATGCATTACATAGTCTCACACACACATGATGTAGGCGTAAGTACCGAACGTGCAAAGAAAGGCAAACACACTTTAAAAACAAGGTAAAACAATGATGTCGGATGATTTTGAAGTTGGAGGAGAAAATGAGATAAACCTTTTTGAACAGAAGTACAGAAGCGCATCACATCACTAGTGCAAGATGAGCATTTGTGGTTAAAAAGTATATCAATATTTATTTTTTTTTAGAAAATGGCTGATCGTTTTGCTAGATAAGACCCTTATTACTCAGCTAGGATTGTGTAAAGCCCTTTGAAGCTGCATGGAAACTGCAATTTGGACCTTCAACCCGTTGAAGTCCACTATATGGAGAAAAATCCTTGAATTTTTTTCCTCAAAAACCTTCATTTGTTTTCGACAGAAGAAAGAAAGACATAAACATCTTGGATGACATGGGGGGTGAGTAAATTATCAGGAAATTCTAGTTTAGGAATAAACTAATCCTTTACAGATGCATCTATGAAAACAAGTCTTATTCAATTCACCTTGTTCTAGATAGAGCTTTTTAGATATTTTAAACTCAAAAACGAGACTCAGTTTATGAAAATGATTTACGAGCAATTTTTTTTTATATAAAATACATATTTTATAAAAAAATTGGAACTCAGAAATTGATATAAAATCAAAGCCATACATCTAAACAAGTTGTGTTCCGAATTTGAGGTTGATATCTCAGAATAAAAGCCTATTAGCAAATATTGCATCATTTTATAGTTAAATGGCCCTAGGATTAAAATTAGTTTTAATGTTTCAATAAGAACGTTTTTGTCCAAAAGGTGCTGAGAGGAACGTTTTTGTACCTAGTGTAAAATAGATTTATCAAAGGAAATGAGGGTGAAACTTTAAAATACATAAATCAATGTTTTTCTATATTAATATACATTAAAATTAAATTTATATCTGTAATTAAAGTTGAATTTCCAGAATCAATACAGTCAGTCCAGTCAGTGTCACATGATCCTTCAAAAATCATTCTAATGTGCTGATTTATTATCAGTGCTTAATATTTTTTATTTTTTTTTTTTTTGGAACCTGTGATACTTTTTTTCAGTATTTTTTTTTATTAAAAAAGGAACATTTATTTAAATTAGAAAGGTTTTCTAACAATATACACTACTGTTCAAAAGTTTGGGGTCAGTACATTTTTATTCTTTCTTTTTTTTAAAGAAATTAATACTTTTATTCACCAAGGATGTGTTAAATTAATAAAAAGTGATAGCATAGATTTACATGGTTAGAAAAGCTTTATATTTTGAATAAATGCTGTTCTTTTTAACTTGTTATTCAACAAAGAATCCTAAAAAACAGTTTGTGTATATATATATATATATATATATATATATATATATATATATATATATATATATATATATATATATATATATATATATATATATATATTTATTTATTTATGTATTTATTTATTTATTTATTTATTTATTTATTTATATATATATATATATATATATATATATATATATATAACTAAAATGGACAAAAACGTTCATAAGGTTGCACAAGGTTTAAAAATCTTGTGCCTTGTCAGTTCTCTCTCCTTTGGATGTTGGTTTAATGATTTAGGGACCGTAGGTTTTGTGAAGCTTGGTGTTTGTTACACATTTTGAAAGGAGAAACACTTGTGCCAAGGATTGAGGTGTGAGAATGTTCTCCTGTCTGTGGCCTGTGATTTGTCATGTGAGAATAGACAGGGTGAGGTGCAGCTGTTCCCCTCCGAGGAGCCGCGATGCCGAAAGAGGCGAGACGGGACCCTCTCCTCACACCGCAGTCCCACCGCTCTTCATTAAAACACCTCGGCGTGTCTGGGAATGGAACAAGCAAATGATACCTCAACTTACATTGCACAATATCACCCGTGTTTGACTGAGAAGGTGTCAGTGTCTGTCAGACTGCTTTTTTTTTGTGCATGTCTGCACATCTGCATAGTCCTGACAGGATCGTGTTACCCTTTCCTAAGCTCTGGAAAACAGCTGCTCCACCTCTTGCCATGCAGAAAGTCATTTCTTTCCTTTGACTACGCTGAATAATGAGCCGCAGCCCCTGGGTGAAAGCTGCGATTGTGTCCTGCACCTTCACAGGCTTTCCAGCCATAGCGAATGAGCCAATTACAGCTCGGCTCAAATGACAATAAATCATGTTAGCCAGCTCGTTCTATTGGGAAATAGATAATCATCCGCCAAAGACCTATCAAGCAGAAGAGCTCAATTTTCTTCATTTGTGCAGGGTTATATTTGACACTGATTAGTCTTGTGCATTTAACAATTTACTTTGAGTGCCATTTAAAGAGGAAAGAAGTTTCAACATGAAATCATAATTGACCCATTTGGTTGGTGATATTGTTTTTTTTTGTTATTCTTAGGCTACTTTTGTAGGTAATGCAGCTTTGCTAGTATCTAGTTAACAGTAATCTAATGCTTGTTATGCATCGAAGAATAACTGAAACAATGGTAAATGATGGCAGATTTAAAAAGGAGCTTTAGCGGGGGTTTTTTTTTCAGTTACTTTTCAGTTGAATAACTTTAATTCATAACTTTAAACTGAATGCATAACTTTAATGTATAAAATTACATTAAATTGAATGCATAACTTCAAAATTAATTAAACTGATAGCATAACTTTAATGCATGTATTAACTTCATAACTTGAATGCATTTGGCTGTAATTGATTAACTTGAATGTATAACTTGAAAGTGAATGCATAACTTTAATGTATAAAATTTAATTAAATCAAATACATGATTTAATTGAAAAAAAAAAAAACCCTGAATGCTTTACTTGAAAATTAAATAAACTGAATGCATAACTCTAATACATAACTTAAAATTTAGATAAATTGAATGCATAATTAAATTAAATTCGTAATTTAGCTCTAAACTGAATGCATAACTTGAATGCATTCAGTTGTAATTGATTGAATAACTTTATTTCATGCAAAACTTTAATGTATAAAATTAAATTTAATTGCATGCATAACTTCAAATTTGAATGCATAATTTCAAATTTAAATAAATTCAATGCATAACGTAAGTGTATAACTTTAAATCAAATTAAATGGAATGCATAACTTGAATGCATAACTAAATAAAATGTATAATTTACATCTAAAACTTGGAATACATTCAAATGTAATTGATTAAATAACTGGAATGCATTACTTTAAACTGAATGCATAACCTTAATGCATGAATTAAATTCAGAATTTAGTTTTAAATTAAATTCTAAATTAAATTCATAGCTTGAATGCATTCAGATGTAATTGAACAACTTTACTCTAAACCAAATGCATAACTTAAGCATTGAAATAAATTGAATGCATGACATGAAACTGAATGCGTAACTTTAGTGCATAACTTTAGTCTGAATTAAATTGAATGTATAACATGAATGCATAACTAAATTTAATTAAATGGAATGTGTAACTTTAAATTGAATGCATAAATATAATTTTAAGTGAAATGGTAACTTGAATAAATAACTAAATTAAATTCATAACTTAAATGCATACATTAAATTGAATTGAATGGAATGCAAAACTTGAATTCATAGCTTTAAGTTGAGTTAAACTGAATGCAAAAATTGAGTGAATAACATCAGTTTTAATAAATGCAATGCATAACTCGAATGCACAACTGAATTTAATGAAATGGAATGTGTAACTTTTAAATGAATGCATAAATTTAATTAATGACTTCAAATTTAGATAAATTGAATGCATAACTTGAATGCATACCTTCAAATAGATAATGAATGCAAAACTTGAATTCCAAACTTAACGTAAATTTCATGAATCCAATGCATAACTCGAATGCATAACTAAACTAATTAACTAATCAAATGGAATGTGTAACTGCATAAATGTCAATACAATTTAAATGAAAAAATGAAATGTGTAACTCTACATTGAAATAAATAGAACTTTAAATTGAATAAAATTGAATACGTAACCTTAATTCATAACTTCAAATTGTATGAAATTGAATGCATGATTTTTTAAATGATGTAATACAGAAACTGATTTTATTTTGACAGTCTGACATTTCTGACTTCAAACTAACAGACTAACAGTCAGAGTCCATTTAACCTTTCATAGCTGATCATCACCCCATCATCGTCTCTGGAGAGACATGGAAAGGACAGAGCTGTCAACATGTCTTTCTCCAGAGCCGCTATCCCCTTTCACACCTTACTTTCCATGATGCTTTTATCACCTAGGGAGAAGCATTGATTCCATTAACTTCCTCTCGCGTTTTCCCCTGTTCGTGACCAAGATGCTGCATGATCAGGGATGCAAGACGTGACATGCCCACTGAAAATCTGCAGTCCACTGAATGCACGAATGTTATTAATACTTCATCTTGTCAAGAATCACGGCTTCCATTGGTGACAGAAACTGATGTGTCATAGTTGCATTTCAGACAGTTTAAGGTGGGCATGATTCTTCGACGATATTATAAATGTCTTTAAAGTAGTGGTGTCAAAATTAGTGCATTAACAAATTTTTATTTTATTTACAAACTACAGTTAACATAGGGGCGGGGCTAGGTTTGGCCACCCCACTCACAACTGCTAAAGAAATGCATTTATTTAGATTTAGACGTTTTTAAGAGCATATATCAAACAGGAGACTTTTCAGACACACGCTCCAACTTCACTTCAGCATCAGACACGAGTCAAACGAGCGCAGAAATGGTACCGGTGGCGAGGAGCTTCAGTAGAACATCAGTGAACTGCAGTCAGACGAGATGCTGTCAGGCCGTATGTCAATAAAAATGAATGTACCTGTCCTGTCAGCCGTTACACTGTGCTCGTAGCACGCGCTTCAAGTGTAAACTACGAGTGTGCAATCAATGTCGTAGTTATATTGTCAGTTAAGACATGAATTTACAAAAAAGCGATTTAAAGCTGCCTTAAAACTGTGCATGTAAGTAATTATTATTTATAGGTCACATTTAAAGCAGTGTCAGATCCGCATCAAGTTCAGCAGCAGCAGCTTTTAAAGTGACAGCAGCCAAAATATCCTAATAAACAGTTGTGATGTCTGTTAATTAGGGCTGTCAAATGATTAATCGCATCCAAAATAAAAGTTTATGTTTCCATACTATATGTGTGTTTACTTTGTGTATTTATTATGTACATATAAATACACACACATACATGTATATATTAAAACTAAATATTTATATGTATATACATTTATACCTGTATACAATTTAGATTATAAATAAATATAAATATTTTAGATATAAATCTTAAATATATTTTTCCTTAATATATACATGCATGTGTGTGTATTTGTATGTACATAATAAATATACATAGTGCCCAAATATATAGTAAGTAAACATAAACTTTTATTTTGGATGTGATTAATTGTTTGACAGCACTACTGTTAATCAAAAAACAAAATTAAAAAGAGGAAATCAGTGATTTCTGTAGTATTACACTTTATATAATTTAGAATTGTATATAATTTAGTGTTTGATAACTTTAGGCTCTCTCTGTATATATATTATATATTATATATATAATTATTTTTGGCACAGGCCATGACATTTGTTATAATGGGTTTATGTGAAGATTGTTTCAAGTTTACTTAAATTATAAGTCTAAGGAATGTTAAAGTGATAGCTCTCATTTATACTGTAATGTGGATGGTTATATTCAGTGGTTAAATATTAGGGAGAAAAATCCTAGAGACATCAGTTGGAATCAGTGATACTTGCCTTCAGTCATAAAAAATTATATTAAAAATATATGTTCTTTATGGTGTTTCTACATTCATTTTAGGCATGTGAAATTACTGCAATATAAAAGTATAATTAAAAATTGGGCTGGGTATCGATTCAGATGTCCCGATTCGATTTGATTTAGATTTTTATTAAAACTTGCATTCAGTGAATATAGTTTTAATACAAATGCTATTGATATTTCTAAAAAATGAACAGTGAACTTTTTTTAAAACAATAATAGGGCCCTATAATATGTACATTTTTTCTGGTAATCAGATGAAGGCATAAATTAAAACATTAATTGAATTTATCCTGATCAAATGGAAATTAAACCGGTTTAACTTTTGGCAAACAAAGAGCTGCACAATAGAGGTTTACTGTAAAAATTAAAAAGAAAACGAATGTGATTACTTATTTTAAAAATAAAGATTTATTCATATTTATTATTAGTATTAGTAGTAGCATTGTTGTTACATTAAGTCTTAAGACCGCTAAATAGTAATATATTTCTGACACACAATTTAACGTTAAACTAAACTTTTATTTTGACGAGTTGCTGTGAAGAACTTGCTGTGAATGTAATATGATGGTACTTTTCTCAAATTAAATGGTAAAATGCTAGTGAAGTGACTCTCAGAGCAGCTGGAGATGATATTGTGTTCATATTGTCATAAAGAGAGACGCGCTTTAATATGTGTAGTAAACAAATCGGTAAACGTTCATTCATTCATTGCGGAAACCTTTACGCGTGATGTCAAATGCTTCTGCGGATTTGTAGTATTACAATAGCATTTCACCTGAGCATTGCAAATCACGCATATAGGTAGATAAGAGGGTGGAGAAGACCAATGATAAGATTCACGTTGATCAGATCTTGTTTTAAATGTTTGCTGAAATAAATACAGGAAAAGATCAATTCACGGCTTTTGAGAATCGATATAGAATCGACGGTATTTTAAAAAACTATTCATCGGGAAAAAAAAAAAATTGTCCAGTCCTAATTAAAAACTTTAATGTCAGGTAAGATTAATCATGGTCAATTTCAGGAAAAATGTGTGATTTAATTTTTACATCAATAAAAAATTTTTTAGCAAATGACACCCCTACTTTAAAGTCACTTTTGGTCAATTTAATGCATTCTTTTTTAATCATTTTAATAACAACAGTTTCCTACTGCTAGCAAAAGTGTAATATAGTTTATCTAAACAAGGAAATGATTCATTACTGTGGTTTATATCAAAGTACCATGGTGTCCACGCAAATCCAGCTTGACGAAGATAGTCTACCATGTCAAAACCAGATGACCGTTCATCAAAAGCTGGTTGTAACAGGATTTTCCAGCAAGGTTCTGATAAAGTGGATTTTGGAGGACAAGTAGTCGTGTTGTTTTACTCTTCATTGCAGCTTTGTGCTTTGACCTCTTGAGTCGTTTAGAGAGGATGAGATGAAGTGTCTCGGTGAGGGTGTTTGTTGTTCTTCTCTTCTGCTTTGAGATGGATTAAAGGCTGTTTGAGGAGGAGAATGGTTTTAGATCTCCTCCATCGTTCAGATTGTGCTTCTACTGTAAGTTTAAATTTGGCCTTGTTTGCTTTTCATTCACACTAACTGAGCTGCTCAATCCCAGTTGTCCCATATTTGTGTGTTTTGCATCATTATCCTGATGTTTCCCACTACATGCTGTAGTATACTTTGTCCATCATTGTTGCATGATTTTGGCCTCAGTTTTTTTGACATGATGTCCAAATGCATGTTTGTCTCCTAAGGGGCTTACTGAAAAGGATATCAAGAAGAAAGAGGTTAAGCTTCGTCTGTGGTGGGTTTTATTTCCCTTGTTAATCTCTGGTGGACCCCTATGGTGCAGTGAAATCAGAGATTATAGTTCGTATATGACACTAATGCGTCTGTGAAACTGTGTGAAAACTCATAGATGTGCTCTGGATCAGAGCATGTCATTACCATTAAATATAGCTAGCAGAACATTAAACTTTTCTTCATTTGTAACACAGAATTAAATTATGTAAACTATTTTATTTTATTTCATTTTATTTTATTTTAATATCATGAAGCTTGGCCATGTCAAGTGTGTAAAATTAAGTTACTACCAAATATTTATTTATTTATTTATTTATTTGGAACAGATGATCATTTGATCATCAGTTGTTCTGAAAATAATGTCACAATGCAAAAATCTTAATGGTCCTAAAATAAGCTTCATTTTCTAAATTATAATTTATTTTAGTTTAGTTTAGTTATTTTAGTTATTATTTTATTTGATTTCATTTTAATATCATGAAGCTTAGTCATGTCATATTTTATATTAAAATCAAAAGAGAAAATAATTTATAATTGTGTAAAATTAAGTTACTACCAAATATTTATTATTTAATAATAAAAAATTATTAATATTTAAATTATTTATTTATTTATTTGGAACAGATGATCATTTAATTATCAATTGTCCTGAAAATAATGTCACAATGCAAATATCTTAATGGTTCTAAAATAGGCTTAATTTTCTAAATGATCATTTTATTTTATTTTATTATTACTTTTTATTTTTATTATTATTTTTTAAATATCATGAAATATAATTTATTCTAAAATCAAAAGAGAAAATAATTAATAAGTATTTAAATAAGTGAAATAATTTTAAAATAAGTTATAAGTATTTAAAAATTGTTAGAATAACAAAAATAAGAATTTGTAATAGATTAATCTCTGTTTGTCCTGAAAATAATGTCACAATGCAAAAATCTTAATGGTCCTAAAATAAGCTTTATTTTCTAAATGAGAATTTTATTTAATTTTATTTTTTTATATTATAAAGCTTGGTCATGTCATATTTTTATTCTAAAATCAAAAGAGAAAAAAGCTGATAGTATTTAAATAACTTAAATGATTAAAAATAATTTCTAAGTATTTAAAATTAAGTACAAATAAAAAATGTATGAATTTTATTTATATATTTATTTGTTTATTTGTTTGTTTGCTTGTTTCGAACAGATGATCATTTGATCAAAAGATGAATGATCAAGATCAAAAATCTTAATGGTCCTTAAATAAGCTTCATTTTTTATTCATTTTATTTTATTTTATTTTATTTTATTTTATTTTATTTTATTTTATTTTATAATGAAGGCTATCTAAATTGTCATATTTTACACAAAAAAAAACCTTTTCATTCTCTTTTCAGGTTGTGAAATATGACCCAGACATGTTCTTGACAGACACGGATTCATAATATTATTTATTTATTCAATAATAATAATAACAATAATAATAATATATCAATATTATTTATTTCTTTTTTAAACTTATTTATGATGATCTTTAATGAAATTTAATTGTAATAAAAACAAATGTAATAGACCTAAAATGAACTTCATTTTCTAAATATAAGTAATAAAATTATATTATAGTAAAATGATAATAATATTAATAGAATTAATAATATCTATTTATTTATTTATTTAGGATGATCTTTAATGAAATCTTTATTGAAATTTAATTTTAATAAAAATAATTGAAATGGTTTTAAAAATGAACTGTTTTCTAAATATAATAATAATAATAATAATAATAATAATAATAATAATAATAATAGTAATAAAGAGAAATTATAATATAAATTTTATATTATTTGTTTGTTAGTTTGTTAGGATGCTCTTTAATAAAATGTGATTTAATTAAGTCCTACAAATCTAATTTACATTGTGGCAAAATTGTGACAGGAATAGATAAACATGATTCATTTCTGCTTATTCAATCTCAACTATGAGATCTTAAAGTAGTTTTATGTCCAAAAAAAAAACCCCAAAAAAGCTGTGCTGGTTGTTGGTCATAGATGGATGCGTAGTCTCGCGTCTGTCCTGTCCATATCTCCTCAGCAGGAATTCTCAGATAAGCAGCACTGAAGCGTTTGTGAATGGTCCCACTGTGCAGCTGAAATAACCCACTTCCTGTCGATCTCTTCCTGTCCGGTCGGCTCAGGGTCTCTAGCTCACTCTGTAGGGTATTCTAGGAAAGTGTTATCTCTCCTTCTTGAAGCTGTCTTCATATCTGTCCTGTCGTTAACCCTCAGAGCACCAGAACTATTTCGGCGTGGATGAGAACTTGGGTCCGGTGGCCATCAGCGTACGGAGAGAGAAGCTGGACGACGGGAAAGACAAGGAAGCGTCGCAGTATAACTACCGCATCACCTTCAGGACGAGTCAGGTACTCAACAGACATGGATGTAAATAAATATTGATAATTCATTTGCCTATTATGTAATTAGCAATAATAGCAATAAAATAAAAAAAAATGTTTTGTTGTTTTAGAGAATAAATTGGAAATAGTTTTAAGTTTAACATGCTGATATTAAACATTTAATTATTATTAGGAGGTCAAACTCTCCCTCTTTCAAACTTACGAGCTATAAAATATTTACATTTATATTATTTGAATTAATATATAAATATATATGTCATACCGATTAGGACAAATAGAAATCAGTTTCTAATAATTGCATTTATGGATCTCTCCATCAAATATTGGATGGATGGATGGATGGATGGATGGATTTATCTATTTATTTATTTATTATTATACATTAATGGTCCTAAAATAAACTTAATTTTCTACATTTTATTTATTTATTTATTTATTTATTTGCAATGCAACAGTGTCACAATGCAAAAAAAACTGAATAGTCCTTAAAAATAAACTACATTTTCTAAATGATATTTATATATTTAATTACTTACTTATTTACTTACAATGCAGAAATGACATTGACATTTAGAAATTTTAATGGTCCTAAAATAAACTTCATTTTCTAAATGTAATTTAATTCTATTTCATGTTATTTACAATGTAAAAATATCAAAAGTCAACTCAAAAAAGGCCATAAAACAAATTGAATTTTCTACATTTTATATATTTCTTTATTTACAATGCAAACACATTGAATGGTCCTAAAATAAACTTTATTTTTCTAGATGATTTTTATGTATTTATTTATTTATTTATTTACTTACTTACTAACTGACAATGCAAAAAAATGTCACAGTGCAAAAATGTTAATTGTCCTTAAATAAACTTTTATTTTATTTTATTTACAATGCAAAAATATCACAATGCAAAAAAAAGGTGCTAAAGTGAACTTTAGCACCTTGTTTTGTTTTATTTTATTTTATTTACAAAAAAGGTTCTTTATTTACTGTACAAAAACATTAAATGTTCCTAAAATAAACTTAATTTTCTAGATGTTATTTGTTTATTTACTTGATTTTCTAAATGTTTTTATTTTATTTTATTTTATTTATTTTGTTTACAATGTAAGAATATCACAATGCAAAAAATGGTCCTAAAATATAATATTTCTACATTTCATTTATTTATTTATTTACAATGCAAAAAAATGAATGGTCCTAAAATAAACTTATTCATTCATTTATGTAGGATACTCTTTAATGCTGTTTATTTATTGAAAAAATTGTCATGAAAGTAATGTGTCATAAAGGTCTTGTGGAAAATCATAATGGTCCTAAAATAAACTTAATTTTCTGAATATAAGTAATAAAATAATATTAAAAATATAAATATATAATTGTAATAATAATATTATTATGAATAATATTGATTTATTTACTTAGGATGATCTTTAATGAAATAGTTTTTGAATTAAAATAATCATAAGAGACCTAAAATGCACATTTTCTTTATGCAAAATATATTTTTCCCCATTTTTATGAGATGAAATATCATTATTTTCAAGGCCAGTAGATGCAGATATTGTCAGTGCATCATTTCCTCTCTCTTATCAAGTGCATCGTCGCATTAAAGCTTAGACTTTGATCTTTAGCTTCTAATGGCACTCATTCACAATTAAACTGAATTATGAAGATACATGAATCAAAACCTCAGAATGAGATTTAAAGAGATGCTAGTGCTTCCTATCAGCGTTCAGCGTAAAAGCCTTTTACTTTATAAGTGAAAGTGCAGATAAAAGGGTCGAGACTCAATTTCTTCCTTCCAGTTGAGAGCGCGCCTCCAATCTTCTACAGGGAGGGAGAATTTTATTGCCAATAACTTAATATCCCAATGGATCCATGTATTTTTTATTGAAAGTATTGAGTTTTCTCATAGACTGACAGGATTAAGTACTCGAGGTCAAACACTGGACTGATATATTGACCAGACTAGAAAAAATCTCCTGCCTTTTCATGGGATTTTGATTTCTGTACAGACTTTAACAGCTCTGCTCTCTCTGTCTCTTAGTTAACTACCCTACGCGGGGCGATTCTGGAGGACGCTGTGCCTTCTACGGCCAGGCATGGGATGGCCCGAGGTCTCCCGCTGAAGGAGGTGCTGGAGTATGTGGTTCCTGAGCTGAACATCCAATGCCTCCGACTGGCCATCAGCTCACCCAAAGTCCCAGAGCAGCTCCTTAAAGTGGACGAACAGGGGGTGAGTCTTGAAATGCTCACATCTGATTGGATGAGCTGTGTTTGATACTGTTGTTAAGTAAACAATATTCTTAAATGCTGTAAAAAATATTTTACATTACATCTGTAAAATACAAATATTTATGGTCGTCCTAATTTCCAACTTTAATCTGCAAAAAAATAAAATATGTTTATGGCTGTCTTAATTTCCTCATTTTCCAACATTAGATCTCAGAGAGCATATATTTATTATTATTATTATTATTATTATTATGATTTAACAATAATAATCATATATTGTCATAATAATAATAATAATAATAATAATAATAATAATAATACAATATTTTTTGTTCACATTACAACTGTAAAATAAAATCATGTTTATGGCCGTCATAATTTCCTTATTTACCAACATTAAATCTCAGAGAGCGTATGTTTATTATTATTATTATTATTATTATTATTATCATTATTATTTAACAATAATAACAATAATAATCATTTATAATAATAATAAATGAATAATAATAATTATAATAATAATAATAATAAAATACATACAAATTTAAATAAGAAATAAGAAATCTTGCTATTGTAATATTTCACTGTAAAATAAAAATAGAGAATATTAATATTAATAATAATTATAATAAAGTAATTTTTGTTCACATTACAACTGTAAAATAAAATAATGTTTATGGATGTCTTAATTTCAGCATTTTCCAACATTAAATCTCAGAGAGCATATCTTTATTATTATTATGATTTAACAATAATAATCATTTATAGTAGTAATAATAATAATAATAATAATAATAATAATAGATAACTAAAATAGTAAATAAAAAATCTTGCTATTGTAATATTTCACTGTAAAATGAAAAAGAGAATAATTATTATTAATAATAATAATAATAATAATAACAATAATAGTAATAATAATATAGTTTTAGTTTGCATTACAACTGTACAAAATGTGTAAATTTCCTCATTTTCCAACATCAAACCACAGAGCATATATTATTAGTAATAATTATTATTAATAGTAATAAATATAATACATACTATTGTAGTAATATTATTATAAATAAATATTATGATGTAATATTTTACGGTACAATAAAAATACAGTATATATAATAATAATAAAAATAATAATAATATTTATTTATTTTTTATTATTATTATTATTATTTAATTTTTATTTCTCATTGCAACTATAAAATAAAAAAAGATGTTTATGGCTTGGTTTATTTCCTCATTTTGACAGAAAATATTTTTTATTTAATTAAATTACAGCCTTTTACATTTTTTATTGTTGCAGTCTTTTTGTGATAATGGTTTTACTTTGATTAATTGTGCAGCCCTAATGCATAGTGTCCTTTTATTAAGTGCTTTTGCTGACGTTTTAGAACAATAAGCAACATTTATTGCTCTAATGTTCAGAGTTGTGGTCAATCAATATGTTTTTTCAAAGATTGATTATTTTGTGAATTTTTTTTTAAAACATGGTTTATAAGGGTTTAAGTTACTTACAAAAAAACACACCATCATAACCACAATTCCTTCCAATATACTGCAATTTCTACAGAAAAAAATGATAACAAATAACATCAGCTGTCATCAAAAATACAAACTGACAATTTTTATGGTTATACTAAAACTTAATCTTGGTAAAATCAAAAACTAGTGTCAAATGTCAAAAAGCAAAGGTGGCACAGAGGTGCTTCTGAAGTGGCATTTACAGTAGCTCTCTTCATACAAACTGTTTAATGTTGTTTATAGGTGGCATAAATGCAGTTACACAGCAGTTAAAACTTTTTTGATATGCTGTATAATTTGTTGGTCAGAACAGGCATTAAAAAACCATGCACTTGGTCTCAGAAACACAGTATGTCAAACTGTTTTTCCCATGTCAACACGCTTTCAGATGATCGTCTGGGTTCTGAGGGAAAAAATCAGCCAATATCGTGTTAAGGGTGGATCAATAATAGCTCCAGTCGCCCATTGATTTCCTAACTTGGAGTGGAAGTGTGAATGAGGCTGGCATATAGCTGGAATTATGTTTTATTTCATACATAGAGACCTTCCATTCCTGCCCTCTCAATAATGCTTCATTATCGTTTTTGAAGAGAAGTGTTTGTGGAGTGTTAAATATAGATCTTGATCAATGACAGTAAAGAGATTTATGAAGTTTCAAAAGATTTCTATTTCAAATAAATGCTGTTTTTTGAACTTTCTATTTATCATAGATTCCTGAAAAATAAGATACATCACAGTTTTCACAAAAATGTGAAGAACCACAGCTGTTTTCAACATTTTATTGAGCAGTAAATCAGCATATTAGAATGATTTCTGAAGGATCATGTGAGACTGAAGACTGGAGTAATGATGCTGAAAATTCAGCTTTGATCACAGGAATACATTATACTTTAACATATATTCAATTAGGAAACAGCTACTTTAAATTGTAATATTTCATAATTTTACACTTTTTATTGGATTTGTAATCAAATAAATGCAGCCTTGGTGTGCAAAAAAGTCTTCTTTCAAAAACATACAAAAATCTTACCGAACCCGAACTTTTGAACATTATATCTTAGTATTTCCCTGTCGTATGAATTTCAGGAACGGATTCCCATTGCCATATGTGCTATAAATCTTCTTGTTGGGTTTATTGTTGAGATCAGACATTGTCAGAAAAATTCCTAGAGTGTTTAGTCTCACATAAGAGACAAAAACAGAAAAAAATATAGCTGCAAGCAGCGATTACCAGGGTTCAAGAGCTTTAAGGAATTTAGGCACATATGAAAAAGACATTAGGTAGCAAGCCGTTTTTGGAAATACAGGTAATTAACCATAGAAATATTTTGTTTTGTAACGTTTATGACTGTTATAGCGCCAGCTGTGGTTTGATCTCCTCAAAACTTTGCATGCTTGTCACATTTGCTCACCAGGTTTTGTGAAGTTTTGAGCTTTTCTTTAGGCTTTATAGGATTTTGACAGGCCCCTTTTTAAAATGACCTCATTATAGCTTTCCAAAGGGTACATTTTTTTTGATAATTATTGACCTAGAGAGTCCAGAGAATTGGACTGCAGTGTTTTTTTACAGATTGAGCGAAAAACTTAGGACTAGTTTGCAAGTTTTTCACATCTTCTCAATCATTTAACAAAACATTTAATTTACAGCAGTGGTTTTAGAGGCAAAGTTGTCTGGAATGAGGAGTTCTGTCATATGATACAAGTATTGTGTGTATGTGCAGGGCTGTTTTCTTTCAAATTTCTCACAGACTAAGTTTCTTTCCGATCTGCTTAACCATGTCTAATAGGTGCTCAAACTTCATCGTCCAATGGTGGCCATGTTTTTTTGAGATGTTCAAATGTCCTTATAGACAATTGTGGCACTTTGGACCAAGACCACGCACCGCGATTTTCATATTCATAGAACAAATGTTTGTGTAAGTAGCCATTTTTATGTTTTTTCCCTCTTATAGCGCCACATTTTTGTCTCATGACCTCAGATTGAGCTCTTACGTAAGTGTTCTGAGTTTGAAGAAAAGATATTTCATTCTGTTCAGGAGTTATAGGAATGTTTTGGTGTATTTTTGCGACCGTGAGTAGAAAGTTTAACTTCTTTCGTTTAATTATTGATATTCACTCTCCAGACAATCTTTCTTCACTGGTTTGATTTCGATCGGGCAAAAAAACCCAGGCTCACGATCAAATCTGAGGCATGAAAACAGGAACAAATATAGCTGCAAGCAGCGATTACGCTTTTAAGCAATTCAAGCACATATGAAAAAGACATTATGTAGCAAGGCATATTTGGAAATACAGGTCATTTGCCCTATAGAAATATTATATTTTGTAACATTTATGACTGTTATGTCATCAGCTGTGGTCCAATCTCCTTAAAACTTTGCAATCTTGTTTAGAATGACCTGTCACATGTGCTCTCTAGGTTTCGTGAAGTTTTGAGTTTTCCTTTAGGCTTTATAGGATTTTGGGTAAATTTGGACAGGCCCCTTTTGTAAATGACCCCGTTATAGTCTCCCAAAGGGTAAATTGCAACCTTTTTTTGATAATTATTGACCTAGAAAGTCTAAATAATTGTACTGCAGTGTTTTATTTTTTCCAGATTGAGGACTAGTTCACAATTTTTTTTTTTTTCATCATCTCAATCATTTAACAAACCATTTGATTGACAGCAGTGACCTCAGATTGAGCTCTTACATAAGTGTGCTGAGATTGGTGAAGATATCTCCCTCAATTTAGGAGTTATAGGTATTTTACTAAAAGTGGTCCTTTCCCTTTCAAATGTTTTGGCGTCCCTTTGCGACAGTGAGTCGAAAGTTACACTCTCCAGACAATCTTTCTGCACTGGTTTGATTTCGATTGGGCCAAAAACCCAGGCTCACGATCGAATCTGAGGCATGAAAACAGGAACAAATATAGCTGCAAGCAGCAATTACCAGGGTTCAAGTGCTTTTAAGGAATTCAAGCACATATGAAAAAGACATTATGTAGCATATGTAGGCATATTTGGAAATACAGGTCATTTGCCCTATAGAAATATTATATTTTGTAACATTTATGACTGTTATGTCATCAGCTGTGGTCCGATCTCCCTAAAACTTTGCAATCTTGTTTAGAATGACCTGTCACATGTGCTCTCTAGGTTTCGTAAAGTTTTGAGTTTTCCTTTAGGCTTTATAGGATTTTGGGTAAATTTAGACAGGCCCCTTTTCTAAATGACCCCTTTATAGTCTCCCAAAGGGTAAATTGCAACCTTTTTTGATAATTATTGACCTAGAAAGTCTAAAGAATTGTACTGCAGTGTTTTTTTTTTCCAGATTGAGGACTAGTTCACAAAATTTTTTTTTTTTTTACATCATCTCAATCATTTAACAAACCATTTGATTGACAGCAGTGACCTCAGATTGAGCTCTTACATAAGTGTGCTGAGATTGGTGAAGATATCTCCCTCAATTTAGGAGTTATAGGTATTTTACTAAAAGTGGTCCTTTCCCTTTCGAATGTTTTGGCGTCCCTTTGCGACAAACTGCGAGTCGAAAGTTACACTCTCCAGACAATCTTTCTGCACTGGTTTGGTTCAATCAGGCCAAAAACCCAGGCTCACAATCGAATCTGAGGTGTGAGAAACAGAAAAAAATATAGCTGCAAGCAGCGATTACCATCCCTCCAAGTTTCAAGTCTCTATGACTTACGGTTTGGTCTGCACAATCAATTTTATGTAGAGATCGCTGATTCTTGGCCATTCTAACAATTACAATAGGGTTGAAACCCTAGTATAATTCCATTACTGCATAAAATACTCTTTATTGATCAGAGTCTCATGTTTTTCTGCAGGAGCGTATTGCGGTTCGTCCCAAAAGATTTGTCTGTTTTAGCGTAGACCCTGCGTGGGATCCCGTCTGATTCAGCCGAACAGGAAACTCCAGTGCGTTTAGTCATTCACAGTACAGCGAAGCAGGGGAGTCTGGGTGGAATCGCTATCAATTGGAGCAGCCTTGAAGTGTGTTATTTCTACTGGTGTTTGTAATTCAGGCATCACATTTTGGCACAGCCCACTCAAATATCCTGCAGAAATAACACTACAATTACACGCTTCACCTTTAAGGAAGGGCTGTGTGGAGATGAACGGGGGTCTTCTTTGCCGCCTCTGGGGAAGCAGGTGTGAAAAACAACACCTATGTCACATAATGTGCTAATGACCTCCAGTCTGCCACCCGCGCGTATAAAAGAGCGTCAGCCGTATCGCCTTACCTCGGGAGGGTTTGCTGCTCACTTGTTGGTGACAGATAATGAGGAGTGAAGCCTTACAATACATTTCCTGTCTCTTTTCTTCTCTTGTACTTGTGTGTGACTGTGATTCGTCATGAGATGACAATTAGTAGAGGCTTAGCGAAAACAAAACTTTGCTGAACGCAGCAGTAGGGTTTATGTACATACTATGAGATCTGTAGTTAAGTTTAAAAAAAAAAGAATATTATATAATATTATATATGAAATATTAATATATATATATATATATATATATATATATATATATACACAGACATGCATATGCATGTATTTTTTTTAGAATTTTTAAAATAATAATTTTTAATTATATGCATTTTAGTTAATATTGCAATATTGTTATATATATATATATATATATATATATATAATATTCAACAAATGTAATTATATAAAATATAATATATATTTGAATTGCAATTATATAAAAATAAAAAACATTCTGCACAATGAATAATATTATATTTATATTTGATTTAAAATTAAAATATTATGATATATAATATTATTGTATAGAATATTTACTATAAATATTTATATAGTGAATATTTAATCTATATTTAAAAAAAATACATTCTTTTATTTCACATTTTTTTCAGTGATTGGCATTTGCATTGATTCATCACAATTTTTATATTTTATGTAATACTAAAAGAAATAATATTAGATTGTTATATTTATATTTTAAAATGATCCTACTTTATGTACATATTATATTTATTTAATATATTTTATATGTAATCTACATTTTAAAAGTACATTTCTATATTGCACATTTCTGCATTGATTGGCATTTGCATTACTCCAAAATTTACTATAATAATTTTTAGATTTTATTTAATATTAATATACATTTTTTATATTTATATATATATATATTTTTTACTTTTTTTACTTTTATTTTTAGTGATTTGCATTGCTCCAAGGGTTACTATAATATTTGTATTTTATAATATTTTTGATTATTTAATATTATTACTATTATTAATAATAATAATAATAATAATAATAGTTTTTTTTTTTTTTTTTACTTTTTAAATTTGTAGATTAATATTTATTAAATATTTTTGTTATTTCTTTCTCTTTCGAATTAGTGGCAATTTGGTATCAATTTATTGAACTGACAACAACAAAATGGTTGTATCAAACCGAACCACTAATATTTTTAAATATACGTCATTCTTGTTCTTAAAATATGTACATATTATATATAATTATGTAACATATTTATTTTTTATCTATATTTTCTATGTTGCGCATTTCTTTTTCTTTTTTGCATCACAGAGCTGGTTGGTTTGGTTCAGTGTTCCAAATTATTTATAGACTTTGTCTTTTTTAAATTCCTTTAGAGGAATATATGGGAGAATACTGCCGGAAGCTTTCTGCTGAGAAAGAGGTCGCTCACTGTTTATATCAGATGATTTGTGCTATTTTCTGCAGTGTAAGGGTTTTCAGTGATGTGCAGGTAATAAATGGCTGTATGATGACAGCATGTTTGCTGGTGCCTGGGTCTCAGGAGTTGTGAGAAGAAGTCATTGCTGCCCCGAGGGCTGATGGGAGCAGTGATGTCAGGATGGCGTTACGTAAAGCACTCGGCTCACTGTCCCTCCATCGCTAGCCTGCGTTTCTTCTGTCTTGTGGCGTTTCATGTCATTCAGAGTCTTAACTGGGTCTGTGTTGAGCTCTCTGTTAGGAACGGGCAGAAGACTGTGTTTTATAATCTTTATCCTCTCTGCTGTATGTTTGATTGCTATTTCAGGATCCAATAGAAATTGTCTGTGACAATAATTTCAGCCTCAGAAGTCTCTTGTTCTGTTTTAAACCCTAGTGAGCTCCCTTGTTGTCTACTATCTACATGGTTTGCTGGCTTTTAAGAGTTTTTCTATGTAAATATGCCCTACATAAATTGCAACACACCTCTTTTTTTAGGGTCTCGTCCCATGAGTGCAGTATTTTTATGATGGCATGTCAAGAAAAAGTTCTGTAAAATTTTATTCTGTTTTATTATTATTCTATTGCAGGTGGATTAAGGAAAAAATACTAAGTAATTAATAATTGCATTTTCATGGGTGAAACTACAAGTTCTCTTTACAAAAATCCTGTAGATTTCAGTAGAAACTTGTCTTGGTTTGTTGCTAAGTTAACAACTTGATATTCTAACGAAGAAAATGCAAAGCACAAACATGTTCTTTAAAATAATATTAGTAAAATATAAAACAAGATGAGGTAATTATGCATCTAATCCCATCCCTTTTTTTAAATAAATAATCATCATATTCAACAAAGAATTTAATTACTAAATAATTATTGAATTTCAAATTTGTTTAATATTTTAAAGTATATATTAAAATATAATTTAAAATATTTTATAAAGTATGTAAAACTTTTAGGCTTTTAATATTTAAATCTAAATAATATATTTTTATATAATATAAATGTAATGTATTTAAATATAATGAAAATATACTGTATATATTTGTATGTATGTATGTATGTATATATATATATAATGTATATGTAAACCGTATTTATTTAATGATAGTATACCTTGTATAAAAAAGTTACAAAAGCGCAATAACTGATGTAATGTAAAAGTAAAATGAAAACTAAAAATACCACCCCACACACACACAAAAAAAATACATATATAACATAAAATTATACATTTAATGAATAACCTAATAATCCTCAATTAAAATTTAGAAATATAAAAGTGACAAAAAGCACAGTAAAATTTAATATGAAAATAAAAGCTCATTCAAAATATTAATTAAAAAAGCTATAAAAGTTAAAAAATGATTACATTTAAATACTGAATAATTATCAGCCATTACTTCAGCTTTCAGTGTTATTGATTCTTCACAAATCATTCTAATATGCTGATTAATTACTGTTATCATCAGTGTTAGAAAAAGTTGTGCTGCTTAATATTTTTTTTTGGAATCTGTGTTTTTTTTTTCAGGATTCATGGGTGAGTAAAAGGTTAAAAGAACAGCATTTAATCAAATCATTTCTAACAATGTAAGTATTTCCTATCACATTTAACACTTCCTTGCTGAATAAAAATATTAATTTCTTTCAAAAAAATGTTCTGACCCCAGTCTTTAGATGGTAGTTTATATTGTTACAAAAGATTTCTAATTTAAATAAACGCTGTTCTTTTTAATTTTTTATTTGTTAAAGAATCCTAGAGAAAAAAAATTGGTTCGAACAAAATATTAAGCAGCACAACTGTTTCCAACATTGATAATAAATCAGCATATTAGAATGATTTCTGAAGAATCATGTGACACTGAAGACTAGAGTAATTATGCTGAAAATTCAGTTTTGTATCACAGGAATACATTTTTAAATATATTCACATAGAAAACAGCTATTTTAAATTGAAATAATATTTCACATATTATACACACACATATACACACACACACACACACACACACACACACACATATTTTTTTCTGTATTTTTAATCAGTATACACTGAACAAAATTATATACGCAACACTTGTTTTCATGAGCTGAACTCAAAAATCTATGACTATGTACACAAAAGGCCTATTTCTCTCAAATATTGTTCACAAATCTGTCTAAATCCTTTGCCGAGATAATCCATCCACCTCACAGGTGTGGCATATCAAGATGCTGATTAGAGAGCATGATTATTCCACAGGTGTGCCTTAGGCTGGCCACAATAAAAGTGCAATGTTATCACACAGCACAATGCCACAGATGTTGCAAGTTCTGAGGGAGCGTGCAATTGGTATGCTGACTGCAGGAATGTCCACCAGAGCTGTTGCCTGAGAATTGGATGTTCATTTCTCTACCATAAGCCGTCTCCAAAGGTGTTTCAGAGAATTTGGCAGTACATCCAACCGGCCTCACAACCGCAGACCACATGTAACCACACCAGCCCAGGACCTCCACATCCAGCATCTTCACCTCCAAGATCGTCTGAGACCAGCCACTCAGACAGCTGCTGCAACAATCGGTTTGCATAACCAAACAATTTCTGCACAAACTGTCAGAAAGTGTCTCAAGGAAGCTCCTCCGCATGCTCGTCATCCTCATCAGGGTCTTGACCTGACTGCCGTCCATTGTCGTAACCGTCTTGAGTGGGCAAATGCTCACATTCTGTGACGTCTGGCATTTTGGAGAGGTGTTCTCTTCATGCATGAATCCCGGTCTTCAATCTACAGGGCAGATGGTGGACAGCGTGTATGGCGTTGTGTGGGTGAGCTGTTTGCTGATGTTAACGTTGTGGATTGAGTGGCCCGTGGTGGTGGGGTTGTGGTATGGGCAGGTGTTATGGACAACGACCACAGGTGCTTTTTATTGACAGGTGCATTTTAAACAATGAGATCCTGAGGCCTATTGTTGTGCCATTCATCCGCGACCATCACCTCATGTTGCAGCATGATAATGCACAGCCCCATGTTGCAAAGATCTGTACACAATTCCTGGAAGCAGAAAACATCCCAGTTCTTACATGGCCAGCATACTCACCGGACATGTCACCAATTGAGCATGTTTGGGATGCTCTGGATCGGCGAATACGACAGCGTGTTCCAGTTCCTTCCAATATCCAGCAACTTCGCACAGCCATTGAAGAGGAGTAGACCAACAGTCCACAGGCCACAATCAACAACCTGATCAACTCTATGTGAAGGAGACGTGTTGCACTGCGTGAGGCAAATGATGACAGTGCATATTATTTTACTAGTTGTTTTGCAAGATACTAATCCTCAGCTTAAAGAGCAATTTAAAGGCTTAACTAGGTTAATTGGGTTAATCGGGCAAATTATGTTAATTTGGAAAGTCATTGGACAACAGTGGTTTGTTTTATAGCTAATCAAACTAATAATTTCTAAAGGGGGCTAATAATATTGACTAGGGCTGGGCGATATATTTATATCAATATTATGCGCATCTCATCAGTAAAGCTGGTTCTTTGATTAGCGGTAAATCTCCATCACCTGTTTTCAAATGGAGTGCCAGTTAATACACAGAGCCGTAGATCACGTAATATATATATATCGTCCAGCCCTAATATTGACCTTAGCAGTTTTTTATTTAGTTTTTTATTCTTTTATTCAAGCAACTGTAAGAAATCAGACTTTCTCTAGAAGAAATTTATAATAGGAAATAATGTGAAAACATTCTCTTGCTTTGTTAAACATCACTTGGCAAATATTCTAAAGAAAACTTAAAATTTCACAGGGGGGCTAATAATTTTGTCTTCAACTGTATATAATTTATCACTAAGGTCTATAACGGAATTTTTACCTTTTTGATGCTGTTGAAATGGAAACCGATGAGAGGATGTGGGCGCATGACATCACTGTTGGCTCATATGACTGCTTACGTTATATTCACCCCTCTGTGTTTCTGACTCCTGCCAGCGTTTTATGTCTTCTCACCGTTTTCTTTGTCTGAAATCTGCCTGCTGGCCGTATATCAGCCCATTCAGAATGTGTCAGCGGTTTGAATGTCGTCATTTACCTCTTTTATAACTCTGGTTTGCTGCACTCATCCCAGTTCCTGTGTGTGTGTGTGTGTGTGTGTGTGTATGTGCGTCCTTCCCAAAGCCAAGTAGGGCATCTCCTCTGGACTGCATTAGCGCTGCTCGAGTAGACGCCGTGGAAGTCACTGGCTGCTCCTAATCCAAAACAGTCGGCTGAAGGTTTGCGAGAGCGAGGTCGCCATGACAACAGTATGGTTGCACGCTGGGAATACTTGACCCGCGTAAGAGAGCCGAGTCTGACTCCTGCCTCATCATCAACTGGGTTACGCTCGCGTAAGGAGCGGCGTTTGGCTGCGAGAGTCTCTGAGACTGTGACTGATTGTTGCTGTTTTTCTAGTAATTGTAAGATGCGTTTCAGTCACAGGTCATCTCAGATCAAATGAAATGAGGGAAATTCAAAAGAATGATTGAAATCATTAATGTTGAAGTGAGGAAAACGGTGTGGTTTGGTGATTATAACCCACTCTTTTGATGGTTTTAGAGAGGTTTGAGCACTTTGTCAGCTTGGCCAAGCTGTGAAACCAGCTAAACTAGCTTAAACTAGACCAGCAAACCACCTCAGGTTGTTTTTAGATATTAATAACAATAATAACGTAAATAAACAAACAAACGCTCTGGGTATTGTGCTCAAACACTTTGCAAAGTAGTATTTGCTTTATTTTATACAAGTACATTTTATTTTACAGATATAGCACAGCCAAGCAAGCAGAATATATCAGAATATCTTTCTTTTTTTTTTTTTGTTGCTTAAAAAAAGTGTTATCCTTATTTCAAATAACTTTATATAATGAACTTAATTTAAATATTGGATTACTTTTTTTTAATGTTGCTTTTGCAACTAACTGAAATAAGTTTAAGTTGAAGTATTACATTTTTTTTACCGCGATTTAACCCCAAAAAAATATAAATTATAAAATTTAGTTATGTATGTATGTATGTGTGTATATATATACATACATGTATGTATGCATACGTGTGTGTGTGTGTGTGTGTGTGTGTGTGTGTGTGTGTGTGTTTTCAAAAATAATTTAATAATCTTTAATAATCTTTAAGAATATATAAAAAAAACTAAAAAATGACAAAAGCACAATGAATCTAAAATTTAAAATAAAAGCTGAAAATATGAGAATAAAAGCACATCAAAAAGCTATATGTATATCTAAAATGTTTTTTTTAATTAATTAATAATTTAATAATCCTTAATTAAAATTTAGAAATATAAAAAATTACAAAAGCACAATAAATTATTTAAATGAAAAATTGAAAAATGTGTCAATAAAAACGTATTAAAAAAAAAATATATATATATATATAATATATATATATAATTTTATTAACCATTTAATAATCCATAATTAGAATTTAGAAATGAGAAAAAATATATAAAAAATGACAAAAGCACTATAAAATGTAATAATTTCATCTAAAATTAAAATAAAAACTGAAAACTGAGGAAAGCTCATCAAAACAATATCTAAAATGTTTTTTTTTATAATTTAATTAATAATACAATAGTCCTTAAATCAAATTTAGAAATATACAAAAAATACAATAAATTATTTAATCTAAAATTAAAACGAAAACTGAAAATATGAAAATAAAAACTCATTAAAATTATCTATACATACATACAGTTTTTTTTTAAATAAATTAATTGAATTAAAAAATAAAAATGACCAAAAAAAAAAAATTAAAAACTCAAACTAAACAGGAACTAATTTCACAGGTGAACATGATGATCCACAGACGCATGTTTCTCGCTCGGCTGCTATTGAGTTTATGAACATAATCCTTCCATTACCATAATGATTATTTAATCCTCATGACTAACGTCTCCATTTGTAGTCATTGCTGAACTGCCATATATGTCATAGACTGAGCTCTTCTGAATGAACGTTAGTATATGATAATACCCATCAGCCTCTGCTACACACCTAGAACGTAAACAGAGATGACAGTTTCATTCATGACTTCATCTGTGTTTACATGCCTGACTAATTGCTTTTGCTTGAAGTGTGAAGTTTTAGTCACAGTTTCTCGAAAACTATTTGAATGAGCCATAATTGCTCTTTAAAGAAGGAAGTAACTTCTTTGTCTTTGAGACACTGATGAATTGTAACATCTGTGTGTTTGATTGCATTGCAGCTGAGTTTCCAGCACAAAGTGGGCGTCCTGTACTGTAAAGCAGGTCAGAGCACAGAGGAGGAGATGTACAATAACGAAAATGCCGGCCCAGCGCTCGACGAGTTCCTGGATCTGCTCGGTCAGAGAGTCCGACTGAAGGGCTTCACCAAATACAGAGCACAGCTGGACAACAAGAGTATGTGCTGAAGATCACACTATGAACACACAACACACTTTATCAGACTTTATTGATTTATTTGTGACTCTGGACCACAAAACCAGTCATAAGTAGCATGGATATATTTTTAGCAAAAGCCAGCAATGCATTGTATGAGTCAAAATTATTGATTTTTCTTTTATGCAATAAGTCATAAGTCATTAAAAGTCATTAGGATATTAAGATCATGTTCCATGAAGATATTTTAGAATATTTTAGAAATATTTTGATAATTTCCTGCTGTAAATATATTAATACTTAAAGTTTGATTAGTAATATCAGATTCCTGATTTTCGGCCAAATATTGTCCTATCCTGACAAACCATACATCAATGTATAAATCTCAATAAAAAAATATAATAATAATAATAATATAGTATAATAAATATAATAATATTTTTTTTAGATTTCCTGTTTTGCCCCATCTTTTATTTTATTTTATTTTATTTTATACTTTAAATCTAAATATACATTTATAAATTAAAATTAATATTAATACTTCTTTTTCTTCCCCTGTTGAGAAACTCTTTTTTTTTTTTCCTCCTCAAGTTTGAACACTTTAAAATTGTTAAATAAATTATTCAAATTATTTCTAACTATATATTCATATCTATATATTAGTATTGTATATTGTGCTCAAACACTTCACAAAACAGCACAAATTACAAAAAGCATGATATACTTTTATTTATTTACATATGTAATCATTTATTTGTTTACCTAATAAAAAATATTAATTACATTTATACAAAATAATATAAAAATTATAGTATTATCCATAGTAAGTATCAGAAATACTAAAATCATTTAAGTATCAATGATATTAAAATAACACTGGTATAAAGTAAAGTCTTTTTCCCCTCTTTCTTGAATGTTTTTTTAGATTTCCTGCTTTGCTCCATCATTTGTTTGTATTTTATTAATCTTTTTTTCCCTGTTGTGAACAGTTTTTTCCTCCCCAGGTTTGAAAAATTTAAAATTGTTAAATAAATTATTACAGTTATTTCTAACTATATATTCATAACTATATATTAGTATTGTATTTCCTCCTTAACTTGATGTGCTAAAATAACTAAAATTAAATGTAATAAAAACTATATATAAAATAAAAAAGCGGCAAAGTTACTAAAAATAATGAACTAAATTATTCAAATTATTTCTAAAAATGGAAAATGAAATGGAAAATATAAAACTAATTAAAAAAAAAAAAAAAAACTATAATAGTATCTTGTTGGCAGGGTCAGTGAAAATCGACTGGATCAGCAGAGATCCAGAAATGCTTTTTTTTTTTTTTTTTATAGCACAGGATGTGTTTTCGTTGTATTGACTGGTGTTTTTATGATTTTATCTATTGTTCCAGCGGACTCCACCGGCACTCACTCGCTCTACACCACCTATAAAGACTATGAACTGATGTTCCACGTGTCCACACTTCTACCCTACACTCCCAACAACAGACAACAGGTGTGTCTCAACTACACTTGCTATGCTAATGCTAAACTCCTATGCTAATAAGCTGTACTGTAATTGGCCAATGACTTCACATACGGCTTCTGATTGGCCTGATACCGCTCAAAAGTTTAAGATCAGTAAGGTTTTGAATGTTTTTTTTAAAGAAGTTTCTTATGCTCATCAAGGCTCTGTTAATTTGATCAAAAATACAGAAAAATATGTAATATTTTTTAGTTTTTCTGTATAATATATGTATGTATGTATGTATGTGTATGTATGTATACTTTGCAAAAGAATAAGTGTATTAATATTAATTATATATTAAAAAAATCAGTAGATGTTGAAATTAACACACTAACAAGGAATAATACTTGCATTCTACAGCTTTTATTAATCTTAGTTAATGCTACGAATGGACTCTTATTGTAAAATGTTACCATTTCATATCAACAGTCTTTAAACATCTACACAAAAGCCATAGTATTGAAATTACATCATATGGATATTGTATGTATAGTCTCACAGTTTAACTGGTTCTATTCTGAAACACTTGATGAATATCTAATCAGAATAACTAAATATTTTAGTCACAAACCGAGCAAAAGCCCATCGTCGCGTCCGGAGATCTCGTATCAGTTAGTACACACACCAGATGCATCACTTTGTTTAAACTGTGGTCTAAAATGGTTTATTTAATCAGCAAATGAACATAAGTTTACTTTAAGAATGATCAGAAAGCAGAATAGATGAGTTTGAAGTTCGGTGTTTAACAACAGAGCAAACAGAAAAAGAAAGTGCAATCTATTTTACAGCTTTATATATGAAACATAAAGATGGCTTTATTAAAGCCACAGTAAGAAAAATGTTTTGCTAAAAATGGACAATACACACAATCTTTCAGCCCATGGTGAAGTCTTTATGTACATTTACATCGATATGGGACAGATATGATGTATTTAATGTAAAACTCTTTAAATATGTTTAAATATGCAACTTGCTGGCTAACAAATGCATTCATGTGATCAGCTGGATATAACCTAATGCAAATAGATTGTAACAATCCTGATATTTAACATTTGGGTTGGACTTACTGTTTTGGTCACATTGTTTTAACCTCTTGAGGTGCGGCTAACATTCGCTTCCTCTCAGCCTTGATGGCAAACATACTGCTGTGCTTTCTCTACTAATGCAGCATCTAGTCAACAAAGTACTTACAAAGTAATGATATGAAAGCATGCACTATATTTCGTTGTCAATGTTTTAAAGCCGCATTTGAAGTGTCCCGCTCTGTTCAGGGCGCAGTATCAGGTGTGTAAACAAACAGCAGGTGTTGTCAGTGATTTCCGCATCTAGAGGCCGCTCTCATTATACATATCTATGGCTCTTATACTGTATAATGACAGCGGAGCCTCCTCAGCCGCTTCAGCAACGGACCCAACCCAGAAAAACTATCGGCATGGATTTTTGTTGATAACCGATTAAAAAAAAAAAAAAAATTCTGCCAATCAACTATTGGTGCCGATTAATCGGCAAAACCGATACATCGGTCAACCTCTAATGTATTGTCATGTTATATCAGTAATTGAAGTTGAATTCTCAGAATCATTACTCCAGTCTCCAGTGTCACATTATCCTTCCGGAATCATTCTAATATGCTGATTTATTATCGGTGCTGGAAACAGTTATTATTATTTTGGAACCTGTGATGATTTTTTCAGGATTCTTTGATCAATAAAAGGTTAAAAAGAACAGCATTTTTTAAAAATAGAAAGGTTTTCTAACAATATACATTACTGATCAAAAGTTTGGGGTCAGTACATTTTTAATTATTCTTTTTTTTTTTTAAAGAAATTAATACTTTTATTCACCAAGGATGTGTTAAATTAATAAAAAGCAATAGCATAGATTTACATTGTTAGAAAAGATTTATATTTTGAATATTATTCATCAAAGAATTTTGAAAAAAAAAAAAAAGAATCACAGGTTCTAAAAAATATTGATAATTCTAATAATAACTCAGCATATTAGAATGATTTCTGAAGGATCATGTGACACTTAAGACTGGAGTAACAGCTGATGAAAATTCAGCTTTGCATCACAGGAATAAATTATATTTTAAAGTATATTAAAATAAAAAACATTGTTTTATATTGTAATAACATTTTGCAATATTACATTTTTTTTTCTGTATTTTTGATCAAATAAATGCATCCTTGATGAGCATTCTTATTGAGCGTTATTGTATGTCCAACGGAAAAATTCAAATTCTATGGAATTTTGTCACTCAAAGACTGCAGATTTCACTTTTTTTAATAGTCTGGATTTGATTTGAAGCTATAAGTCAAATTTGGTAAATGTATTATCTGCATTAAATGTGATGCCATTAAATATGTTTGATATGTTTATAGTCTTATCAAATGCATTAACTGTGCTTAAACAGAGCATGTCTTGACTGGAGCGATTCCATCCGCGTCGCTGTCACTTACATCTCTGACAGTCGATTGGCAGGATTAGAGGATCTTCTGTCTTTTTCTTCTCCATCTTCAATTCTATTCGATTGCGCAGGATTAGTGAATAAATCCCTGTCCGTAAGCTTCCAGATAACTCTGGCACAGTTCAGCCTCTCATCTCCTCATCCACCCCGTCTCACCCATAATCCTGTTTGTAACCCTTGGCCACTCACAGGAAGGCAGACGCATAGTTAATATGACGACTCGGGGTTAATGGAATATTATGAGTTCCTCACTCCGTTGCCTTATCAGACGTAGATATGAAGAAATTTGAGATTTGAAGGGCTGACTGTGCTAAAAATCTCCCCAGATTTAGATATTGTATTTATGGATGAGCTTAAGAGATTTGAAATAGTCTTTCACAGCGTCTGCAGACGTCATTTACAGCGCCAAAATGACACCAGATGGCACATTGCTAGCGATTATTTGATTTTTATTTATTTATTTATTAATTTTTATATATATACTGTATATTAATAACTCTTATATTTTTAATCAGTTTCTTCTTGCTCTGACAAGAATTTATAACCTTCTAAATTCGTTAAATCTTCTCAGACTGGATGATTTAGAGGACAAATATAATGGAAATAAGTCCTTGCCTTTTAAAACCTGTAATAAACAGGGTCCAAAATCAGCTTTTTGCCACACCTGCTAATATTAGGTGAAAATTTAATTGTAATTATAATTTTACAGACTGTATTTGGACTGTTTTTAGCAACCCAAAAATAATAGTAGTAGTAGTAGTTTTTGTTATAGTTTCAATTTATTTATTTTACTCTCATTTTGCACTTGGAACGTGTTAATTTTGCTCTATTTTTAGCTAAATAAAATGATTTATGTTGCTGCTATTATTATTTTTTTTTATTAATATTATTATTAATATAAGAATATCTTTTTATTATTATATTATAAGTTTTTATTTTCACAATTTTTAGCAACAAAATAAAGTTATATATTTTTATCTATATATTTTAGCAACATAAACTCATTGTTATTAGTATTATTAATAATAATAATAATAGTAATAATAATAATAATAATAATTGTTTATTTTGTTCATAAATCTTTGCAACAGTATCATTATTATTATTAGATTGAATTATTATTAGAGTTATTATTGTTATAGTCATTTATTTTATTTATTTATTTTTTTACCATTTTTAGCAACACAGTTATTATTATTGGTGTTATAGTTTATTTATTTATAATTTTCTCATTTCGTACTTAAAGTTTTAGCAACAAAATTAGATTTAATTTTTTCACTGTTTGTAGCAACATAATAATAATAATAATAATAATAATAATAATTATTCTTCTTATTCTTATTATTATTATTATTATTATTATTATTAAATGAGTTTTTATTTTCACAATTTTTAGCATCAAAATTTTTATTATTAGCGTTATTTTTTTTTTTTTTTACTATTTTAGCAACAAAATCATTGTTGTTGTCAATATTATTAGAGGTTTTATTTATTTTTTCACATTTTTTTAGAAACATAAATCATTATTATTTAGTAATCATATCATTATTGTTGTTAATATTATTATTGATATTTATATTATCATTAGTTTTTTGTTTATTTTCTTATTATTATTATTAATATTATTATTCATATTTTTTATTATTTTTGCTACTATTTTAGCAGCATTACATTATTAATAATAATAGTAATAATATTTATTTTCACAATTTTTAGCAACAATATCATTATTAGATGGTAAAGCTTGTGGATTTACTATTGCACAATGTCATCTTTCTAAAAGCCTCATTTCCTGTTCCTGTTCATTCCAGTCCTCTATTTGACCTGTCCTCTAAATACAAGTCCATTCACCTCTGTTTCTTCTCTTCTGTCACCAGTTGCTCAGAAAGAGACACATAGGAAATGACATCGTCACCATCGTGTTTCAGGAGCCCGGTGCCTTGCCCTTCACACCCAAAAACATCCGCTCCCATTTCCAGCATGTGTTCGTCATCGTTAAAGTCCACAATCCCTGCACTGAGAACGTCTGCTACAGGTGAGTGAAGCAAACGTCTGTCTGGGAACATTAATTATAATCACTGTTAAGAGAAATGAAGTGATTTCATTTACCTTTGATGTCTGTTACTGTGAAGAGAAAAATATCAGTGAAGCTTATGAACCTGCATTAAATGCTGGAAAACTCAGAAATCAATCATGTGAAAATGCTTGGCTTGCCTGTAATTTTTAATCTTCTGTTTAAAAGCAGCGCCAAAGGCTGTTTGAGGCATTTAATTATTGCAATTAAAGAGTAAATTATGTCATAATTTACTCCTCCTCATGTCGTTCCAAATCCCTTTCTTTCGTCTGTGGATCAAATGGAGAAGTATGGTTTGTGCAGCTCTTTCTCCTTAATGAAACCTGCAGTAACCAGTGGCTATAAAGCCCAAAAATTGACAAAACCACCTAAAAGTACCATGATAATAGTCCACATGACTTCTGCTTTATATATTACAAGTCTTCTGAAGTCAGACTACAGCTTTATGTGAGGAACAAAGCTAATTTTAAGTCATTATTCACTAAAAATCTTCTCTCCTTCTCTCCATGTCACGTGTTGTTATTGCTAACCTAAACTAAAATGACTAAAACCATTTTGGTGATTGAAACAAAGCTGAAAAATAAAACTGAATAATTTAGTTTAATTAAATTTAATTTAATTTTATTTGATTTGACGCATACATGCAGTGAAATGCTTTTTATGACCCCTCTGCTACATAAAAAAATGGTGAAAAAAAATTCAAAAGTTAAAGAATTAAATTTAATTAAATTAAAATAATAAAAGAAAATAAACATATAAAATTAAATCAAAATCTGTAACCCCCCAACCCAAAATAGAAATCTTTTCTTGGCAACTGAAATAAGTTTACATTGAAACATTAAATTCCAAATGCAAATTTTACTAAGTACTAAAATCAATCAATTTTAGTTTTTATTTCTCACATACATGCAGTGAAATGCTTTTTACGACTTGCTACATTAAAATAAAAATAATAAAAAATTTGAAAGTTAATAATTAAATTAAAAGTTAAGAATTAAATTAAATTAAATTAAATTAAATTACATTAAATAAATTAAATTAAATTAAATTAAACCCTCCTTATTTAAATTAAATTAAACCCCCTTAAGTTATTTTGAGGGAACAGTAAATTTACACTGTTATACAAGCTGTACTATTATTATTATTATTAATATTAATATTATTATTAATATAATAATATATTTTTATTATTATATTATATGTTTTTATTTTCACAATTTTTAGCAACAAAATACAGTTATTTATATATTTTATCTATATATTTTAGCAACATAAACTCGTTGTTATTATTATTATTATTATTAGTAATAATAATAGAATATTAATAGTATAAAATTAAATCAAAATCTGTAACCCCCCAACCCAAAATAGAAATCTTTTCTTGGCAACTGAAATAAGTTTACGTTGAAATATTAAATGCAAATGCAATCAATTTTAGTTTTTTTTTTGTCACATACATGCAGTGAAATGCTTTTTACGACTTGCTACATTAAAATAAAAATGGTAAAAAAAAATTGAACGTTAAGAATTTAATTAAAATTTAAGAATTTAATTACAATTTAAGAAATTAAATTAAATTAAATTAAAACCCCCTCCAAAAAAAATAGAAATGTTTTCTTGGCAACTGAAAAAAAAACTAAATTTCTAAATACAAATTTTACTAAATACTAAAATTAATGAATTCAAATGCAAGTAGTCTTAAATAGCACGGGTACATTTATAGCAATAGCCAAAAATACATTGTACAGTATCTCACAGAAGTGAGTACACCCCTCACATTTTTGTAAATATTTTATTATATCTTTTCATGTGACAACACTGAAGAAATTACACTTTGCTATAATGTAAAGTAGTGAGTGTACAGCTTGTATAACAGTGTAAATTTGTCATCATGGAGGAGTAGAAGGGGACTCCAGTGACAACCTGTGAAACTCTGGTGAACTCCATACCAAAGAGGGTTAAGGCAGTGCTGGAAAATAATGGTAGTCACACAAAATATTGGCACTTTGGACCCAATTTGGACATTTTCACTTAGGGGTGTACTCACTTTTGTGGCCAGTGTTTTAGACATCATTAATGGCTGTGTGTTGAGTTATTTTGAGGCAACAGCAAATTTACACTGTTATACAAGCTGTACACTCACTACTTTACATTGTAGCAAAGTGTAATTTCTTCAGTTTTTGTCACATGAAAAGGTATTATAAAATACTTACAAAAATGTGAGGGGTGTGCTCACTTCTGAGAGATACTGTATGGATCAAAATGATAGATTTTTTCTTCTATGCCAAAAATCATTAGGATATTAAGTAAAGATCATTTTCCATGAAGAAATTTTGGTAATAAAATAAAAAAAATCCTGTTGTAAAAATATCGAATTTCATTAGTTACAGACAGACAATCTCTATCTGTGATCTTTGCAGTGTTGCAGTATCCAGATCGAAAGACGTGCCTCCGTTCGGCCCTCCCATTCCTAAAGGCGTGACCTTTCCCAAGTCAGCCGTCTTCAGGGACTTCCTTTTGGCCAAGGTGATCAACGGGGAAAACGCGGCACACAAATCAGAGAAGTTCCGCGCCATGGCCACCCGCACGCGGCAGGAGTACCTCAAGGACCTTGCGGAGAACTTTGTGAGCACGACGACTATGGACTCTGCGGTAAAGTTTAGTTTTATCACTCTGGGGGCCAAGAAGAAGGAGCGGGTGAAGCCGCGGAAGGACGCTCATCTGCAAAGCGTGGGTGCCATCACGTGGAGCGTGGTGGCGCGAGATTTCGGCCAGTCGGCGGATGTGGAGTGCCTGCTGGGGATTTCCAACGAGTTCATCGTGCTGATCGAGGAGGAGTCCAAGAACGTGATTTTTAACTGTTCGTGTCGGGACGTCATCGGCTGGTCGTCCGGCGTCATGAGCATCAAGATCTTCTATGAACGCGGGGAGTGCGTGATGTTCTCCGCGCACGACAACTGTGGAGAGGACATTCGAGAGATCGTACAAAGACTTGAGGTAAGAGCATTCCTGTTCTTCAACTATTCCTGGATAAAATATTTGTGGAGAGAAATGTTGCTGGTTAGCCTCTGTGTTTTGGAGGAGGCGTGGCTTTGGAGGAGAGGGTGCTCGCTGCAGAGACAAATGGGAGGAGCTGGAGCGCTAGCTCCCCCCGCTGGATGTAAAGGGTGGAGCTAGACACCCCAACCACACCCTAACCCTATCCCTAAACTATCACTAAACATAACATTAAAAGTTATGGAATTCAAGTTGATTAGTCAAACCATTTTCGAATAACACACGAACAAATTCTATGAAAAGCACGCAAAAATGGATATGAGGCTATATCTCCGCAATGGTTTGGTACATTGAGACCAAACTTGGTGTGTGTTATAACAAGCATAACTTGAGGCTACCTGCAGTGTTTTGGCACAGTGCCACCTAGTGGGCAGGAGATACGAAAAATTGCTATTTTAGCTTAGAACTTCTGAATGGTTTAGCCAAAAATCACAAAACTGGCCTCTTTAGATTTGGTGCATCATGCCTAATTGAGTGATACCCAATTTTCCCATGTTAGCTATTTTGGACGTTGGCTATTTTGAATTACGTAGTAAAATGCTATATTTTAGGAAGGCTTTGTCGTATTGCTATGAACTCAGTATGGCTCATCAGCACAATGCCCTGAAGGAGCCTGAGAAGTTTCGTGCCAGTGCCACTTAGTGGTAAAATCACATATTCGCATGCTTATAACTTTGGGTGTGGTCGACTTATTTTCACGGGAGTCACCTTTTTGACTCCTGAATCCTTGCCGAGTCCAGTGATACCAAACATGCCAGGTTTTGCCTTATGGTTTTTGCAAAGCTGCATTTTAGTGATTACAAAACATTTGCCAATATCTTTGAAACGGTTACTCAGACACAAAACCACCATATGAAATTCTGAAACATAGTGTGCCAGCTATGCGCTAATGCCAAAATTGCCAAAATTTTGATAGTGGCATAAAAATGCAAACTAAGTCAGCCACTGGTCATTTTGTCCCTTATCATATGTAAAAATGTCTATAATTCAAAAACAAAATGAAATATTTTCATTGACAATGACATTTTCATTTCAATGACACATACAAAATTATGTGGGATTGTGCCTCTTGGTGGCACTATAATTGAACAAAACATGAAATTGCCATTGATTTCAATAGAGTATTATGATATAAAATGCTACATTTTTACCAATGCTTTGGTGTACCATTGCAAAACTTTGTATGTACCATCGAAACCATGACCTGAAAGTACTCTAAACGTTTTGAGACAGTGCCACCTTGTGGTCAAAAGTGATGACCGATTAAATTAATTGACTAGAATCACCTTAAAATGGCTTCAATTACTCATTGCTGCAGTTGGTCTGATGCTTCCCTTGCCTTGTGCTTGGCCCCATAATTGCTGCTTGCAGCTATATTATATAAATAGTATTTTTGTTGCTTGATGTTCACAGACACTAGTCCATAACGTGTCAGTGTACTGACCTACCTTTAATGTGTCCATCCAAAATTTGGTAAATTAAATTTTTATGACTGGATTCCACAAAACCATCCGCATTTTCTGCAAATCACAGGGCCCTAATGTTTAACTCAAAGATTTAAACTAGCAACCAAAACTCCCATGGTGCCTTATTTCTCTTAATCTTTTTTGCTATGTCTTCAGGATCCTTTCAATTCAGACATCTCTCAGCTGAATTCAGTATTTTCTCTTAATCAAAATTCATTCGGGCTCAATCAAAACCTACTAATTCTTTTCCTCTCTAAGCTGGAGAAGGAAGTTGGCTTGCAGTTGTGTTTGTGTTATCTTGGGTAATGTCTAATTATTCCTAAAATGTCTTTTCTTTGGGGATATTCAAGCTTATTTTTTATCATAAATTAAAGGGTCTGTAATTAAACATCTTCCTGTACATGCGATCATGTGTACCTGTGGAGAGCTCGGCCTGATGAAATCTGTGCCTTGAGAAATCATCCTAATCTTCTTACATGTTTTCTCAGAGGGATGGAGTCGTATCGATGGCCAAAATGTTTGACGGGTGCGGGTGTGTGTTACTCTTGGCACTGCTCCTGATCTGTGTTTTTGGCTCTTGTAGATGCCCAAACCAGTTAAACTCACTTGAGTCTGTCAGTTTTTAGCTTTCGGATGCCGTCGAGGCTGTAGTAGCTTCTTAGATGCCATTTCCTAGAAATAACCAGATTCAAAAGCGTCTACAGTTCTTGCAGTGCTATATTTAGGGCTGCCCTCGACTAAGGATTTTTCTGGTCGACTGGTAGTCGTTTATTTTAAGAATTAGTCGACTAATCGTACGTTTATTAATAAAACATTTAGATCATTATAATGAGCCTTTAATTGCCTACATATCCTAATAAGCGCTCAAGCACGCATAAAGCTTGCCACAGCGCACCGCGGATGTAATGATTACAAATGTGTCAGGGAAAAACAATAAGTAGACTGCATTAACATTTTAATAATATATTGAAACGAGTGCTTTATTTGTTTTCGGCTTAAGAGATGAAGTCGGCGACTCGTCATCTCCGCAGTTGTGATGCGCCTGAATGCATGTTTCATGTAGGCTATTACATAATCTGAGGAAGTAGAAATTTTACTCTCTATAGATATATTTTAATGTCTGAAAGCCAAAGATATACACTGAGTTTCACGCTCAAGTTCACAGAAAAGAGACGACAGAAAGCACATCCTGTTTGCTTTCATTATTTTACAAAAGCACATGTTTCGTTTTTAATGTGAGTGTACACGAATATGCGTCTTTCGAAAAGATGTTTTACTTTTACCTGTCTATGCTGTCTAAAATGATGGAGTAAGCTATTCTAAGAGCAAATTACCGCACCGGGTATCCATCTGTTCTGCATTAAGCGCATGTCTGTTTAGCTTCCACACAGACAGCGCACATTTCTCTAGGTCAGTGGTTTTCAAACTTTTTAAAAATATATATAGCCTAATTTGCGCGCATTGGGATAGTAGCTGAAAGCGGGATATTAAAATTGCTTTTGAATGCGTGCGCGCGTTTTACTTTCGGTTTAGTTTGCAGCCTCCCGCATCCTTCTCCCTGAATCTTGAACTTTGTTACATACATAGCCTATACATCTTGCTTAAATCGTCCTGGCGACCCATTTTTTAAGTCCCGCGACCCACCCATGGTTTGAAAACCACTGCTTAACATTACATTGTACAACATTACATGTAAAGTTGCTACTACTTAGGCTACGTTTCAGATAATAAGCCATATTTGAGGTTGATAAATATGTTGGATGTACTGCCCAATGTATACTGTATTACTATTACCACGCAGACTATAGCCATTAACGATCTCTCCGTGAGATTTATTTATTTATTTCTGCGACTAAACGACTAATAAAATTTTGGTCGACCAAGCCTTTTCTGGTCAACTAACGCTTAGTCGACTAGGGGGCAGCCCTAGCTATATTAGTCCCCACTTTGGTGACATAAACCTGCATAGACTGATGGGTAAATGCTGTGAGAAGAGCAAGACGTGACAGTTTTTAATTAGGATATTATTATTTATATTATATAAATATTAATTAGGGGCCAAGCACTGAAGGTGCAATGGCACCTGTTGTATTCTTTAGCGTTCCTATTGTTATTATTTTTCCACTCAGGAAGTCTATGGCAACCCATCGAATCGTTTGCGGGAAAGTTTGGCACACTGATAGAGGACAGCCTCATCAAATTTGGTGTATCTAACTCAAACTCATTAGTGGCACCAAAGTTTTACTTATGTTTATGCTAATAACTTTTGAACCATAAGGTCTAGGAGTAGTCCATTTTTCGCTAAACCTACTTTTTCAAACCTGTTTTAAACAAATTGTGATCATCTTTAGACCATTCTGGTTAAAATTTATGAAATTCAAGACGATTGGTCAAACCGCATAATAACGCGTGAACAAATTCTATGAAGAGCACGCAGAAATTGATGTGAGGCTATATCTGTAACGGTTTGCCGTATTGAGACCAAACTTGGTATGTGTTATAACAAGCATGACCTGAGGCTACCTGCTCAATTTTGGGCCCTAGTGGTCAGGAGATATGAAAAATGGCTATTTTTGTGTGTAACTTCTGAATGCTTTAGCCAAAAATTCCAAAACGGGTCTCTTCAGATTCAGAGTCGAACCATACCTATTTTTCCCATGTCAGACGTTTTATGTGTCAACCATTTTGAATTTTAACATAAAGTGCAATATTTTACAAACGTATTCGCTAGGGCTGTCAAACGATTAATCGCGATTAATCGCATCCAAAATAAAAGTGTATTTTTACATAACATATGTGTGTTTACTTTGTGTATTTATTATGTACATATAAATACACACACATACATGTATATATTAAAACAAAAAAAATTATATGTGTATATATATATTTATAACTATATACAATTTAGATTATAAATAAATATAAATATTTTATATATAAATTAAAATATTTTTCCTTAATATATACATGCATGTGTTTGTATTTATATATACATAATAAATATACACAGTACACAAATGTATAGTATGTAAACATAAACTTTTATTTTGGATGCGATTAATTGCGATTTAATCGTTTGACAGCCCTAGTATTCGCGTATCATTATGAAACTCTGTATGTGTCTTCGGCACCATTCCCTGACAGTACTTAAAATGTTTGGGGGCAGCGCAACCTTGTAGCCCAAAGTTATAAAGAAATGTAAAAAAAAAAATTGCTAATAACAATTGATTAAATTGGCCTATTGTAATGAAAGTTGATCTCAATATATTCTTTTGATCGTGCCAAGAACATCGATACCAGTTATGCCAAAATAGCCGAACTTCCTGTTCGCCATTTTGATTAATTTTCAAAACCTAGTTTTTTCATACTCCTCCTAGATAATTGGTCCAATTTCCACCAAATTTGAATATCTTCAGATGAGGCAAAAAGTTATGGATTTCATGTTGATATACAAAATAGTTTCACACCAAATTTTGTTCTCAGGCTGTGTCTCTGCAAAGCTTTGAATTATTTACACCAAACTATGTATGTGCCATTGTCACCAGCACCACCTATTGGACAAAAGTGGTAAGCCATTAAATCATATTACAGTAATTTATTTCTAGTTATTTCGGTAGTGTTCCTATGATGCCCTAAACTGCTGTCTATGTAGGCTGCTCACTAGTTTTTGGAACTGAGCTATTGATTTACAATGATGTTTTCTTTTTTATGGACGTAGACAGAGAAAGCTGTAATACGTTGTGTGTGTGATGAGCTCAGCTGGGTTACCTGGAGGGTTTGGGGACGTAGGATCTCCAGGGATTACCGCGGTACGCTTGGTGCGAGTGGGATTATTGTCGCTCCTGTTTTGGCCTCATTTCCTAAAGGCACTTTTTGTACTGAGGACTGCGACTGGCGTCAGACGAGACGCTCCCAGAACAGATGTTTCTCATCCGGGAGTCGTTATGAGACAAACCCGTGTCACCTGTCTGGGCGCTTAGTTGATTTGATGGAGATCAGATATATTCCCTGGTTAGTGACACAGTGGGATTGTGTTCATATGAGGACAGCAGCGTCTTTATTACGAAGCTGCTCAACACAAAAGCAAAGAAGATGACTGGATTTTTTTTCCCATATTTAATATGAATTTAAGTTTGTTTAATTTACCATTCATTTAGTACAGATTTTAGTACGCCAATTTTCTTTCAAATCTTTAAAATTGTATAGCATTGCAGGCTTTTGACTTTCAGTTTGACTAAATTTTACTAATAATATGAACTACATTATAATATAATTATAATAATACAGATAATTTTTTCTTCTAGAATAATTTATACATAATATATATATATATATATAATTTATACTAATATATAATATTATTAAGATTTATTAGTATTTAATATTGCAGATATTACTTTGGATTTTTTTTATAAATAATAAAATATAACTATATATATATATATATATATATATATATATATATATAATTTACTTTTCTTTTAAAGTATGATTATTATTCATGATTTTACATTTGTATTACTTATGTAAGGTTTTTATTACATTTATAATATAATATAATATAATATATGTTTATATATAATAATTTCTGTAAAAGTTTATAATTGGGTAAGTGATTATTCTATATAACTAATAATAACAATAATAAAAATGTATGTCTAGATTTATGTATATGTGTGCATATATGACATTTATATATTTATACATTTATATATTTTTTATTTTTGATAGCTTAAATATTAAAAAATCTTAATTTACTTAAAAAAAAAAAACTGATATATCTTACATATGATACCATTTTAAATATAATGACATTTCATGTCTGCAAATGTTTAGTTTATAGTGACCATTGATGTAATGGTAAAAATAAATATAAATAATATAAAGAAAGAAACATGTCTAATCTTTTATCACGTCAAGACATAATTGGGCTTAATTCATTTTGTAGTTATTTATTTTGTACAGCAGAAATTGAACTAATACAGTTACAGTGAATTTTATTAAATTACAATATAGAGAATTATTTTTTCCCATTTCAGTTCAGTCAAGTTCAACATACTGTGGATGTGACCTGTTCAATTGAAGTTTGAAAGTTATTAAATCTTCTATCAGTTCATAATTCTGCATAACCATTTAAATGATTAAAAGTAATGAATGTGTGTTGTTTTACAGTTATTATCCTCAGTGTGAGGCACAGTGGATTTGTTAGGTGTTAAAAGCGAGTGTGTGTTGTTTAGTGAACATCATGGTCAGGCTAAATGAAGCGTCTCTGTGTCTCTCTGTCTCTTTCTTGTCTGCGTGAGTGTAGAGCGAAAGCCGCTGCACACCTTCAAAGTCACAGCGCCGCAGGTCAGCGCTCAGATGAGGGTGTCCTTGTTTCTCAGAGCTGCGTGTGTCACGTGCTGCGACAGACGAGCCAAACGCAGCGCTGCGTGTGTGTGTGTGTGTGTGTGTGTGTGTGTGTGTGTGTGTGTGTGTGTGTGTGTGTGTGAGATCTGAGCTGACATCCCATACCTGTAGAGCATCCAGCGCTGCTCCTGGAGGACGGGATACATTTGCATACAGAATGAGCCAATGAATATCAAGGACGGGATAGGAGTGTTCGCTGCTTATGCTAATCATGCCCTCTGATTTGACTTCCACTGTCTGCTTTGCTACAACACTAACAGTGCCAGTTAGCAGTTAAAGGTGCTGGAAGTGATTTCAACATTACTTACTGGAGTAAATTTATGCAGACATGTCAGCAGGTGTAGCATATTCTGAAGAATCTTTAAATAAAATGATAAATTATAAATTCAGCATATAACAAATTATACATGATTAGCAGTCAAAAGTTTGGACGATGTTTCAGTGTTTTTGAGTCTTTTCTGCTCACCAAGGCTGCATTTATTTGATCAAAAATACTGTAAGACACAGTAATTTTGTGAAATATCATTGCAGTACTACTGATAAGCTAGTAATATTATAACAGTGGTACACTACCATTCAAAAAGTCTGTTTTTTTTTAAAGAAATTAATCATTACGTCGAAATTCCAATGAAATAAAGTCAAAATTATGAGAATAAAGTTGAAATATTATAAGAATAAAGTTGAAATTATGAGAATAAAGTCGAAATATTTTAAGAATAAAGTCGAAATTACGAGAATAGAGTCAAAATTGCAAGAACAAAGTCGAAGTCTTTCAATAATAAAGTCGAAATATTTTGAATGAAGTCTAAATTATGAGAATAAAGTCAAAATTACGAGAATAAAGTCAAAATATTACCAGAATAAATATGATATTACGAGAATAAGGTCAAAATATTACGAGAATATAGTCTAAATTATGAGAATAACGTCTAAATTATGAGAATAAAGTCAAAATTACGAGAATAAAGTCAAAATATTACCAGAATAAATATGATATTACGAGAATAAGGTCAAAATATTACGAAAATATAGTAGAAATTATGAGAATAACGTCAAAATTATGAGAATAAAGTCAAAATATTTCAAGAACAAAACCCAAATGACACGAATAAAGTCAAAATTACGCGAAAAAGTCGAAGTGTTTCAATAACAGTCCAATTTTTTTGAGAATAAAGTCTAAATATTTTGAGAATAAAGTCAAAATATTACGAAAGTAAAGTCAAAATGTTACGAGAATAAAGTTGAAATTATGAGAATAACGTAAAAATTATAAGAATAAAATCGAAGTGTTTCAAGAATAAAGTTGAAATATTTTGAGCATAAGGTCAAAATATTACCAGAATAAAGTTGAAATATTACCAGAATTAAGTCAAAATATTACCAGAATAAAGTCGATATTACAAGAATAAGGTTGAAATATTATCAGAATTAAGTCAAAATGACGAGAATAAAGTCGAAATTACAAGAATAAGGTCGAAATATTTTGAGAATAAAGTCGAAATGATGAGAATAAAGTAAAAATGACAAGAATAAAGTTGAAATTCTGAGAATAAAGTCAAAATATTTCAAGAATAAAGTCCAAATTACGAGAATAAAGTTAAACTATTTTGAGAATTAAGTCGAAATATTTTGAGAATAAAATTGAAATTACGAGAATTAAATCGAAATTACGAGAACAAAATTGAAATATTTTGAGAATAAAGTCTAAATTACGTGAATAAAGTCAAAATTACGAGAATAAAGTCAAAGTGTTTCAAGAATAAAGTTGACATGTTTCGAGAACAGTTTAAATATTTTGAGAATAAAGTCGAAATTACGTGAATAAAGTTGAAATTATGAAAATAAATTTGAAACACATACAATTTTACAGTTTTTCTGTATTTTTAATCAAGTAAAAGCAGTCTCCTCAAGCTGTAGAATTGAAGGGAAAGTTCACCCAAAAATGTTATCCTCATGGTCATTCCAAACCTGTTTGACACTTTTTTTTCACTGTAACATTTTGAAGAATGTTCTACGTCCAAACCACATTGCATGGCATAAAAACTCAGTGAGCCGGTCTTTTAAAGCACCTTGAGCAGGCTGTGTTTTTCCAGAGGGCTGCTGGGATCTTCTGCATGTGCTCGTCTGTTCTGGATGAGCTGCTGTCGCTCGGCCCAGAAGCTGTCAGAAGGCACAGGTCTGCTGTACGGACCCATCTGGGCCTCGAGCGTCCCTTTGGCCATCTGCGGTGCACCTCAAGTCCTGGCAGTGAGACCGGGACGCCTCACATCTGCAGACTCACTCTGAGCTGCTGCTTTTAGAGTCTCGTGCTGCCAAACGTTTCAAATACCCACAGTACTCTCTGTTTCCTAGTATTGTTGTTTCTCGCTTTAGTTCAGTTTGCATGTACATTTAACAGATTCACAGCAGTCCTAAATCCTTAAACTATAGTAAAACCGCTTTCTCCCCCATTTAATAGAGTTCGCTGTGTAAACAAACATTATTAATGCAATAAAACAGTGCTGCTTACACCTGTTTTTGTTTCATTGTGCTGAGTAGCTTTGTCCATAGTGAATAGGAATTTTATTTTTACCTTTAATGTCATTAATAATGATGTTAATTAAATGTACATATATAAATATCAATTATATACATAGAAATTCATATACAAGAAAACTGCTGTGATTTGTTTTACTTATAAACCATTTATTAATCAATTTTATTATCAACATCATAAAATATTACATTAAAGTTGCATCTGTAAAAAAGATTATTTATGATTTAATAGATAGATAGAGCAAATTAACATATTATATATATATATAACACATTGTTTAAAAGTGTTAGTGTTATATAAAACTTTAATTAAATATAAGTCATATTTAAATAATTAAATATAAAATAATTAAATGTAATTAAAAAACATTTATAATTAATTTTAATTTAAATTAATCTTTATTTTATGTTTTAATAAATACAAATGCTAACTACAGATATGTATATTTAATGTTTTAATGTTATTAATAAAAGTGTTAACAATGTTAGTTAAATGAATAAATTAAATGTAAATATAAATTATATAAATAATACAAAAATTCATATAAAAGAAAACTGCTGTGATTGTGTTACTTCTAAAGCAGTTATTAATTGTAGTTAATTTTATTGCCAGTGTCAAAAAATATAAAAAGCTGCATCAGTTAATATTATTTATTTAATAGACCTGAGCAAATTAACCAACACACACACATATATATTTATTAATGTATTAATTAATTAATTTATTTATATATATATATATATATATATATATATATATATATACACACACACACATATATATATATATTAATTAATCAATTAATTAATTTATTTATATATATATATATATATATATATATATATATATATATATATATATATATATTTATTTTTTTTATATATATATAATTAAATCCAATTAATATTTACATAATTAAATATAAAATAATTAATAATTAAAAAAAAAATAATAATTTATATTTGGTCTTTATTTTAATTAGGTTTTAAATAAACAAGTATGTTTATTCAGCAGGTGTGGTACTCATTTATTGCATGTTATTGATCTTACTGTGAATTATTTGTCCATGCTTGTTTTACTTTTTTAAAATATTTTTTTTACCTCAGTTTTTAATCAAACCCTCCCTCATTTATTATTCCTTTTTGGGGGGGGGGATAATCTGTTCACAGTACATTTAATTGTGACTTTAACTAATTTAACTAATGTTAAAAAATAAAACCTTATTGTAAAGTGTTACTGAAAAACTTTAATAGATGTATTTAATTATTTATGCTATTAACTGTATTCATTATATACTTGCATTAAAATATCACTTGATGCATTTGAAATATTTGATATATATTGCAATTGACTGTGATTATTGTCATTTTGGACAATATTTTGCATTTTGTGAGTGCAAAAATTACTTGATACTGGAGACTTGTTGCATAGTGCTAGTTTTAACACTGTGTATGCCACAAAATATCACAGTTTCAGCTGATACTAGCCGTTTAAATAGCTGGTTTGACAACACTTCCTCCGTGTTTCTCAGTGAATGTGAGAGCGGTGCTGTAACGTGAGGCACTGCGGCAGACAGCACAACAGATTGCTCTCTTTAAAGCAGTTTAACGCAGACACAGACGTGTGGGAAGAGCGAGAGTTCAGCCTCCCTCGGTGGATTAGCGCAGCTCGCTCACTTGACGGGTTTCTTTTGCTTCTAGCTGCTGTCTTGGAGTTTGTTTGTTGTTCTTTGTGTAATTATTCACTGCGCTTAATGGAAACACTGATAGCAGTTGACCAGCAGTGCTTCAGTGTCTCGTTGATCTGTTTAATGATGTGAGTTAAAGGTCAGGGTGAAATCAAAACACTCAAAATTAGCTTATTTACTGCACATTCCTGGAGTTATGTGAATGATTCATTGGTGTGTGTTGTGTACACACAGTTTACTTTTGCATTCATGCATTTAGTGGTTGCTTTTATCCAAAGCGACTTGCATTGCTGGGATTTAAACCCGTGGCATTGGCATTTATTCATTCATTTTCTTATTTAATTTCTTTTTATTTTATTTATTTAACATTTGATATTGCATCAAAGAATTTTGGTTATCATTTTTACATTTGTAAACAGATGTATTTAGTTATTATTTATGCTACCAATTTGATTAATTATATTTTCATAACATTTGATACTTACATCAAAGAAAATGTATATATTTTGTAGTCCTTTTATTTATTTATTGAAGTGTTATTCATTATATATTTACATAACATTTGATCATTATATAAAAATATATATATATATATATATATATTTTCTGGCCTTCTAAAAAAATGTTTATATTTATTTTCTGTTGTTTACTTATGATATTTTCTGTCCTTTTTTATCTATTTATTTATTTATTTATTTATTTATTTATTTATTTATGGCATCAGTTTTATTCATTATATATTATTTACATAACATTTAATTAGTACATATTTTTACAATTTTTTTTTTCTGGGCCTCTAATTTTTTTCAATATTTAGGTTCTGATATATATATTCTGTTCCATAAAATACAATTGACATATTTTCTGGCCCACTGCATCAAATTGATATCTCTTCTCAAATAAATGTATTTTTTATGTTTGTTTGTTCATTTATTCATTATGTGTGTGTGTGTGTGTGTATATATATATATATATATATAAAAAATCTGCATCTGCATAACATTTGATCATTTTTTATTTTTAAATGTTTATTAGTTTATTGTATGTATGCAAAACATTTTATTCATTATATATTTACATTAGGTTTTTTACGTCAAAGCAATTCATGGTATGTTTCCTGTTGTTTTTTTGTTGTTGTTTTTTTTAATAAGCTTTTGTTTTTAACCATAAATATATATAAAGTGTATACAGATGAAGCAACACTAACAATTTGTGTACATTATGACATTGTGTACTGCATTATTTTGTTATTTTAAAAACCCATTAAAGTAATTTTCATATGAACGAATACCAGTTTCAAATAAAATCAGACTTTAATTTAATTTTTGTTTTTGTTGAACTTTAGCATCAAAAGTGTAAAATGACTGTATTTGTTAACAAATAGCTAATACTAACAGTTGAAATCAAGTTCACAGTGAGTCACTCTCACTAGCTGGGCTTATTACGGTAAAGCTTTTAAGACAGATCAGCCTCTCCTCAGAGTATTTACTGACTCACCAAACCTCTCTGTGGCTTATGACTCCACCGACAAATGAAATACACGTTTGCTAATTAGTGTGTACTCTCCTATATGTACTCTTAACCCTTCACCTGCCTGACCACTCCTGTTTTCCCATAGTTCAGTGACAGCTCAGCTCTCATTAATGCAGTCTAATGACTGAATGAGTTTGTATGGCAGCGGCGAGCATGTCTCTCTGCAGCTGAACATGAGAGGCACAGTCATCATCTCAGAATGCCGTGTTTGTTCTGGATTAATGCTAATTACTACAACCGTTACCACCGGAGTCCCAGGAAAAACAGTCAAACCAGTTCAAGATGGGCAGGTCCTGAGGAAAACCCGTCTTTGGAGCAGCACTGTGTTATTTCTTTGCTACTAGCAGCACCAAATGGAACTGAACACCACTCCTACAAGACTTATTTTATTGTATTATTTTTAAGCTTAATAATATATAATAATGTTATGATAATATTATATTATACAGATTCAATTATTATTATTATTAATATTATTATATTGATAATATTATAAGTTTAGGGCTTTGTTTAACAACTCTAGTGCTGTATTTTATATAATATTATATTATATTATATTATATTATATTATATTATATTAGATATTTTAATTTAGATCATATTTTAATTTGATCCAATACAGAAGTGTTAAATTTAATACATTTTGATATATCAAATTTTATTTCTTTTTGGTACTTTAATACTTAGGGTTAGGAGTTCAACAACTGTATTACAGTATATTATAAATGAATGCTTTTTAATGAACTAAAAACATTTTTGGGACATTTTATATATATATATATATATATATATATATATATATAGGTACATTTATATTTATTTATTTATTTATTTATTTATTTATATATTTTAATTTAAATCATATTTTAATTTGATCTAATACAGAAGCGTTAAATGTAGTAAATATAAAAATATATCTTTTTTTTATTATATATATATATATATATATATATATATAATTTATATTTATATTTATTTATATATATATATATATATATATATATATATATATAAAATTATTTTATTTTATTTTTTTTTAAATGTTATAATAAACTATAAATTCTACATTTCTAATAAATAAATAAATAATTTATTGTAAATTATGAATGTATAATAAAAAATAAATATAAATATTTTAGTATATTTTTTTAACTCTCTTTATCTCTCTCTCTCTCTCTCTCTCTCTCTCTCTCTCTATATATATATATATATATATATATAATTATTTTTATTTTTTATGTTTATTACCTAAGAAATGGGGGTTTGTAGAACAACTATTCTATTCTATTTTATTCTATTCTATATTAATTTGATCTAACACAGAAGTGTTAACCTTTGCTTTCTTGACCTTTCACTGTAAATATTTTTTTTGCTTTTAGCATCAAACAGAATCATTGCTGTGATTTTTCTTTTTTCTCCATTGATTCGTTGCATTTCCCAGATCAGCGTTTTTTCCCTGGAGTGCCCTTGCCTTTATTTCCATATGAAAGGCTCTTTAGATTGAGAGGACATACAGTCACGCATTTTGTCCCGCTTGGACCTAAATATTGCCGGGGGACGTTGGTTTTATCTCTTTTTTTGGCTCGTCTCCCTGTTACCGTCTGTCCTTCACATCAGAGCTACTTAAAGAAACAGTTCACCCACAAATAATTCTGCCATTATTTACCTGCCATCATGTTTCCAAACCCAAGTGACTCTTCAAAAGGGAGATCTTTGAAGATTGTCCACATTAATATGAATTGTCTGAAGTCGTGTGATCATTTGTAATTGTATTAAGGCTGATTTCTGTCTCTGTGTCTTTTTTCAGATCGTCACGCGTGGCTGTGAGACCACAGAAATGACCTTGCGTAGGAACGGTCTCGGTCAGCTCGGTTTCCATGTTAACTTCGAGGGTATCGTGGCCGACGTGGAGCCGTTCGGATACGCGTGGAAGGCCGGTTTGCGTCAGGGCAGTCGGCTGGTGGAGATCTGTAAGGTGGCGGTGGCGACGCTGACCCACGAGCAGATGATCGACCTGCTGCGCACCTCCATCTCCGTCAAGGTGGTCATTATCCAGCCGTATGAGGATGGAGCTCCCAGAAGGTATCAGTGATCTGTTCTGTTCATCCTCCTATTAACATCCATCCAATGTTTTAGCATTTTTTCTTGATAATTATTTTACTTTATAGCAGTTCCTTAATGGGTCAACATTTTAAAATGGTTCAGTAACAGATCTGACTTTCAAATTATTATATTCGATTATATTATATTATGTTTCTACATTTTTTCTAAATTTTTTAGGGTTATGAGTTCAGCAAATTTAGATATACTACATTATATTATATTATTTTTTATTTATTTATTTATTTAGCGATTTTAGATGTATTATTATATTATATTATATTTAATTTCTTTTATTTTGTATTTATTAACAAATTGGACTGAAATTGTTATAATAAAATTATATATATTTTTTTATTTTTGTTTATTTTTAGAAGTTTAATAGTTAGGGTTACAGATTTATCTAACAACTAAGTATATTATATTATATTATATTGTATTGTATTGTATTATATTATGTTATATTATATTATATTATATTATATTATATTATATTATATTATATTATATTGTATTATATTGTATTATATTATATTATATTGTATTATATTATATTATATTATATTATATTATAATGATTTTAATTTAATTAATTGTTATAAAATTGTTTTATGATGTTTGTGTTTATTTTTAGAAGTTTAATACTTAGGGTTACAAATTTATATAACTAAGTATATTATATTTTATAATATTATATTATAATTTATATTTTATATTAATTTTTAGAAATATAATGCTCACGCAATTTTAATATTATATAATGTAATATATTTTGTTCATTTTTTTTAATCTTATATTTAATTATGGAATATAAACCATGCATGAAGGTGTTGTAAAATATTCAACTTTAGCTCATAGTTCTGTATGAAGTGCATTACTTTGTCTAAATAAATCACTCAAGTGGATGTTAATAGCAGGTTTTCTGCTTTTTTCAGTCTTAATCAGATGCTTTATTGTGTTGGATGGGATATAAAGTCTTGAGTTTTAAGATCTCAATCTTATAAAGCAGTAAAAACTACACTCCATGTGTCTTGTTGTCAAGTCGCTCCATGATCCAGAGTTTATAACATGATGCTGCTTCTAGAGCTGATTGGCCATGAATGGACGGTTTGCGCCGGGAAGCTCTTTAAGTGATTGTATTGGATCAGTGGGAACAGAAGGAGAGCGCTGACGTTAGCGAGCAGACGGCCGCTTGTGTATCGACAGCAGCGGCGTAATGCGGCTGACAGATCTGTCCAGCTGGGCCGAGGCCTGACGCTCACGAGCGGTCATCGTTTCACACGACGATAGCGACAGGAGGCACTTGATTATTGAAGAAACGCGTCTCAGCACCGTCTGATGACTCGCGGCGCAGCAGATTGTGCTTTTAGGCTTCGTCTGCTCGTCCCAGGACAGATCCATCCACACAATCACATACCAGCAGATAACCATCCATATAACGAAACAGAGCAATTAAAGCCTTTTAAAGTAAATCTCATGGAAACTATTGAGAAATTGCTATGTAACTAATTTTCTTTTATTTATTTTTTGTCTTTTTATATATTTAAAATACAATGTATTTTTATTTGATAGTTGTTTTACTAGCTTTTCCTAAATGTTTATTTTAAATTTTAAAATAGTTATGTAACAGATCTGACTCTCAAATTATATATTATATTATATTATATTATATATTTTTTTTTTACATTTATTATTAGAAGTTTAGTACTTAGGGTTATGAGTTTTTTTCAGCAATTTTGGGTATATTATATTATATTATATTATATTATATTATATTATATTATATTATATTATAAAAATGTATTATTTTTTATTATTTATTAATGTTTTTTAAAGAAGTCTCTTCTACTCACTAAGTACAAAAAAACTGTAATATTGTGAAATGTTTTTACTTTTTAAAATAACTGCTTTCTATTTAAATATGTTAAAATGTAATTTATTGCTGTGATCAAAGCTTCATTTTCAGCATCATTGCTCCAGTCTTCAGTGTCACATGTTCCTTCAGAAACATGTGCTGAATTGCTTCTTAAGAAACATTTATTATTTTGTTTTATGAATGTCAATATTTAAAACAGTTGAGTACTTTTAAAAAATGAATAATTAATAAGAAATTAATAATTTTATTTAGCAAGGATGTTACAAAAGATTTCTATTTCAAGTAAATGCTGTTCTTCTGAACTTTCTATTCATCAAAGAAACCTGAAAAAATTCTACTCAGCTGTTTCCAACATAATACTACTACTACTACTACTAATAATAATAATAAATAATAATGTTTTTTGAGCAGAAAATCAGAATATTAGAATGATTTCTGAAGGATCATGTGACACTGAAAACTAGAGTAATGATGCTAAAAATTCAGCTTTAAAATCACAGGAATAAATTACACTTTTAAATATAAAATAGAAAACCGTTATTTTAAATAGTAAAAATATCTTACATTTTTACTGTTTTTGCTGAACTTTGGATCAAATAAATGCATGCTTGGTGAGCAGAAGAGACCTCCTTGAAAAACATTAAAAATCCTACTGTTCAAAAAGTTTTGACTGGTATTGTAGCATTGCATCACTTGCTCACCAATGGATTGGTGTATGAATGGATACAGTGAATGGGTGCCGTCAAAATGAGAGTCCAAACTGGTTTTTAAAATATCACAATAATCCACACCACTCCAGTCATCAGTTAACATTTATTATTACAAGTTCTTTGGCTAGAAGTGATGGTTTGAAACGTCTTTATAATGGATTTGTTTCTTACAAACACAGCTTTTGTCTTCTCAAGACATTAACTGATGGACTGGAGTGGTGTGGATTACTTGTGGATTCTTATGATGTTTTTATCAGCTGTTTGGACTCTCAATCTGACGGCACCCATTCACTCCAGAGGATCCATTGGTGAGCAAATGATGCAATGCTACGTTTCTGCAAATCTGATGAGGAAAACTTGGATGACCTTTCAGCAAATGTTCATTTTTGGTTGAACTATTGCTTTTAATGTGTTTGGGAGATGAAAATCTGCATTAAAACAAACAATAGTAGCTGCACATTTGCTTTTTAAAACACAAGGTCATGGGTTCGATTCCCAGGGAATGCAGGAACTGATCAAATGCATTCTGTACCTTCAATGTAATGCGAGTGGCTTTGAATAAAAGCATCTGGCAAATGCATCAATGCAAATGTAATCGTAAGTGATGCAGTTAAACAACCACAGAATATTTGTAGAATTGCCTGAACTCCAGATGTCATCGCTGCGTCCAGCATGTATGAACTTTACACCCGGTTAAATATGTACTTAAAGCAAAGTCTAAACGGCCACATTCACATATACAGCCCGAGTGTCACGTTTCAAGTCGGATGTCGAGGAGCAGAGTCTCATAACGTTACATACACTCTCCCTGATTAGTTTGAAAACCAAATATTTACCCGCTGTTTACATTTTCAATCCATAAGTGAGTAATTGTGAGTGTGGACACATCTGAAATGTTTCTCTTTTTCTCTCATTAGTGTGATGTATGGGCTGCATGTTTAAAGATTCATATAGAAATGATGGAGAAGGCTTGAGGACGCCGGGGTTATGGCCACATCCTGCTGCTCTAGTGTAAATAAATAGATTTTCTGGGTTAGGCTAATATTAGAGCCGTATTTCACCCGCCCTTTCAGACTGGATTCTGCACAACCATAAAAAGACATCCATGAGCTCTTTAAAATAAGAGAGGATGTAAAAACAGTATGTTTAATGGGAAAAGTCCACTTTTTTGTCTGAGGGGAGGCTTTCCCACCCTGTGCACTGTGATGTTGCACTGATGGGATCAGATGGTGCTTAGATATTTATTTACTTGAAGATACTTTAATTTAAAGATCTAATGTAAGATTTTTTTACGCTTTTGAAAAGTCTTTCTGCTCACCAAGGCTGCATTTATTTGATCAAATATGCAGTAAAATTATGAAATATTATTACAATTTCAAACAGCTGTGTTTTATTTGAATATATAGTAAATTGTAATTTATTTCTGTAAAGCAAAGCTGAGTTTTCAGCATCATTACTAATCATTCTAAATCATTCTAATAGGCTGATTTGCTGGTCAAAAAATATTTCTGATTGTTGTGAGTGTTGAAAATAGTTGTGATGCTTCATATTCTTGTGGAAACTAATACATTTTTATATTTTTATTCTTTGATGAACAAAGTTAAAAAGAACAGCATATGTTTGAAATATAAGTCACTTTTCATTAATTTAACGCATCTTTGCTGAATTAAATATTCATTTATTAAAAAACCTTACTGACTTAAAATTTTTAAATGCATAGATGCATAAATGTATATTTAAATTTTCAATTTAGAATTTTTATTTTTTTTACTATATACTTATTATTGCACACCTTATTATTATTATGCTAATTTGTATTGTTTTGAATGCACATATGCATACATTTATATTTAAATTTAATGTTTTTTTTTTTACTATATACTTACTATTGCATACATTTATATTACTATACTAATTTACATTGTTTGATTGCAATTGTAATAGTTTTAATATTATATTTTGTCATTATTATTGGTTGTATTGTGTATTGCTGAAGATGATAATTTATTTAAAAAATCAATCTTACTGACCTACATTTTGAATGCATATATGCATGCATTTATATTTGCAATTTAATTTATTTAAAGTAATTTTAGAAATTTTATTTTGACCATATTTTTGAGTATTGGTGCATGAATTTTATATTTAAAAAAGTGTTTAATGTATTTGCCAACATTCTCATTTTCATTACATAAAAAAATTACAACTAAAACTGAAATAGTTTAAAAATAAAACATAAAAATTGGAATCATATGGGCAAGTAAAAACAATTAATAAAAATTACAAAAACATACAGCAAATTACTATAATTTTAAAATAAAATGTATTATACTAATTGATATTGTTTTGATTGAAATGTTAACGTTTTAACGATTATAATATATATATACATATATATATATATATATATATATATATACACATATATATATATATATATATATATATATATATATATATATATATATATATATATATATATAAATAAAATTATAGTAGATAGTGTATTTATGATTATTTAGATATACATTACCAGTCAAAAGGTTTTAAGATTTTTTATGTATTTTTTAAAAGGTCTCTTTTGATCCAAAGTACTTTTCTATTTGAATATATTTTAAAATATGTTTTATTTTTTTTTTTATTTGCTACCCTGCTGAGTTGAATCAACTCAAATATCCAAGTTGTCACTTAGTACGACTTAAAATTTCAAGTTGACTGAACTTAAATTAATTTGTTACCCGGCTGCCTTAAAATTTTAAGTTTTTATAGTGTGTATATATTAAGATTATTAAATAATAAATTACTTTTATATGATTTTAATTAATGTGATACAGTTTATATATACTTTAATTTAAAGATCTAATGTAATTATAGCAGGATCAGGAAATATTGCATGCTAGATTTGGCCTTGTGTTGTGAATATGAAGTGTTGTTACACTTCAGTAGCACATTTATCCATATGGTGTTTCACAAGCTATATAATGTCAATCAATACTGATCATTAATGCATTTTGCACTCTCATTAGTATCTTACCTTTATATCACACACCTGTTTTCCATTATAACAGCAATATAGTGTGAGAGGATAGACTCAGGCGTTGTGCGAATCTTGGCGGGCAGCAGTGGAAAACATTGCTCTATAAATCTTGAGCCTGTAAATGTGAAGAGCACTGCAACACTCCCGTATCGCATGAGCTCTGATTAAAACTGGCCTTCGCTGTTTGCTTAACATGCTTTTTCTTGAATAAAAAAACACTAAGGTTAGAAATAACTCTGGTGATTTTGCTTGGTGGGATCAAGTGTGTTTCTAAAACAACATAATGAGTCATAATGAGCTTCCACCTAAATGCAGTCGGGTTCGTGTTTCTCGGCACATTCACACGCTGTGGATTATTCTCCACGAGTCAGAGTTTAAGTTTTGATGTGGAAAATGTGAATGTTTTGTTCTGTGTGGAAGATGAAGAATTTAGTGAGGTAAAACATGTTGATAAACGTGTGGAAACATTCACACATGAGCTTTAGCGTGCTCTTTAAACGGCCTTCGGCTTATGCTGTCATCGTTTAACACTAGTTTCGGATATTATTCAGCTTTATTGAACTCAAAGGAACTGATTGAGCAGTTTATTCTGTAAACACTCAGGATCTCATATGCTCGGCTCGCCAGAGCTGCGGTTCAGTAGTTTACGTTTCTTTTCAACTGGTTCTCATTATGTTTCGTCTGTGAGTTATGTACAGTAAATGCATTTATGCCGACTGACTTTTCAAACACATGAGCCAATGCTGTTAGCTGCGGCTAATGTTTCAACGGCACGTCGGGACGCTTTTGCATGTGCATTTAGCTTGATTTCTGCTCATTGATAAACACTTAAGAGACATCTGGATCCCAGAACTAAAGACCCTTTCACATGATTCACCTCAACAAACCTCTGCATTGAACTTGCAAAGCATACTGTTTCTCATAAATGAGGAGGAATAATCAAACCAAGAATAGCAAAAGTTCATTTGACTTCACAATGCTTGAAATAACTATGATCTGACTATTATAAAGTAATAGTTATGTTTTATATATTTTATTGTATTACAATGATAAAAAAAATGTATATTAGTATAGTAATACAATATTTTGTAATAATTATTTATTTTACATTTTCTATTTTTATTTTATTTTTTAGAATTATGTCATTTCTGTAGGTTTTTTTTTTTTTTTTTTTTACTTGCCTATATAGTTATTTTTACAATTTTATTTTTTAAATGAATAAGTAATTATTTAATTATATAATTATATAATTATTTTAGATAAACTAAGTAAAATGAGAAATGTTGGCAACTAACTAAAATTAAAAAATGTTATTTATATATATATATATATATATATATATATATATTTTATTTCAGTTAAAGGATATTTATTTCAAGTAACAGGTTTTATTTTTATTATTTCATATATATATATATATATATATATATATATAGTATAATATGGGGTCGTTAAGATTTTTTCAAGAAATTAGTACTTTGATTAGTACTACTAAATTGAACCATTAAATTGTTTAAGCATTGCATGAAAGCAATGTTATTTTACTTTACCTGAGATACTATTACTGGGATACTAATTTTTCGTAATATTTTGATTTAGTTTTATTTTCTATTTTTTATTTTCATTTTATTTTTAAAATTATAGTCATTTTGCTGTATGATTTTGTAATTTTTAGTATTTGTTTTACTTGCCTTTATAGTTTTTTAATTATTATTTCAGTTTTAGTTGTAATTATTTTAGTTAAAGTTAAAGTTCAATGAAAGTAAAACAAAAATGAAATAATTTTTTTTAAGAAATTCACATTTTTATTAAATAAAAACATTAAATTGTTTAAATGTGACATTACAGCAGTGTTATTTTGAATTATTTAGATACTGTTATAGTTATAGTAATATTTTGATTTAGCTTTTTTCTGTTTTCATTTTATTTTTAAAATTATAATTTTGCTGTATTTTCTGTCACTTTATTAGTTTTTTTTTCTACTTGCCAATATAGTTTTTATTTTTCACATTAGATAAACTAGGCAACTAACTGAAATAAAATGTATTTTTTATCATTTCATTTTATAATTTAGTTTTTATTTCAGTTAAAAAGATTTTTTCAAGTAGCAAAGGTTATGGGGTCGTCAGATTTTTTTATTTTATTTTTTATAATACTTTTATTCAATAAAAACACATTAAATTGTATAAACATTACATTAAAGCAGCGTTATTTTACTACCCCCGATATGGTATTACTGAGATACTAGTTTTTAGTAATGTTTTGACATTTTATATTTTTTATTTTTTTAATTAAAATTTAAAAATTAAATTAAAACGTTTAAAATTGTAGTCATTTTGCTGTGTTTTTGTTATTATTTTTTTTTTATTATTTTAGTTAAATGATACTAATTTCAGGTAACAGGTTTATTATGGTTTTAGTTTTAGTGATAGTTAACTAATAACAATGCAGTTCATGAAGAAAAAAATCAATATATATCCCCTGATTTTTTTTTTTACAGAAAAAAATTATACAGAATCTGAAGGACATGAGGTTGAGTAAGTGATGACAGAATTTTCATTTATTCCTCATCTTTTTTCTTTTTAATGTATTCCAGCAGGATTTCTCGGTCAAAAAATTCCCTTTCGAGGATGCTTTGCATTGCCTTTGCTCATGCCAAGAGATCCTGCCAGAAAGCGTAGCATAGCGTCTAGTATTCTCTGGCCTCTCGAGGACGCCAGGGTCAGTGATAACCAGAGGGCAATAGGGAAATAGCTGATGAATGCAGCTCAATTTAAAACACGTTTTAGCCGACGCAGAGATCACATTGTCTGATTTTTGGGCCTGTCTCCTGCATCTAATTGATACGAGCCTGTGGGCTGCTTATGCAAATGGAGAAGGGGAATTTTAACCCTTCACCTCAAGAGCTTCACACAGACAATAGCTCCAGAGTTAAATTGCAAAAGGTTTTTTTTTTTTGTTTTGGAGAGCGAACTGTTTTCATAACCCTCAGGCTTTTTTCTTTCAACCCGAAAACTCACCTCAACTGGATTCTCCATTTCTGTGCGTCTTCTAGTTCCCCTCTAGCGCTCATATCCACCTTATTTTTAACGTAAGAGCAGGAGCAACTTTAATGTGTGAAGCTTCCAGTGTCATTCGCTTCTAGTTCATTTAGCTGTGCAAATGCTTTTGATTGCAAACTGGTGTTTATTATATTATTTACATTTAGTTCTAGATATTTGCACATTCAAAGTGTATATCTTATTTCAATGAGGTATTATAAGATATTGTATATTTGTATTTTGTCTCTAGTGTTTCTCTGTTTATATCTTGTATTTAATACAGTTTATTTGCACACTTTGTCCCTATTAAATAAACAGATAAGCTCAAATAAATAGATAAATTACCAGCTTTGTTTCTCTTTCTCAACAGTTATGCAGCTTTGTCACTATATATACTATATATATTGTTGAATATAAATAAAAATGTCATATATTTTATCCGCATACATGTTTTATACTCATTTATTACACAGCTTCGTGGAATACTCTATTCTGATTGGTCAGTCCACATGCTTATCCGGTAACTGCCTGCAGTCGGCGCTGTTCGCTTGCTGGGAACATTTTTTCTTCGTGGAAACTTCACGTTTTGTTTGGCTAACAAAATATTAAAACTCAATTTAAAATTACGAGTACGCTTATTTAATTAATCATGTCATCGTGGAATCCGTCTTTCGTTTCATACAAAGGCAGCTGCTGTTATTTTGGGACGATTGTTTTGTACACTGTAACGTTAATGGATTATAAGATAACTGACAAACTGGTAAGATTTCGAAACATTTTCATCTTAAATCAATATCTTTTATCGCCATAATAATTTTCTGTGGTGAAATGTTGTGTAATAAGTACTATGACTGCACCGTCTCCCTTAAATGCCCGTTTAGTTTGAACTTGAAGCTTCTTTGTAACGGCTTTCTTCAGTGAAGCTTTTGCGTTCAGATATTTATACTCAGATCAAGGCTTGTTGTCTAATTATTTACTTTTGTGGCAAGAAGCTGTGTAATAAGCAGGATAATGTACTCCTAGCAGGTTGTTATTGCAGAATAAAACCCGGAGATAACCCTATAGATAAATCTATATAAACTTTAAAGCAAATCTAAGCTGCATGGTTTATTTTTATCACAAAATGTAATTTTTGTCCAACTTTTTATTTACAGTTGAGGTCAAAAGTTTACATCCCCCTTTCAGAATCATTAAAACTGTTAATTATTTTTACCAAAATAAGAGGAATCATGCAAAATGCATGTTATTGTTTATTTACTACTGACCTGAATACGATATTTCACATAAAAGACATTTACATATAGTCCACATGAGAAAATAATAGTTGAATTTATAAAAATGACCCTGTTCAGAAATTTACATCCACTTGATTCTTAACACTGTGTTGTTACCTGAATGATCCACAGCTGTGTTTTTTCGTTTAGTGATAGTTGTTCATGAGTCCCATGTTTGTCCTGAATAGCTGCTCTTCAGAAAAATCCTTCAGGTCCCACAAATTCTTTGATTTTCCAGCATTTTTTTTGTATTTGAACACTTTCCAACAATGACTGTATCTTCTTTTCACACTGAGGACAACTGAGGGACTCATGTGCAACTATTACAGAAGGTTCAAACACTCACTGATGCTCCAGAAGGAAAAACCATACATTAAGATGTGTGCATTTTTCTTATTTTGCCTAAATGTCATTTTTTTTTTTTCATTTAGTACTGCCCTTCAGCGGCTACAGAAGATACTTACAAGACAAAGCGTTCGTTCCTAGAAGACAAAATACGTTAAATTTACCCTGATCTTCTCTAAATGCATTGTTTTCTTCTGAAGCATCATGAGCTTTTGAACCTTCTGTAATAGTTGCATGTGTCCTTTTTTATAAATTCAACATTAAATTCATTCTCTTGTGGACTTTATATTTTATGTGAAATATCTTATTCAGGTCAGTACTAAATAAACAGTAACATACATTTTGTATAATTCCTCTTATTTTATATTTATTTTTCATTTTTAATGATTCTGAAAGTGGAATGTAAAATTTGACCTCAACTGTAATGTTGGATGCACAGTAAAATTATGTCCAACTTATCCAACATATATTTTTTATATTTATATACAGATTTATTTTTTTTCTGCAAGACTTTTTAAAGTGAGTTACATGAAAAGGTAGTTTTGTCTAAATCGAATCTGAAACGCAAGACTTGGTTGACTTTAGTCAAACTAGTTTGTAAAAGTCTTCACATAGAGGCTGTTCATGCAACTGACCCCAGGACTGGTAACCAGATCAAGCCATCAAATATGTAGATGAGTTTGTTTCTTCATCAGGTTTGGAGAAATGTAGCATTATATCACTTGCTCACCAGTGGATCCTTTGCAGTGAATCATTTGATTCAGAACAGGAATTCAAAGCGCCACACCACTCCAGTCCATCAGTTAACATCTTGTGAAATGTAAAGCTGCATGTTTGTTAGAAACAAATCCATCATTAAGATGTTTTGAAGTAAAATACGAGTCCTCAGATAAGTCATCTTATCTGAACCAGGAGAGAAGTGTGCACAGATCAAGCCAGTCCAAAACAGCTCTAAACAAAAATGTGTGTGGCTTTTGATGTGAGAGACAACAGGTGATTGACTTTGGACTCATATTTTAGCCTGAAGTGACAGAAAAGTCTTAATGATGGATTTGTTTCTTACAAGCATGCAGCTTTTGGCTTCAAAAGATGTCAGGTAATGGACTGGAGTGGTGTGGATTACTTGTGGATTATTGCCATAGTTTTTATCCATATTATTCCAAAAAGTAAAAGCATCTCCTAAAGGTCTATTGACGTTTTTTTCTTCTCTCTCTCTGTTTCTCAGAGGATGTTCAGAGCTCTACCGCATCCCTATGGTGGAGTATAAGCTGGACAGCGAAGGAACGCCCTGCGAGTACAAGACGCCCTTCAAGAGAAACACCACCTGGCACCGTGTGCCCACCAGCGGACAGCCTCTTCCCCGCGGATCCCCCACGCAGGGTCCCGACCGCATGCCTTGCCAGCAGATCCTCCAGCACGCTCAGACTGCCATCCCACGCAGCACCTCTTTCGACAGGAAGTTGCCGGATGGACCCAGGTATTGGTTCAGTTTCACTTGCATGTGTTTTGGCATTTTTCTAAATGTCAGCTTTCTGAATGAACCAGATTCATTCAGATTTCATGTACACTGGGTTTTAGAATGCACAATACATACAGCAGGATGAAGGAAGTGTGACACAATTTTTATTGTGTTTTATGACATTTTATCTTTACAGACCTGATTTTCATGATCCGGATGCATTTGCAAAATCAAATCATATAAAAAAGGAATTTACAGTAATACAGAATGTCAACGAATTTGACATATTTTAGTATTTGACATATTTTAATAATAGTATGTCAATGACTTTGACATATTTTGGATGAATAAATCAAAAATAGTGATGTACACTTAATTAAATCATAATATAGACTAGTGTCTGTGAATATTAAAGTGCAAAAAAGACTAGGAATGTAACAATGTTATCAATATCGTCTCGATATTATCGTGGTCACATGACGATATGAAACGATAGGTCTTCCGGGCAAAAAGTGTAATTTAAATGGGACTTTTTTCTGACTTAAGTTTTTGTGTTGTTGTTGGAGCTCTTAATTTTGAACTCTCAAAGTGCATTAGATAGAATAATTAAACTTTAAAATGTATGAAATGTTTAATTATTGTATCATGGACTTCATATCACAATATTATCGTAGACACAAAAAAAAGCACTGTGATTGTGCAGTGTATTGCAACATTTTCACTTTTTAACCATGCACTAGCAATTTACATTCTGCTGGAAAGTGTTGTTGCATTTCCGTTGTTCCTGGCGAACATACTGACCCAGATACTCATGAATTCAGCTTCCTGTATTTGGTATGCAGGCGATATGCCTTTCAAATATGGTTTGTTATAATGTGGTTATTTGTTCTTACTTGGAAACCCCTCGCGGTGTTGATGACCTTTCCGGCTCCTCTATGAGACCGCATGTGGAGAGAGCTGTGCCGCGCTTCAGTAATGCCACACCTCTGGACTCTTACCCTTTTATTAGTGATGCACTAACACTAAAAGCACACACATTTTCACAAGCAAGTGTTGAAATGTATACCTTAAATGCAATGCAAAATCACAAGTAAATGTAAGACATTTATGCATCTGTTAATATTGTCCTTTGGCATTGTTGCTGCACACTGTGACCCTGCCAAATAGAGCATTATGGTCTGTGCATTGTGACTTCAGACTGACGTCAGCCTGTTTTGGCAGGCAAGAGCTGAAATCACCTTCATGCAGTTTCGTATTTTGCTGGTTTTGGGAGGTGTGTGATATGTGTGCATGGAGAATGAGATCCGCTGCTGGTTCCCATAAAAGCAAATGGTTGAGAGGAAGCAGGAAAACAGGAATATCAGATGTTTGCGTTTCATGACTGCTGCTGACAGATTTTTAGTGAGGACTGCGCTCACTATAGATGGAGTGTGCATACTGTGCACATCTTTTGTATGCATGGAAAATTCAGATGCACATTTGTAGGGCTCTATGATTTCCGCGATGTGGAAAACGCTAACGGTATCGCAGAAACCTGACGTAAAAACGGAATGTATTATTTAACACGGAATGTCACGGAATTTGTCAAAGTTTGGAAGAATAAATCAAAAGTATGTCATAAAATTAAATCAAATTGCGATATGAACTAGGATGTGTAAAAATTAAGCCACAAAAAGACCTTTTAAATATGAATCCTGGATGTTCCGTCTCTCTGTTTTTATGAATGGGGCAGACAGGCGGTTTTGTTTACTACACATACTGATGTATGCATGACGCTGGCGGTGATTTCAGCATCTGCCGTCTGCCGCCATCAACAACATCTCCAGAACTGCTCTGAGAGTCACTTCATTCGCATTTGACTGGTCCATTTGAGTAAAATTTATTGTTGGCTTCCAGCCGCAGCTGTATCCAATCTAGCCACAACAAGCCTCAGTTGCCCGTCAAAATAAAAGTTCGGGTTAACTTAAGGATGACAGTATAAAATGGAAATAAACTGGATTTCGTAGGGCTCTACATTTGCCTACGTGTAAAAAAAAAAAAAAAAAAAAGTCATTGCAAATCATTTGATTCAAAACAGAATGCTATTTGAATCAAATTATTCGCCCTACATGCTTTGATGTCACGTTTTGAATCAAATGATTCCCAAAACATGCTTTGAAGTCCCGTTTTGAATCAAATGATTCGCAAAATGCACTTTAAAATCCCATTTTGAATCAAATGATTCGCGAAATGCACTTTGAAGTCCCATTTTGAATCAAATGATTCACAATAGGCTCTTTGAAGTCCCGTTTTGAATCAAATGATTCGCGAAATACACTTTGAAGTACCGTTTTGAATCAAATGATTCGCGAAATGTGCTTTGAAGCACAGTTTTGAATCAAATGATTCGCAATATGCACTTTAAAGTCCTGTTCTGAATCAAACGATTCACGAAACGGGCAATTTGAAGCCCTGTTTTGAATAAAAAGATTCGCTATACACACTTCAAGTCACGTGCTGAATCTAATCATTTGAGAAACGTGCTTTTGAAGTCCGGATTTGTATCAAATTATTTGCAAAATGCACTTTGAAGTCCTGTTTTAAATCACATGATTTGCAATCGCAATATAATTTATTTGTTGCTTGAAGTGAAATCATTACAACTAATAGGTCTAACTTACAATGTTTTTATTAATTTGTGTTATGTTAGACAGTTTCCTTCATATTAAAAACATTTCATGAGGTGACACTCATTATCTGGTACTTGCCTAAAAAGACGGGTAGCCTGTATATAATGTGCGTTGTTAACAGATTACACTAACATAGGTTACTTTGGCTATAGCCTTACTGGAGTTTGGTCAACCTCCGCTTATGGAGAGAAAAAAGTTTTCAAAAGCAGCCCCCCCCTCCTCCCCCGATTAGATCAGACACATTGATGCTAGACTGTCAGCAGTCACTTTCTTGACTCTCTGATCCGCGGTTTGTACGTTAAGCTGAAATCTGTTGCTCACACATATTGAACTCTATTATCGACATATTGTAGTCGTGCTTTTCTGTATCAGTATCAGTACTGCAGCTGGTGTAAGAATGGAAACCCATCTGTTCTGTCTGTTTCTCACGCTCCAGGAGTGTTCAGGATATTGAGAAACCTCAGATCTCGTCCTGCAGTAAAGGAGATGCGTCTCAACACTACCGCAGCTCACCCAGTAACCAGTCGTCCTCCAGCGACCCGGGACCCTGCGCAAGCACCAGCTGGAACCAGCAGCCCGGATACGACGGGTAACACAAACTGAATTCTTTTATCTTACTTGTATGTGTATGTGTGTGTGTGTGTGTGTGTGTGTGTGTGTGTGTGTATATATATATATATATATATATATATATATATATATATATATATATATAATATTTAACATTTTTGATTTTATGATCAAATATTCTTTTAATATTTATTTGGTAATAATTTAGATTATGTATTTATAGTTTAATTTAGTATCAGTGAAAATGAATCCAATGAAAAGCTCAATTAATATAAATCAATAAATAATTAATACAATTATATTGGTAATTTTTATCAAATATTAGTCAGTATTCATTCAGTGTTCATTTAGTTTAATTTATAAGTACTTTATTAATTTTAATTTAGTATTAATGTATTGGTCCAATTATTAATTTAACTAATGTAAATGTATAAATAAACCAATAAATTAGTTCGTTACAAGTGGAGTCTGGGGTGTGCAATATACAGTATATATTCTGTCAAAATGTCAGGTATTCTAAATTGTAGATGGCAAAAATGCTTTGTATTGCTTTTATATTTATATAATATAATATAGTTAAATTAATCTCTATTACACAAAGTGTACTGTTTTTCTGCAGATATCAGTATGATGACACATTTAATAATCATTTTATACAAGTTCAGTAAAGCAATAAGTGACTTGTTTTTGCTCAATTTTGCCAAAGAAAGTAGTTCCAAACAAAGATCACATCACTGTTTTGCGTCTTTTAGCAATGGACGCTGTTTACTTATTGAATGAACACAGTCAAATGCTTTGTTCCTGAATGAATCAGCCATTTGAATCTCAATGACTCACGCATTAACAGTCACTTGCTGCCGCCTACTGTTTTAATTTTGACATTTCAGCTGTTTTTTCATGTCTTAAATTATTTCAAACATCAGTATTCAACGTTTTATGGTAAAAACAAAAAATTAGACCTAGTTATGCATCTGTAACTGCAGTTTAGATGCATCCATGATACATTAAACGGTGTAAATACATCTAAATGCTATTTCAGATGCAGATTCCAGAAATGTTTTCTTATGTTGGAATGAAAGACACTAAGTACTGGATGAAGTGCTTCTTATTCTTACCCAAAAATACAAAATTGAAGAAAGAGTTAAAACTGAACACAATCTTGCTACTCAAGCTGTGTTTGAATGTTTCATTTATATTTATTTGCTTCTTTTCCATTTTGCATTTACTTGTACTTTTACTTTCAATACTCAAACGTTTAATATAAAAAATATATATATATTTTGTACTTAAGTACAATAAATATCACATACTTTAAGACTTTTACTCAAGTAATATTCTAAACGTTCAGATTGAAGTAATTTTTGTCATGCCCCCAAGTTTGAACCTTTGTCCATCCATCTCATCCGCAGGTGTCAGTCTCCTGTGCTCCACGAGCGCTCGGCTGAAGCCCAGGGCATGCTGGGAGACGGGGAGATGCTGAGGGAGAGAGAGCCGACTCTGGAGAGGACACGCTCTGCAGGTGCCATTCACACATCCACAGCTTTACACTGATCATTCCCACCAGTGAAGGTCAGACAGACATCAGCTACTGAACTGAAAATGTGCTGGAGGTTATTAAACAGGAACATGTTAGAAAAAAGCCTTCTGTTTAAAAAAAAGGGTTATTTTTAGGGCAAATGCATGCAACACACACCAACCATCTTCCCAAATGAGTAAGCATTCATGGGCTATTATCAAAAAAAGAGAAGCATTAAACCAAAATAAAATTTCACATTGCAAATGCAATTTTTATTATAAAAATCATTTATATTTTTTCATGTCTAGTTTCTAGTTATTGTAGTCAGTCTGGCTTTATTTGGTCTTTATTTGACTAATCATTTAGACCAGTTTGGACCAGCTAGAAACCATGTTAGACCATTTCTATGCTCTTGTGTTTTCTGCATTTAGATGTTGTTATTATTATTATATATTATAAGTTAGTCTGTTTTCTTCACAGAGGCGAAGTGGCATGTCCCTTCCACCAAGATCCTTAACTCCTTGAAGGAAAGAGGCAAGGATTCGCCAAACAAGTTGACGCGGGTAAGACTATGCCAAGAACCATACAAAATTCAGCCATTAAATACCCTTAAAACAGTGATTTCCAAACTTTTTAACCCCAAGGGCCTCCAGTGTCCATAACAATATTCAAAGCCCTCCTCTGGTACATTTGCTGCAATGATAAAGTCTTGGTTTAAATGTTTTTTTTGTTATTATTATTTATAGAAACTAGATCTGTCCATAGATGAAAATAACTGAAATAATTAGCATTACAATTTGGAAATGTAAATTTTGGATAAGGATTTTTAAATAATATTGTATTGTAAACTAAAACAACAAAATTTGGAATAAAACAAAAGTAAAATAAAATAAAATTTTTAAATTTAATGTTTTTTTTTTATTTCAGCTAGTTGCAACACTTCTAATTTTCGTATAGTTTAACTTGAAGTACTAAAATATCTAAAACTTCCATTCAAAAAAAAAAAAAAAATAGAAACTTTATAGAAATTTTTAAAAACAAAATATAATAAACTAATAAAAATGACAAAAACACAATAAGATTGCTAAAACTAAGTAAAACTCAAACGAAAAACAGGAAATGCAAAAATAAAAGCTAATTCTAAATGTTAAAATAATTAGAGAATATTATCATAATTATATTTTTTAGAACAATGCCCAAGCGGTTTTAAGTTTTTATTTTATTTATATGACTTTCCCAGTACTAGAAATCGCTTTTTTAACATTAGGCTGCCTCATATGGCCAGGTTTTCCATGATTATGAAATAATAGGTTGACAGGAAATGTGTAGACATGTTTTTAATTTATAAATAAATAAATAAATAAAACTAATAAAAAAGGCAAAACACAAATTAGCTAAAACTTTCAAATCAAACTGATAACATAAAATGCAAAAAAAAAAACATATATATATATATATATAAACTTTTATTATATAAATTGATTATAAAATATATTTCATAATAAGTGTTTTATTATAATGTTTATATACATTTTATAATAAAAACTATAAATTATACTTTTATAAAAGATAAATAATTTGTAATAAATTATAAATGTATGATAAAAATTATAATATATAATAGTTTAATATTTTCTAATATTATCTATCTCTCTCTCTCTCTCTCTCTCTCTCTCTCTATATATATATATATATATATATATATGTGTGTGTGTGTGTGTGTGTATGTATGTGTGTGTGTATATATAAACAAAAAATAACACTGCTTAGAATTTGAAATATGAAATATCATAATTAGAAGATATTAGATAAAAAAAAAAAAAACATATTCATAACTTTTCCAGTACTACAAAAGCACTTTTTTTATTAGGCTGCCTCATATATCCAGGTTTTCCAATAGAAAAGAAAGGGGTTGAGGGGGTTAATTGACCTAGGAAATATTTTTATTTTGTTTTTATTTTTATATTTTTTATGCTTGTTTTGTATTATATAAATAATTGGTTGAGGACCACTGCCGTAAAAATCAATATGAAATAATAGATTGATTGCAAAGAATCTTATGAATTCAGTTCAATTCATGTATATTTGTATACCACTTTTCTAAAATACAAATCGTTTTCACAGAAAATGAAAGTTTTCTATGTTGGTTCAGAGTTGGCATCATTTCTTCTCAGGTGTTCGGTCATCTCACATCTTATTAAAGCCACAAACCAAAGCCTTAAAATCATACCGTTTTATAGTAATTTTAGACCAGGGACATTTTCTACTGCTTGACCTGCATACAGCTGCATAGGAGCTCCAGTTCATTTAAAGGACAGAAGAGCGCTGACAAAATAAACCGTGTGCTTTATTTATAATTGAGGTGGTTAGTGGCTAGCCAGAAGGATGCGTTTGTTTATATATTCAACTGTATGTTTATAAATGGTGGACTAATTCATAATATGGCAGTGTTTTAATGTGGTGAGCCAGATTTACACTTTACATATGAAGCATATAATCACATTGCATAAGTGGAAACACGGGCTTGCTCTGCTTGGGAAAGTTCTCCGACTCGTCTTGAGGGTGTTAGTGCGTTCGGTGAAGCCTTGATATGACAAACACGCAGACGGAGGCGCACGAGGCCGCTAGTGCTGCTGTCAGTGTGCATGTGCGTCAGTGTGATGAATGAATGGCGATAAGGTCAGTCTGCCCTTGGTGCTGTTATCAGGGACACGCTCGCGTTCGTCTGACTCTCTCTCACCTTCAATTTGAGTTTTACCCAATATCTCACACCGCCTGTTCCTCTAATAGCATCTGACCACCGGCATCCAGCTGAAAGTAAATTATCATCGTTTAACGCAGGACGCCGGGGTTTAGAAACAACAGACCCCTGTAGTGGAGATATAGTGTGGCTATAAGCTCTCTTCCAAACCTAGTGAGCGTCATTGCTGAAACGATCTTCATACTGTCAGTGACTGAATTGTGATCTACATATGCAGCATCTCAACTAATCAGTCTAGAAATGCTCTAATAAGCATAAAAAGTGACCTAGTGCCCAAAAATAAAATTACAGTAAAATAACTGTTCTTTTTGGTATGGAATGAAATACTGTAATGAAATAAATAAATAAATGTGATATTTTATTTGATATCTTTTTATTTTAGATTTTATTTTATATCTTTTTTTTTTATTATTAAATTAATGATATATTATAATAAATTGAATATATAAATAAATGTATAAAAAAAGTAAATATATGCATTGTATTTATTTATTTATTTATGTTTAGTTTTATTATAGTTATTCAAATTGTTTAATAATTTTTAGTAATGATTTTTTAAAAAGAAAATATTAGTTGTTTTTGCACATCCATTGCAAATTTGTGTGTGTGTCTCTGTGTGTGTCTCTGTGTGTGTCTCTGTGTGTGTGTGTGTGTGTGTAATATATATATATATATAATGATGCTAAAAAAAAATCTAAACTTATATATATAATTTTGGCTATTTTTATTTAATATCACTTGTTTTATTTTTATTTGGATTTTATTCAGAAATGAGAACAATTTAATTCTAATGAAATTAAATTGTGTGTGTGTGTATATCCAAAATTTTATATTTGCGCATATATATATATATATATATATATATATATATATATAAATTTTGGATATTTTTATTTAGTTTTTAGTTTAATTTTTCTTTGGATGGATTTTATTCATAAATGAGAACAATTTTAATTTAATCTACACTTTATCAATAATGAATGATATGTTATAAGAAGTTGAATATATAAATGTATGTATATACATGTATACAATGACTGAACATATACCTTTATTTATATTTATTTATTTGTGTTTATTTTTATTTTAGTTATTCAAATTGTTTTCTTTTTTTATATATTTTTTGTATTATTTAGGTGGTTTTTGCACATGCATTGCACATTTTTTGCCGTGTAGTTACTAGGGTATTATTTTATGTATTCATTTGTGTTTGTATTTATTTTGTAATGAATTTTTCTTTGTTACTTTGGTATATTTACATATTTTTTTTATTTATTTACTTATTTATTTGTAATTATTTTTAGTTTTCAGTGTATTTATTTATGTTGCAGAATTTATTTATTTATTTATGAATAATGAATGATATGTTGTAATACATTAACCCTTTAACTGTCACTCCTATTTTTGAACATAGACGTGAAAATTTCAACTTAATTTTGTATAATTCATGAACGAAAACATTTTGTAATATGATTTTGAGTTACATTTTCCATCATAATGCAATGTCTGATTTTAAAACGGTTTTCAAAGGATGAATTTTGAGATTTTAAGTTTTAAGTTTTAAGTTGATATAATTTCTTATGATTTCGAAAGCGTGAGGGGAAAAGGCAACGACACCATTTTTTTTGTGACAGGTCAGAACTCCTGTTATGAAGTAGATTTTTGAGGTGCACTCTTGTCATAAATTAATTTATTACTTTTCCTACATAATTTGTAACACAAGAAACGGTAAAATATCGATTTAGGAGTCTTAGACCTTTCCAACGATATATAGTTTGTAATGATTAAATTAGGATTTATTTGTAAAATGGTGAAGAAACGTAGGCATCCCACTGAGGGGAACGGGTAACACTTAAGGAGTTAAAATAAGTATATATATATATATATATATATATATATGTGTATTAACATTTATTTTTATTTTTATATATATTTTTATGTACTTTTAAGTGTAGAATGAGTAATAATACTATAATATAAATATATAAACAAATGTATGTAATATATAATATAAAATAAAATAATATTGTCAGTTTTTTTGTGGTGGAAAATTTTATTTAAAAAATGTCAAAAAATACTGTAAAATGTTATACTTTTCTAATATTATAATCTATATTTTAAAAGTATGACCTATAATAGTCATACTTTTTTTTCTTTTGCAATTAAACAAAAAATGTGTCGTCCTCATTTTGAATGAAAACGTATTAGTAAGATGGTCTTCATTTGCTTCAAGGTAAATGAATGTTAATTACTTAGTTTCGCTTACTCTAATGTTATCACTTGTAATGTCTTTCAAATAAGGCTCTTCCTCTTTCACTGACTATGAAGAGCATTTGCCTTCTTTTTTGATTTGCAAACACTGCAGTTTTTAATCACGTTACTTCGAAACTTAACATTTTCTATTACAGAAATCAGCAGATATTGTCTTAATTCATTCCAGCCCACATTAAGTATCATATCCAATCAGTTTTTTAGACCTTTTACTAAAACGTATGCTGTTCAAATTCATTTAAGCTCATTCCTATGGCATGTTCTCTAATGCTTTCCTCAGGATCTACAGCATATGATTTGTGTAGATGCATCTATAGAGCCTTTTAACAAATATGGAAAACCATGAAAGATTAAAGGACTGTCTTTTTATCCACATTAAGTGGAGTGAGTCTTACAGCTGAATTAATGAGTGTGTTGCAGTCTGTATAAATGCAGGTTTAATGTCAGGATTCAGTCTGTTAATTATGTTTGTTATTGTGTGTTTGCCTTCTACCATCTATATCAATAACTTACAAACCTTTTCATCTCTGAAATGGTCTCTAATGTATTTTGCATTGTGTAAAATGCTGTTGTCCGTATCCGCTGGGAGATGTACATGGCTCTGCTCTCTTGATTTATTACGCCTATTGTCTGCGCACTAATTAATGAATACAGCACATATTTGCATACATTAACAGTCTCAGAATTATTCATTAGCTCACGGTAATTAGTTTTGGGCGTCTTTGCAGTGTGCAGCGGTACATTGAAATTGGTGTGATATTAGTTTGGACTAAACGAGGTGTCACATGACAGCAGATACGGCCCATTTTCCATCTGCTAATTAGAATTATAGATCAGAAATATGCAAGCGTGTACAAAACGTCACGTAGACAAAGGGATGATGTGTATTGTGTTGCAGCATGAGCTAATTTTTTTTGTTTCCTTTGTATGATGTTTAAATTTATATCTTGGCTGTTATATATATATATATATATATATATATATATATATATATATATATATATAATATTATTTTTGTATTATTATTATTTATTTATTTATTTTTATGGTGCATTTTATAATAATTAATAATGTAATATAATATTGCAAAGCAGTTGCTAGAGTATTTTATGTATTCATTTGTGTTTATATATTTTGTATTTATTTATTTTTTCATTTTTGTATATTTATTTTGTTTGTGTGTGTGTGTGTGTGTGTGTGTGTGTGTGTTTGTAAAATATTATTGTAGTGATTATGGGACATGCAAATATTGCTGTGCAGCTGCAAGAGTATAATTTTTTTTAAATATTCTTTATTTCTTTATTTAATTAGTTAGTTAGTTACTTATTTAATTGGATTATTTGCATTCATTTTTTAAATATATTTATGTTGCAGATTTGTTTATTTCAATATGTTTTTATAATAATTTATTTATTCTTTTCATATATTTATATGATTGTTTTTAAAGAAAACATAAGTCGTTCTTGCCATGCAAATATTGCAGTGCAGTTGCAAGAGTATTATTGTTTTTGAAGTATTTAGTATTATGTCTTTTTTTATTTATTCATTTATTTGCATTTATTTGTGATTTAATATGTTTGTATTTATGTTGCTGATAAAAATTATTATTTAAATATTTTTATATTAATTTATTTTTCATATATTTATATTAATGTTTTTAAAGAATATATAACAGATTTTTTTCCATGTAGTTTTTTTTGTCCATTATTTGCATTTATTTTTTATTTATTATGTTGCAGATAGGATTATTTATTTTTATTTCAATATATTTTTATATTAATTTATTGTTCATATATTTGTATTAATATTTTTTAAAGAAAATATAAGTGGTTCTTGCCCATGCAGATATTGCAGTGCAGTTGCTAGAGTATTATTGTTTTTGAAGTATTTATTTATTTATTTATATTATTTGCATTTATTTTTTATATATTTTTATTTGTTGCAGATATAATTGTTTATTTATTTATTATTTTAATGTATTTCTATATACATTTATTTTTCATATATTTATATTAATGTTTTTAAAATATATATAAACTGTTCTTGCCCATACCAATATTTTCTTATTGTGTATTATTTTGCATTTGTTTGTATTTTTTAAAAATATATCTATATTTATGTTGCAGACAGAATGATTTATTTATTATTGCAATATATTTTATATACATTTTTTCATATATTACTGTTTTTAAAGAGCATATAAGTGGTTCTTGCCCATGCAAAAACTGCAGTACATTTGCTATATTATATTCTATAATGTATATAATATAATATAATACAATATTTATTATTAATTTTTAAATATATTCATTTTAAATATCTTTCATATATTTATGTTTGTTATTTAAGAAAATGTATGTCGTACTTACCTATCCAGTTGCTAGGATATTCTGGGTGATTTCTCAGGTTCCTTTAAAAGATACCAAACATGACTTAGTTAAACATCCTGCCAAAAACAGTCCTTTTATTAACATTTCCTTAATGTGTTTTTCTGTCTTCCTCCAGCAGGGTGGCGATAAGAACTCTAGCCACTCCAGCAGTAACACTCTGTCCAGCAACGCCTCCAGCAGTAACAGCGATGAGAAGCACTTCGGCTCTGGGGACCTGATGGATCCAGAGATGCTGGGTCTCACCTACATCAAAGGAGCCTCCACAGACAGCGGCATCGACACCGCACCCTGCAGCATGACCCCAGGGGTCGCCGGTGCGTCCGCAGCCCGCGTCATGCTCCAGGGTCGTGGGGCGTCTGATCCGGGACACCCTTGGACGCCGGAACTGACTGAAGAGGGATGCGCAGAGGAGGACCATGGCAGGTTGTACCTTCCCCAGAGCTACGCCGCGGCTCTAGCCGCCGGACACGCGCCCACAGATGGGAGTATGGGAGACCTGAGCGAGATCTCATCTCATTCTAGGTGAGCAAAACAAGTTACGCGAGTTACGTAATCAGATTACTTTTTCTAGTAACTAGTAAAGTAATGCATTACTTTTTCATTTACAAGAAAATATCCAAGTTACTTTTTGTTTCATTTATGCATTTAATCCCATTTTATTAACCAATATCTATGCTGCTGACCTTAGTTGATCCAATTCAGCCATACTAATAAGCAAAACTTACTTTAGATGAACTAATATTTGTACTTCTTTTCCTACAGTTCCACTGTACAGACATGAATTTACTTTCCTTCAGCCTTAGGCATATTCATTTCACTTTTTGGTGTGAAAGTGTTAGAATATTAAAGTAAATAAATAATAAAAATACATTTAAATTTTAAAATATAAAATGTTAGTATTACCGACCTTCACAGTATTATAGAATTTGACAATATTACAGCTTTAAAATAAATACATAATGAAATAAAATGTAATAAATAAAACAGACAGTATTGTCCATTTCTAATTTGACAACATTACCACATTTACAATATTGCAATTTTTTTTATTTCAACATTTTTAAAGTGCATAATAAAAAAGATGTTTTGGTGTGAAAGTGTTAGAATATTAAAGTAAATAAATAATAAAAATACATTTAAATTTTAAATATAAACATACGTTTATTACTGACCTTCACAGTATTACAGAATTTGACAATATTACCACTTTAAAATAAATAACTAATGAAATAAGATGTAATAAATAAAAAAGATAGTTATTGTCCATTTCTAATTTAGCAACATTTCCATATTTACAATATTGCATTTTATTTTATTTTAACATTTTAAAGTGCATAATAAAAAAGATGTTTGGTGTGAAAGTGTTAGAATATTAAAGTAAATAAATAATAAATATACTTTTAAATTTAAAACATAAAAATATCTTAGTACAACCGACCTTCAGAGTATTACAGAATTTGACAATATTACAGCTTTAAAATAAATAAATAATGAAATAAAATGTAATAAATAAAACAGACAGTATTGTCCATTTCTAATTTGACAACATTACCACATTTACAATATTGCAATTTGTTTTTATTTCAACATTTTTAAAGTGCATAATAAAAAAGATGTTTGGTGTGAGTGTTAGAATATTAAAGTAAATAAATAATAAAAATACATTTAAATTTAAAATATAAAAATATCTATTACCGACCTTCACAGTATTATAGAATTTGACAATATTACCACTTTAAAATAAATAAATAATGAAATAAGATGTAATAAATAAAAAAGACAGTATTGTCCATTTCTAATTTGACAACATTAACATTTGCAATATTGCAGGGTTTTTTTATTTCAATATTTTTAAAGTGCATAATATTTTATTAAATAAAAATATATTTTTTTACCACTTTCTAGCTTCACAGCAAAATTACAATATTACCACTTAATTTGACAACATTACCACCTTCTCAAAATTACAGAATTTAAAAATACATTTCAAATTTCAATTTAATAAATACAAAAATGACAGTATTGACGCTTAATTTGACAACATTACTACCTTCACAATTTGGAATTTCTTCAAAATTCCATCACTTTAATAGTATTGGAAAAAGTTCCTTTTTGTTTCTTTTATTATTGAATCCCATTTTATTAACCAGTGTCTTTACTGCTGATCTTTGTTGATTCAATTCAGCCATAATAATAAGCAAAACTTACTTACTTTTAGGTGAACTAACATTTGTGCTTCATTTTTCTCATTGCTGAAGAGTTGAACTTCCTTCTCCTACAGTTCTCCTGTACAGACGTGAATTTACTTTTCCTTCAGCCTTAGGCTTATTCATTTCACTTTTTTGGTGTGAAAGGGCTTTTACATTTGCTAAAAATCACACTTTTTATATTAAAAACAAACAAGCAAGCCCTTTTTAGGGAGTAACGCGATATTGAAATGCATTACTTTCACTTTTAAAAGTAACTTTCCACCAAAACTGTTTACGAGAACATAAATAGGTCAGATTTGTAGCTTGAGGCTGAATAGATCAAATGTTTCCTGGTTGATTATGTTCGGATAATGTTTTTGCCAACATTATTGATTAGCCTACTGGCTGGATTTCCACTAACAGAAGAAAATGTGCATTCTCTAGTCTGCTATCAGTTATTGTTTATAAATATGTGCATATTTTTTCAGTTACACACAAATAAACACACCATTAATTGGGTGCAGCTGTTTAAGTGTTGAAATATTTTCCTTGTCTGGACATTTTGCATATCCAGCTGTGTGTATTCACTTGGAGAGAGAGGAATGCTGCTTTTTAATAACAGGTCTGCAGGCTTTTTACATCTAAATTGCTAACACTGACTTTGTGTCCTCATTTTGAAGACAAGTTCAGAAGTTTAAGAGTCTCTTCTGCTCACCAAGGCTGCATTTATTTGATCAAAAATACAATAAAAACTACAATATTGTGCAATATTATATGTTTTCTATGTGAATATATTGTAAAATATAATTTATTCCATTGATGCACAGCTGAATTTTCTGCTTCATATTTTTTTTGTAAAAAACACGATACAGTTGAGGTCAAAGGTTTACACACACATATACATGCAGAATCTGCAAAAGTTGTTCATTAGTACTGACCCGAAAAAGATATTTCATATAAAAGATGTTTACATGTAGAGAAAATAATAGTTGAACCCCATTCAAAAGTTTACATCCCCTTGATTCTTAATACTGCGTTTTAACCTGAATGATCCACAGCTGTGTTATTTTGTTCAAAAGTTTTCACCCCTGGCACTTAATGCATCGTTTTTCCTTCTGGAGCATCAGTGAGCGTTTGAACCTTCTGTAATAGTTGCATATGAGTCCCTCAGTTGTCCTGAGTGTGAAAAGATGGATCTCAAAATCATACAGTCATTGTTGGAAAGGTTTACACAAAAATGCTGGAAAACCAAAGAATCTGTGGGACCTGGAGGATTTTTCTGAAGAGCAGCAGGCAGTTTAACTGTTCAGGAGACTCATAAACAACTATCACTAAACAAACAAAAAAAAAACACAGCTGTGGATCATTCAGGTAACAGCACAGTATTAAGAATCAAGGGGGTGTAAACTTTTTCAATGGGTTTCAACTATTATTTTCTCTATATGTAAACATCTTTTATGTGAAATATCTTATTCAGGTCAGTACTAATTTTGTATGATCCCTCTTATTTTGGACATTTTTGCAGATTCTGAAAGGGGGTGTAAACTTTTGACATCAACTGTATATTTTATTTTTTAGGATTGCTTGATTAAATAGAAAGCTCAAAAGAATTGCATTTATGTGAAACAAAATTTTTATCTGATATTAACTGAAAAATTAATTCCAGTGATTCCACGCCAATTCCCAGTAGCAGATCCAGTCCATTTTTTTTGCATCATAAAAAAGAAAGTCTTAACTTGCACTGAAGTCATTATTTGCATTGTACAGAAGGATCGTGGGAGAGTAATTGAGATAATATAGGATAATAGACAATGTTTTTAAAGGGAAAAAATAGAAACTTTGTGTATAGCACTTAAATGTAGACATATAGGGTTATTTTCCCTTCTGTACAGTGAAACTGCTTTGTTTTGCACTGCAGAGCAATTCAGGAAAATCATTAGCAAAATTGCCAAATTACCTTCTGTTATGTTCAGAGTGTTCTTATGTTCTTCAGAACCAGCCGTCTTCAAATGCATGGCTAAGTGAGGTTTCAAAAGTACACAACTTTACGGAGCATTATCTAATGTCGACTAAACCCTTGTGAGCACAGACTGTTACATAAAAGGCAGAAAAATGGTGAGAAGTCTCTTTGAGATGGGCCGGAGAGAATGGTAGCTGTCATGTCACTGTAGAAAGGTCAGGGTCCTGCTCACAGGCATGTCAGTTCTGATGTGTGTGTTTTTGAGTGCATGTTTGTCTTGTGAATGCATTTCGAAAGATGCGTGAACGGAGCACTGTCAATGCAGACGCTGTCAAACTCACCCACTGTTTCCTAAACAGAAAAGGCTGTATCGCTACGGATCTAATTACTTTAAAATGCCCCTATTATGCCATTTTCAAGGCTGTTTTGGGAGTCTCTAACAATAGGTTTACATGCATTCAAGTACCCAAAAATGTTTTTGTTATCTCAAAATATGCTTTTAATATCACCTTATTTTTATTAGTTCTCAAACGATTTGTTTGAAGCAGTTCTAAGATTCGGTTTCTTTAAACGCCTCCTCTCCATGAGCCTACCCTGCTCTGATTGGTCAGATCAGTCTGTTGTGATTGGTCTACCGTGTACAAAATGATACGGCCATCACAATAGTTCTGTATTTTGAACGCTCAATATAATATAAACATCTATTGTTTATAGGGCTGACCTCGACTAAAGATTTTTCTGGTTGACTAGTAGTCATTCATTTTAAGCATTAGTTGACTATTGGTTAATAAAAAAACTATATAAATCATAATAATGAGCCTTTAATTGCCTACATACCCTAATAAGTGCTCAAGTACACAAAAACAGCTTACTGCAGCACAGATATAATAGTTATGAATGTGTCAGGGAAAAACAGCAAGGAGACTGCATTAAGGTTTTAATAACTTATTGATAAACTAGTGCTTTCTTTGTTTGCGACACTGACTCGTGATCGCCGCAATAGTGGATGCAGCTGTATGCATGTTTCATACAGATTACATAATCAGAGAATATTTGTTTTCTATTTGAATTGGTTTATTTAAAAGTAGACATTTCACTCTCTATAGATATATTTTTTCATGTCTGTAAGGCAAGTATACACAGAGTTGACGCTTCATGCTCAAGTTCACAGAGACCGAGACGGCAAAAAGCGTGTCCTGTTTGCTTTATTTTACAAAAGCACAACGTTTCGTTGTTCTGAGTGCACACAAATTAATGTAGAGTCTTTACAAATTCAAAAGATGTATTACTCTTATCTGTAATGTAGATGTACTATATTACCACATTGACCAGCCAATAATGATTTGTCTGTCACAGACTTTCTTGATTTGCCACTTACTGTGGAATTGTTATTTTTTATTTTTTTAACTGCGACTAAGCGACTAATACAATTTTGGTCGACCAAGCCTTTTTTCATTGACTAAGGGTTAGTCGACTATTAGGAGGCAGCCCTAATTATTTATCATATTTACAGTGGAGCCAGCTGGTCCAAATAAACCAGGTACTGAGCCTTCTTTCAAGAGCAAGAGTTTTGTGAATCCTGCGTTGAACTCCTCAAGATTAAAGAAGCTGTCTTCAGTAAAATGACGAGAACAAACAAAAAATAATGGGGTTGTACTGCACTTTTAAAATAAAAAAAAATCCTGATATTTTACTCACCCCCATCTCATCCAAGATGTCTTTTGTTCTTCATTCAAAAAAAAAAAAGGTTTTTGAGAAAAACATTCCAGGATTTTTCTCCATATAGTGGACTTCAATAGGACTCAACAGGTTGAAGGTCCAAATAGCAGTTTCAATGCAGCTTCAAAAGGCTTTACACAATCCCAGGATCCCAGCCAAGAAATAAGGGTCTTACTTAATCTGCCATTTTCTAAGAAAAAAAATTAAATGTATGTACTGTTTCAACCACAAATGGTAGTCTTGCACTAGCTCTGTGAATGCTTGGAAAAGTGACAGTTTGTGTACTTCGGTTCAAAAAGATAGGGTATAGCAAAAACTTTTTCCTCCAATTTCAAAATCGGCCAACATCGTTGACTTTTTTTTGTAAGGCATTTGACTTTCTTTGCATACGTTCACTTTATAAACACTGGGTTGGTACTTCCACCTACATCACATGTAACCTTTCCAATGTGATTGCATAAGTTGAACTAGTGCAAGATGAGCATTTGTGGTTAAAGTACTGTATATACTTTTAAATTTTTTTTAGAAAATGGCAGACTTGCTACATAAGGAACTTATTCGTCAACTGGGCTTGTGTAGAGCCCTTTGAAGCTGCATTGAAACTGCAATTTGGAACTCCATTGATTATGCAATTAAAATAACTTTATATACTTTATTTTATTGGCTTGAGAAAGCCAACACAGAACACTATCTGTCAACACTAACTCAACCTAGAGCTTTAACTCTACAAACTCCAAACTCAGCCCAGATCTTCAGACTGTTCTGAATCCAGTTGCTATATCTTTTCTAACTGATCGAACTTACGATTTTCCTAAAAATAACGATTAAAACTGGGAAAACTTACATTGACAGAATGTTCAAATGAGCCAAGACTATTCAAACTCCAACTGACAAAACTCCCAGAATCCCTTGAGACTTCTATGTACTATTTCTAATCCATTCAAACTCATTCAAACTAACTTGCTAATCATGCTAACAGTATGCTAATAACATGCAAATCATGCTAACAACATGATAGTAATTGCCAATCATGCTAGAAACATGTTAGCAACTTGCTAATTATGCTATAAACATGCTAGCAAATTGCTAATCATTCTAGAATCATTCTAACAATATGTTAATCGTGTTAGAATCATGCTAACAACATGCTAGTAACTTGCTAATCATGCTAGAAACATGCTAGTAACAAGCTAATCATGCTAGTAACAAGCTAATCATGCTAGAAACATGCTAATCATCCTAGAATCATGGTAACATGCTTGTAACTTGCTAATCATGACAGAAATGTGCTAGTGACATGCTAATCAAGTTAGAAACATGTTAACAACATGCTAATGACATGTTAATAATGCTAGTAATTTGCTAGCAACATGCTAGTGACATGCTAATTTATTATAATCATGTTAACAACATGCTAGTAACATGCTAATCATGTTAGAAACATGTAAGTAACTTGCTAATCTTGTTAAAACATGTTAGCAACTTGCTAATCATGCTAGAAACATGCTAGTCATGCTAGAAACATGTTAACAACATGCTAAGGGTATGCTAATAATGTTAGAAACATGCTACAATGTGCTAGTTAAAACTACTTTAAATTTCAGACTGTTTCAGACTGAAAACTGTCAAACTTAAAAGTTTTTGAACTTTCTAAATTTCTTTTTTTTCTTTTTATTTTTTTTCAAAAAACTTTTCAAACTTTCTGGTCCAGCTTTCTCAAGCCATCTTCAAAGTTTGTCTTTTATCTAGTGTATTTTGCACTTTCAGCTTTACAACTTTGCAGATTGTTTATATTCACATACAGCTACATTACACTTTGCATGAAAGGCAATATTTGAAATGGCATAGTAGGGAAACTTTAAAAGTGCCTTCAGACCTGTAGATCATTTGCTTTGTTCCAAAACAGGGACTTAAATTGTTACAATGTTGGGTTTTCTTCTTGGTTCGGTTCGTTTTTACAAGGCAACATTTTAAGGCATACCAAAATGCGTTTATGCAAGTCACGTGTGAATAAAGCTGTGCTCTCACTGGTCTCCTGTTTATGTTCACTCAATGCAGTTTTTTGCCTCCATGTTAAGTTCTGACTCTGAAATGAGCCAGGTATGAAAACTCCCTTTAAATGCCACTGGGCACATTTGTAAAGTATTTCCCTTCTTTATCTAACCACCGGTGCTTAAAATAACAATGCAGGAAGTCATTTCATGTTGTTTTGATGGTTGGGTCTTACATTCCTCTATCCCATGTTCGCCGACCAGTGGCTCCCACCACTCCGGCAGCCCCTTACCCCGCAGCTTCAAGCACACATCCTCTCCAGAACCTTCCAGAGCCCACACAGTCCCCCAGAGTAGCCAGGAGCCAGGGCCCAGCACTGATGCACACACACTCAGCCGGCGTAGGAGGTCCGATGACAAACCAATCCCAGACGAGCCCCCAATTCAGTCCGAGTGTGGGTGAGTGTGTGGATGTGTGAAATGGGATGCATCTGCTGTTGTGATTGGTTTATTTGAGAGTTCTTGTTTAGGCCACTAAAAGCAACATTAAGACACTTCATATGAGAGTTATTTGTAGTTTAATTAAATTTACCATTTGCCATTACCACACAATCGAGAGGCCTCGAAATCTCTAGAGCGTGTAAAGCACTCAAGTAAGCCTATGTCTAAAAAGAGTTGTATTGCAATTTCCTAATGCGAACAATTAGGTTGGGCCTTAGATTTGATTAAATTTAATCTTGCCCTCCAAGCTTGTGCCAGTGTGACTCATTAAGCGTCTGGTTTAAAAGGCCAGGAGAGACCAATCTATTCCGAGGCTGAATTTAGCCAGCGGCGAAGGTCTCTCACTTCTTTTTATCCAATTAATCTGTCCGCTGGCACAATCATCAGGCAATTCCAGTTTTCAAGGACGAAAAACGGCTGCAATAGGTTACAGATCAAAGTGAATCTTTCCCCTATCGATCCGAGCATCATCAAGGCCTGGAAAGAACCGTCAGTAGATGAACAGAGCTTGATTGAAGTGAGTTCTGTGTGAAATCAGCTCTGTAAACGTGCAGATGTAATATACTTGGCATGTGTCTCTTCTAATTATCGATCTGTACGCTGATGCCCGATCCCTGTGGACTGTACTGTTCCACACTGAAGATCGTGTTTGCCCAGTGGACTCCAAACGGATCCTGGAGGGGAAGCAATCGAGCCAACTCTGCTTTTCTTTTAATATTTTAGTTTTGCTTCCCCTACCATTACATACTTACAGACTTATATTGTTCTAACATTCTGTCATTCTGTCTGTTGTTGTGTTGTTCTCTACAGTATCTATCTATCTATCTATCTATCTATCTATCTGTCTGTCCTTCTGTATAGCGTTCTATCTATCGTTCTGTCTTTCTTTCTATTCTGTAATTTGTCTAATGTTCTTTCGTTCATATTCTGTCATCTATCTATCGTTCTATCAGTCTGTCATTCTGTCTATTGTTCTATCCATTGTTATATCTATCTATCTATCTATCTATCTATCTGTCTGTCTGTCCTTCTGTATAGCGTTCTATCTATCATTCTGTCTTTCTTTCTATTCTGTAGTTTGTCTAATGTCTAATCTATCATTCTGTCTATTGTTTTGTCATTCTATTTATCATTCTCTAGTTCTGTGTATTGTTCTATCGTTCATAATCTATCTATCTCTCTATCTATGTATCTATCTATCTGTCTGTCTAGCGTTCTGACGTTCTATCTATCGTTCTTTCATTCTATCTATCAATCTAGCATTCTGTCTAGTGTTCTGTCTATTGTTCTATCTATCTTTCTATCTATCCATCTATCGTTCCATCTTTATATGTTGTGTTCTATCTAGCGTTCCTTTATCTGTCTGTCTGTCTGTCTGTCGTTCTATCATTATATATCTATCATTCTATCGTTCATTCTGTAATTCTATCTCTCTATTGTTCTATCAATCTATTTATCTCTTGTTTTGTATTCTTCTGTATTAATTTATTTAAACTAATAGCAGTTATGTTTTTGATCTTAAATGCAAACCCATTATGAGCTAGTCTGTAATTAGACCTATTTGACAACAGTAGACCTCTATGCTATGTCCACATTTAGATAGTAAGTGTGTACTTGTGCTCTGAATGAAACTCTCTCTCAGGTCCATCTCTCCACTAATGTCTGTGTTCAGTAAAAGTTTCCACTTAAACTCTTCTTAGATTGATGGTGTGGCTGAGCTGCTTTTCCCCAGCTGTTATGAAAGAAGCCTTGTAATGCAGTTAGCACCTCCTTTCCTTGTTTATTCCACCTCAGCCTTTATTTCACATTACGTAACCCAGCCTCTAGACAAATCATCCAATATCGCTCACATTCACTGTGCCTGCTAATAAAGCTTTTTTTCCCGTTTGCAGTGCGCCTTGACACTATAAACCGCTCGTGTGAAAGCAGCTGCTAACTTTGTTCTCTGTTTCTTCTACTCTCCTCGGCTTCTGTTGCTCAGTGGAGCCGAGAGCTTGTTGTCTTTCCTTCTGAAGGCTCTAGCCGAGCGGTCCAGGTACAGACACGCACCCCCACTGTGTATGTTTGTGCTCACGCCGTTAGTGAACTTTCCCCTCCGACCCCTGACCTTTCTGTTCTCCTCACTGCGTGTAAATGTCTCGAGTTGAAATTCCCTCCCGCTGTGCCGCACCCACCCTCCTCTCCTCGCTCACCTCGACGCTTTCTGTCAGACTCAGACATAGCCTGTAGTGCTCGTATCAACAGTTGCTCATAGACACATACACCAGTAAAGGCCAATGGGTCACTAAGTGTGTTAAAACCGCGGCACCAGTGCCAGACAGCTGTGATGACATTGTCCAGCGCCTGCAGGCTTTGAGTTAGTTTTAAAATGTCCTCTTCACTATTGCACTCGTTTGGATTTTCGCTGCATTGCTCAGTTGTTATTTTGTATAGGACAACGTACCGAACATGTCTGAATGTGACCTTCTTACAATATTAATTAACTCACCTCCAGTATTTACACATTCGCTGAGTATTTTTAACTCTGCTGCAGATTGTATATTAGTAACCTTTACGTTTCGTCTATTATTTACAAGGACATTCTAGAAGAAATGAAGCTGTGCATGAAAATGTCGGTCATTGTTTTCCCTGTGGACGTCTGTCAGCCTGACGCTGAGCCTGATACTGGGTCTGTAATAGAGTTGAATAAAGCAGGTTTAACCTTAATATATACCATTACACGTCTCGATTTTGTTCCAGATTTACATATACATATATGAGTGGTTGTGCATGTGTATATATACTGTATGTAATTTTACTGTTCTATATTTATTTTATTTATATTTTATTAATTATTTACTTAGTGGTATTTTATTTATTTTGTTATTTAAAAAAAAAGTTGAAAAGTTGGTGCTATTCTATTTTTTATTTTTATTTTGGTATATATTAAACTACGTACGTTGCTTGTTTTATTATTATTTGCCTTATTATTATTATTATTATATATTTGCGTGTGTGTGTGTGTGTGTATATATACACTACCGTTCAAAAGTTTGGGGTCAGTAAATGTTTATTCATTCTTTTTTTTTTTTGAAAGAAATGAATAAATTGTTACATTAATAAAAAGTGACATCATAGATTTACATTGCTAGAAAAGATTTATAGTTTGAATATAAAAATGTTCTTGAAAGAAAAAATACAGGTTCCAAAAAAAAAAAAAAAACATTGTTTCCAAAACTGATAATTCTACTAATAATTCAGAATATCAGAATGATTTCTGAGAGATCATGTGACACTTAAGCCTGGGAAACAGCTGATAAAAAATCAGCACTGCATCACAAGAATACATTATATTTTAAAGTATATGCAAATAAAAACATCATAACATTTTGTAATATTACAGTTTATTTTCTGTATTTTTGATAAAATAAATGCAGCCTTGACTTCATAAAAAAAAAGTTGCAAGTCTTACTGACCCCAAACGTTTGACGGTAGTGTATATATTAGTGAATTTAAGTTTTGATCATTTCATTTATTTATTTTCAAAAAGGCTAGTTAGATACAAATAAATATAGAACAATTAAAACATTTGTTTTAATTATTATTTGCATATTTAATTTTATTTTAATGAAGTATATACACACAACTTTTTACATAGTTTTTATATATTAATTGTATTATTATTTATTTCTTTTATTATATTGTTTATTTATTTTTGGTATAACACTGTTCTGTTTTGATCTGTATAACTGATTTGTATTTGTTTTCATTTTTATTGCTTTTAATTTTAATTTTAATTTAATTTTATTTTATTTATTTAGACATTTACCATATGATAATACCATGTTTTTTTTTTGTTTTTTTTTTTGTTTTTGACATTTACCTTAGTAATACTGTACTTTTTGGACGTGATCCTATGGTGTTTATATGTAACTTGACAGTACTATGTTTTTAGACATTTACCATAGTAATTTTGTGATTTTGTTTTTTTTTTGACATGAGACCATGGTAATACCATGTTTTTTAGACATTTACCATAGTAATACCATACATTTTGGACATGATACCATGGTAATACTATATATTTTTTTTAGACATTTATTATGGTAATGTTTTTGTAAACAGTGTCTATCATGGTAAGATGATCAAACTGTTTAGGCAAGTATAATTAGTAATACCATGTTGTTTTAAATATGTACTGTGTTTTTAGACATTTACCATGGTAATGCCATGTTTTTCATACCATAGTAATGCATTGATTTTTTTTTTTCATCATCAATACTGTGGTTCACTGTGGCATACTGTTTTTTTTTTTTTTAGACATTTACTATAGTAATACCATGTTTTTAACATACAGCATCATAGTATAGTACATTAAGTTAGTACTTTTTTATTTTTTTATGTAATTAAATTTTACCAGGACAAGATTTGAGTTTTTTTTAGAGATTGCTGGGGATTGCTAGATCAGTGTCATGCTCCAGATACTGTTGACATGGTTTAACTTGTATTTAACTTGATTTCTTCTGTAGTTCAGGTTTAGTTCTAGCCTGTGTGTGCATGCTGTCTGACAGCTATTTAGCCGCTGCCAGAGACGCACACCGCGTGAGCATCAAGGTCACATCGCCCCGTCACCGTCTCTCCCCTTCCTTCTCTTTACCCAGTGAAAGAATGTGTGACAAACGCTTGTGAGAAAAGTTAGCATTTGCTCGTAGTGATTAACATGACTGTACACTGACCTGCAGCATCTACACCTCTTCTGTCCTGCTTCACACGTGCTGAAACCGACCCTCCATCATCCTCAGTGTTTGACCAGCAGCATGAGTGCCCTGCTCTCCCCTCACTCCTGGGCTTCATAGAATCTCCGGCCTGCGTTTATAACCCGTGTCCGGCTCTGTGTCTCCCCGCAGGCAGCTGTACGCCGCTGAGACGTCCTGTCGGCTGCAGGACAGAGGACGGGACAAACTGAAGGACGGAGGTCTACAGCCAAACATGTCTAAAGAAGAATACATGAAGATGATGCTGCCTGAAAGCCCTCCTGGAGAGAGCGGCCACAGGAAGGTACGTGTGCGCTCATGCAGGATAGCATTACATTCAGTGTTGGGGGTAACGCATTACAAGTAACGCAAGTTACGTAATAATATTGATTTGTTTTTTTTTTTTCAAGTAACTAGTAAAGTAACGCATTACTTTTTCATTTCCAAGGAAATTTCTGAGTTGCTTTTTCAAAAAAGTAACGCCAGTTACTATTTGTGTTCTTTATGTATTTAATCCCATTTTATTAACCAATGACTTTGCTGATGACCTTTGTTGATCCAATTCAACCATACACGGCAAAAATACTTTTCTTACTTAGATTTTTTGTCTTGTTTTTAACCAAAATATCAAACAATTCTTAAATCAAGAAGGATTTTCTAGACAGGTAAATAATTATTCAAAAATAAATGAGTTTTTGCTTAGAACATGCAAAATAATCTGTCAATGGGGTAAGCAAAAATTCTTTTTTCAAATAGAAAACAAGATTATTTTGCTTACCCCATTGGGAGATTATTTTGCTTGTTTCAAGCAAAAACACACTTAATTTTGACTTGTTTTTTTCTGAAAATGAGAATAATTATTTACTTCTCTAGAAAATCCTTCTTGATTTGAGAATTTTTAGATATTTTGGCTGGAAACAACACAAAAGTAAGAAAAGCATTTATTGCAGTGTACTAATAAGCAAAACTTGCTTTGTATTAACTAACATTTGTGCTTCATTTTTCTCGTTGCTGAAGAGTGTTGAACTTTCTTTTCCTACAGTTCTACTGTACAGACGTCAATTTAATTTTTGTTTAGCCTTTGGTTTATTCACTTCATTTCATTTTGGTGTGAAAGAATTTTTAAATTAACAAACAAACAAACAAGCAAGCCCTGCCCAGATTTAAAAAGTAACACAAAAGTAATGTAACGCATTACTTTCCATAAAAAGTAACTAAGTAACACAATTTGAATGCTTTTTAGGGAGTAAAGCAATACTGTAATGCATTACTTTTAAAAGTAACTTTCCCCAACACTGGTTATATTACACATACTACAGTACATACTGAGATCATCTTCACTAGATTCACATACTATGGTACTTTCAAACATACTATGTACTAAAATGTATCTGTTTACATGCTACTCCAAGAATATCATGGTCCAAAGCGTCCAAAATACCATGGAAGTGTATTTGGACTTTATACATTTATAAATGGTAAATGTTTTTGGACATAATACTGTACTTATGTACTACACTGGGGGTTTTTGGCATGTACCATGGTAATACCATGTTTTGTTTTTTTAATATGAAACCATCTTTTTGGAAATATATATTAGTGTTTTAGTATGTCTATTAATGTTTAGTATTTATTTTGATAGTATGGGTATTTTCAGTGGTAATACCATGTTGTTGCTGTTGTTTTTTTTTGTTGTTGCTGTTTGCATGATATTTTTTTTGTTCATTTACCATAAAATGTCTTTTTAGATGTAGTAATATCATGGTTCGTACAGTGTGTGCTTGAAATACTTGACTTTTTGAAATGTATGGCCTAGTTATGCATTACTAATGCGTTACGTTACTTTTTGCATCACTTTTTAAATCTGGGCAGTGTTTGCTTGTTTGTTTTAATATAAAGTTCTTTTTTTGGCAAATGTAAAAGCCCCTTTGCACCAAGAGCCTCATGCTGAAGGGAAAATAAATTGACGTCTGTAAAGTAGACCGCAGAAGAAGAAAGTTCAACAGTCTTCAGCAATAAAAAGAAAGAAAAACAAATTTTTAATTTTTGCTTATTAGTATGGTTGCATTGGCTCATTAAAGGTCAGCAGCAAAAATAACATGGGATTAATACATAAGATATTTGTATGACTTAACATTTAATTATTGCAGGTTTGCATCACATTCTGAGTTGCATTTTACTGTTTTTATTCATTTTAAGGGATACTGAGTCTGTTTTTTGTGAGTGAGATGAATGAATGCATGCTCACATTTATTCTGTAACTAAAGTGACATCTTACTCCTGATTTCTGTCAACATGGGGACAGGAGAGCTTTCAATCAATAACTGGGGGAAAAGTAACTCAGATATTTTCTTGTAAATGAAAAAGTAATGCGTTACTTTACTTGTTGTTTGAAAAAGTAATCTGATTACATTACTTGAAATGCGTTACCCCCAACACTGGTAATACTGTTTTTAAAATATTATATAGACCGTTTACAGTCAAAATACCATGGTTGTCTTAGAGTACCACGTTAAATACTGTAGTACATGAATATGGTGATTATCCCACACCATGGTATTAAGTTTAAATGCAGTTTCTGCTGTCAAATAATGCTTTTCCATCCATTAGCTATGATTAGTACGTGAATGTGCTCTCAGTCAGAGCCGCATCACACATACACACTCTGTAGTGCTGATAACCCCAGCGTGTGAAGTGAACGAGGGCTGAACAAACATGTGTGCGTTATCAGCCAGAGACACGATAACACGCGTCTCGCTCCGGACAGATTCTGTTTTGCTAATCTGATTGCCTAACTCTCGCTGCGTCTGCCTCCTTTTCATGTTGTGGATTAACAGGAGGAAGTTGTTGGTGGAGCGTCTGTTTCTCTGAAGTCTCCTCTGCTCCTGGAGGCCGTCTTAATTGCGTTTGGAGTTCCCAGGTCTCTCCCACCGCCCGTTATCTGCCGGGAAGGGCCAGAGTAGATGCACAATGCCCTATTTTTAGCCGTCTGTGTGGTGTTGCAGTTGCTAGGCTCAAAAGGTTGCTTGTTTTTTTGTATGTGATAAATGCATTTTTAAGAAAGATATACACTGCCGGTCAAAAGTTTGGGATCAGTAAGATTTTTTTTGTGTATTTTAAATACGTTTCTAATGCGTTTCTTTGTTTAAAAATACAGAAAAAAATGTAATGCTATGAAATATTATTATGATCTAAAATAGCATCCTTCTATTTTAATATACGTTAAAAATCGAATTTATTTCTGTGATCAAAGCTAAATTTTTAGCATCATTACTCCAGTATTCAGTGTCACATAATGCTTCAGAAATCATTCTAATATGCTTATTGATTATCACAGTTGTGCTGCTTAATATTTTTTTGGAAGCTGTGATGCATTTTTTCAGGTAGGCAATTTTTGATCGTGGACGATTAAAATGTCTCCACAGTCTGCTTTTGAAAAAATATCGTAGTATCGTGCTACAGCTTAATTCTTAATATACTGATAACTACATATATGCACTCATGGGACACTCACTTATTCGCAATAAAAAAGTACATTATTTGCATTTGCGTTAAAGTCTTGCCGGAAATTTCGTAATTTCCGTCCATGCTGTTCTGGCATGCGCTTCATAAGCGCATACACCTGCGCGCTAAAAAGCCTGTCAAACAGCGTCTGATTCTGAGTTGCTACTGTCAAAACCACACAAGGATTACATATAAATGCAGTTAGTTATGTCTACAGTGAAAGTAAACAGTTGAAAGACAAACGGATCCATGCCTGTGGATATTAGATGCATGCAGCTCTTAAAGCAACAGAACTAACATAAACATGCTGCCGATTGCCATTAAAGGGACAGTTCACCCAAAAATTACTCACTCATTTGTTGTCACAAACCTCTATTATTTTTTTCTTTTCGTTTATTTATTTTTTTGTGCTAAACTCACATTTTTAAGAATGTGGATAACATTCAGTACAGTAGCTGGTCCTTGACCAAAAATAAATAAAATACTATGGGAGTAACTAGGGACCAGCAATTGTTTGGTTACCCACATGCTTCAAAATAAGGTTTATGTTCAACATGTTTTATGTTAAAAAATCGAGTGCGAGTATATGATGACAGAATTGTAATTTTTGGGTGATGGTAGGCTAATAATACAAAACGGTAAGAAAAATCACTCACCGCTCTTGACTGAAGAATTTTAATACAGTTGCTTTACATTGTCTGTGTCTAATTTATGTATATAGTGCATAAAGTGTTTGATTTTGATATTTGTTAGTTCAATTTTTTTTCGTGAATGCTACTGCTAAATACACCTACTGTACCTGAAAATTATGTTTGTTTTATTTGTATATTATGTGTATTTGTAACATGTAGCCCATCTTTGTTCTTAATTTTTAATAACAAAGATTAAAAAAGAACAAGGATTTTGGCCTAAACATCTGCCATTCTTTTTATTTTATATTTTCTTACCTTGTAAGGCTTTGGTTTTAAAATGGGGAAATTAGTTTGGCTGTACTGCTCAGACAACTTGCAAAATAGTAAAACCAACATGACAAAGAATCGTGATAAAATCGTGATACGTGATACAATATTTTTGCCGTATCGCCCACCCCTATTTTCAGGGTTCTTTGATGAATAAAAAGTTAAAAAGAACAGCATTTATTTCAAGTAAAATATTTGTTTGGGGTCAGTAAATTTTTTGTTCTTTCTTTTTTTTTGAAAGAAATTGTTACTTTTATTCAGCGAGGATGTGTTAAATTGATAAAAAGTCATAGCAAAGCATATTGGTAGAAAATATTTATTTTTTGAATAAATGCAGCTATTTTAAAATTTTATTCATCAAAGAATCCTAAGTATCACAGGTTCCAAAAAAATATTGAGCACTGAGCAGCACAAATGTTTCCAACATTGATAATAAAAGTAATAAATCAATATATGGTGTAATGGCTGATGAAAATTTAGCTTTGCATCACAGAAATAAATTATATTTCAAAGTATATTTTGTAGCCTTTGAATTGATAGTTGTCATAACTGCATACATAATGATTATAAATAATTATACATTATTATTATTATTATTAATAAGTTATTTTAATAATTAGTCAAGTCTTAAACTAGTACAATTGCAATAATTATTAAAAGAAACATGCAAAATGAAATCTTATTAAAAACAATTATTAAATATTTAATTTATTTACCTGTATGCTTTGTGGTCATTAACCAGTATTTTAGTCTATTGTATATACTGTTATATTTTTTGTTATTTAAAATATTTAAAAGTATTTATGTTTCTTAATTTCTAAATATTAATATTTTAAATTAGCTTTTTACTTTTTTTGTGATTTTGCTATGTGCTTTTCAGTTTTATTATTTTTTTGTTTTAAAATTACTATAGATTTATTTTACTAGTATTTCAGTTTTAGCTCAGTTTTATTTTTGTTTTATTATTTTAGTGCTTCAAGCTAAATTTATTTCAGTTAGCTGTTTTAGTCAGTTTTAGATTAATATTTTTTTTCTACTATTTATATTTTGTTTTATATTGATGTCATATTTGATTTGAATCAGACATGATTTTAATAATTATTATAGTTGTTAAATTATTGAAAAATGTACCTAAAGTCACCTTTAAAGTTGTTCAAAGTTAATCAAAAATTAAGTTTTGATATATTTATGGTAGTAAATTTACAAAATATCTTCATGGAACATGGTCTTTACTTAATATCCTAATGATCATAAAATAAAAATCGTCATCATTTTGACCCATACAATGTATTTATGGCTATTGCCACAAATATATCCATGCTATTTAAGACTGGCTTTGTGGTCCAGGGTCACATATTATGTTTTATGCTAGAATGTTTCATAGTGTGTTAAATCATATGTTTACTTTGTACATAGAAAAACAACTGCTTCTGGACTGTCACAGATTTTGTCAGACTCCCCATTGGAGGTTTTTTGTTTTAAAGGCCAAACGGCCCCTCAGAGACAGACCTGCCAGTGTGGAGCGTGAGCCGTAATGGAAAACACTGTCAATCTGACTTTTCTTTCTCAGTGGAAATTCCAGCCTGAGAGCAGGAAAAGTGAGCGGTAAACCCGCTGTCCTGTTAAACCCGCTGTAGAGAAGTTGATTACAGATACAGGGAAGGTGGTCGGCTCTGTTTTTCCAAGGAAATGGCAACATGGCAGGAATCTGAGTCTGGTCTGAACAGATTCTGGCCTTTGGTTTTATTTGAACACAGTCAAGTGATAATCATCGCTCACTGAGGAGAGGCTATTCAGACAATAAAACAGGTGTAGAAAGAACCTCACTATTTAAAGGATTAGTTCCCTTTCAGAATTTTCAGGTAATATTCTCCAAGATATTCATGTCTTTCTTTCTTCAGTCGTTAAGAGGAAAACATTTCAGGTTTTCTCTCCATATAATGAACTTCTATAGTGCCCCCAAGTTTGAACTTCCAAAATGCAGTTAAATTCCAGCTTCAAAGGGCTCTAAATGATCCCAGCCGATGTAAAAGAGTCTTATCTAGGGAAACGATCGGTTATTTGCGAAACAAATTGACAATTTATATACTTTTTAACCTCAAATGCTCGTCTTGTCTCGTCTCTGCGATGCGCATGTGTAGTCTGTGTGAGCCGGTTCAATACAGTTAGGGTATGTCCAAAAACTCCCATCACGTTTTCGTCTTCAACTTTAAAATCAACTTTATACCCTAACTGTATTGACCCGGATCACACAGACTACGCATTCGCACTGCAGAGACGAGACGAGCTTTTGAGATTAAACGGTAAATATTATAATAATAATATAAAATAAAATAACTATTTTCTGTTTGAATATATTATAAAATCTCATTTTAAATGTTCACAGCAGCAGGATTATTATCATTAACTAAACCTATTAATAACATTTTTGTTAATTGAAACAAAGCTGAAATAAAATAAAATGAAAAAAAAAAATTAGATAAAAAAACTTGTAAATAAGTTTAAAGCACAAAAAAAAAAATAAATAATAAAGTAAATAAATCCAAAATACTATTAATAAATAAACAAATAAAATTTGTGATGTTTAACAAAATTACTAAAAAAAATAATAATAATACTTGGATGGTCAATGGTCACACAACATAAAATATTTCATCTTTTTTTATAGGACAATTATATTGTTCATTTAATTTATTATTTTACTAATATAATATTTATATTCGTATTTATAGTAAGGTTCGTTAGTTTGTTAACATTAGTTAATGCATTGTCAGCTAACATGAACAATCTATTTTTTATTGTATTTTTATTAAATAACATTAACAAAGATTAATAAATGTATTGTTCTTTGTTCGTTACCTTAACTAATGTTAACAAATAATTAATGCTATTTCTTTTTATTCATAATTATTTACTATGATGTATACAGTTATGATAATGATCAATTGACAGGAATATAAAATGCATTTTTCACAGTGCAGGACTGTTTTAAATCTAGTTCAAAACAACACCAACACAAATGCATTAAATGAGGAAACCAGAGAAAAGGATATCAGATTTTATCAAAATATCAAAAGTTTTCTGTAATATCTCAGACTGCCTTTATTTGCAGTGAAGTGAAGCCTCCTCTCGTCTATTTTTTTCTGGGAGCTGCTTCGCAAATCCCGTTTGATGCGAGAGGACCAGACCGGATCTAGTCTTATAAAGTTACGTGTGTGTAAGAGGCCAGAGAGAGAGAGCTCATTGAGGCTGGTTCATGGTTGAGCGATGGGATTTGAGTGGGATTCTGGTCTAAAGGAAGTGAAAACAGAGGGCGGCTTTGAGCCCGGAGGCTTTTAGCTCTGCTGAATCCCGTGTGCCATGACGTCTGCTTTCCCTGCAGTGATGGCAATTCAGCAAACTGACATTTTTGATCAAGTTTCAAATAGTGGAAGACGTATTGTTTGCTATAAATAAATCAACAGGATCAAGCAGCTCCGCCTGGGAATCAACCAACTTCCTCTGGCTCACGCTCTGAATGGAAAACATATACAATATATCTAAATAGCTTTGGCACAGATTAGTTTATGGGCACATGTTTAACTTTGTCCTCATGCTGTTTGAGAGAAATTTTGGATATGTAGACTACCGCTCAAAAGTATGGGATCAGTACGGTTTAAAGTAAAGACGTTCCTTGTGCTCATCAAGGCTGCATTTATTTGATCAAAAATACAGATATATTGTGAAATATTATTTCAATTTAAAACAACTGTTTTCTATGTTATGTTTAAAATAACTGTGTTCTATATTTGAAAATGTAATTTATTCCTGTTATACCTGTGATTTATTTTTTTATTTTTTATAGTGTTTATTTAACAGTGTTTATTTAAAACAGAAATTGTCTGTAAAATTAATACTTTTATTCAGCAATGATGTTAAATTGGTAAAAAGTGATAGCAAAGACTAATATTGTTAGAAAAAAAATATTTTGAATAAATGCTTTCTTTAATGCTAATAAATGCTAATCTTTTTAACCTTTTATTTATCAAGAATACTGAAAAAAAGTAAAAAAAAAAAAAAAATCGTGTGACAATGACTGATAAAAATTCAACTTTGCACAGGAATAAATTATATTTTAAAATATATTAATACAGAACGCTGTTATTTTAAACTGTAATATTTCACAATATTTTTTTTTCTACATTTTTGATCAAGTAAATGCAGCCTTAATGAGCATATAAGAATTCTTTAAAAAACATCAAAAATCTTACTGATCACAAACTTTTGATCAGCAGTGTAAGACTATAAGTCTGTTCTAAAAGCTAGTGAGCTCCCTATATAGGTACCATCTTAAGGCAGTGTAATTAAGATTTTTAAATGTTTTAAAATAAGTCTCTTCTGCTCACAAAGGTTGTATATTTGTTTTAAAAATTCTGTAAAATCAGTAAAATTGTGGATTATTTTTACAAATTTAAAATCACTGTTTTTTATTTGAATATATTTTAAAATGTAATTTATTTCTTTGATGCAAAGTTGAATTTTCAGCATCATTACTTCAGTCTTCAGTGTCACATGATCCTTCAAAAATTATGATAATATGCTGATTTATTATCAATGTTGAAAGCTTAATATTTTGTTGTTTTGTCTTTAACAAATAAAAAGTTGAAAAGAACAGTTTTTATTTATAACAATATAAACTACTATCTAAAAGTTTGGGGTCAGTTAATTTTTATTCTTTATTTTTTTGAAAGAAATTAATACTTTTATTCAGCAATGATGTTAAAATGGTAAAAAGTGATAGCAAAGACTTATATTGTTAGAAAAAAATTATATTTTGAATAAATACTGTTCCTTTTAACATTTTATTCATCAAGAATCCTGAAAAAAGTTCCAAAAAATCAGCATATTAGAATGATTTTTGAAGAATCATGTGACACTGAAAACTGAAGTAATGGCTGATTAAAAATTCAGCTTTGCATCCAAGCGGCAACCTCCCGCTCTCGCTCTTGAAACAATATGGAAATGACTGAAGCTGCAGTTCATCGGCTGGCTGCAAAAGGGAGCAAATCCCCATAGACTCTCATGTTAAAATGTTCAACTTTATAACAGATAAAAACATGTTTACAGCCTGGTACAAAAAGTGGTTTTGGTTTTTACAGCTAGTTTTGCCCTTCATGACAACTCTGAGGGGGGTGAATTTTTTTCTAACCCGTTTAAATGATATTAAGCATTAACATTTTGCATAATTACGGGCGTGGCCACTTGAGTGACAGGTGTCAGGCAGCCGTCACATTACCTCAGCTTATTCCAGCAGTTGAACTTGGCATCTCAGCTGTGTTATTGCGTTTGTTTTTTCTTAGGGTGTTACTTTACCAGGATTATTTTAATAAATTAAAAAATATGGCATCTTAGCTCTTTCTTCAGTCCATTTTCTATTTTCCCGGAGTGGCGTGCGGTGACGTACTTCCAAAATGGCGACGATAGGCCCCGCCCAACTTTTGCTTTAAAAACACTCTTCAGAAACCTACAGGTGACGTCACTGACACTACGTCCATGTTTTTTACAGTCTATGTTTGCATCACAGGAATAAATAGTTTTAAATATATTAATATAGAACACCATTATTTTAAACTGTAATATTGTTTCACATTATTACTTTTTTTTCCGTATTTTTGATCAAGTAAATGCAGCCTTGATGAGCATTCTTTGGAAAACATTAAAAAACTTTTGAGTGGCAGTGTAAGACTATAAGTCTGTTCTAAAACCTAGTGAGCTCCCTATATAGGTGCCATCTTAAGGCAGTGTGTAATTAGGATTTTTAAATGTTGAAAATGGCCGACCATTTAAACCAAAAGGAATGTTACATCTATAGCACGTAGTGACATCTCTCTGTCCCTCCTATGGGGCCCCCTCTTTCGTTACACTGGTTATGCTTTTGCTGCCTCGGCCGCCCTTTTCCGCCGTTGCGGTGATATTGATTAGAAAACAATGCATGATCTAGAGCAGAGCAGAACGCTCGACCTGAGCATTTTTAATCCATTCCTATGTAAGCTGTGCTTGCACAGTTATTTTCTTGAGCTTCGCCTCAACTCATTCACTTGCTGATATACATAAAAAATAAAATAAATACCTATTTAGAAATAGACTGTCCTTAAAGAAAATACGACCCAATTTTATGTTTTTTTATTCACCTTATACGACCCATTTTTACGTTTTAAAGTTAAGCGCCCTCTAGCGGGCGTATAAATAATGAGGACATGTTGGACATGTTAGGTTAGAATAGGCACTTAATTCAAATAACTATTAAAAAAAAAAAATAACGATAATTCACTGACTAATATCAGCTTGAAAATGCTAACAAAGATATATTGTTCTTGCTGCTTTTGTGCAATAGATGAATAACAATTTATTTATTTTTATATATTTTATGTTTAGCTATTTCTATTTTGCGGGAGTCCCGCGAATCATTTTATTTTTCCACATCCCGCACACGTCTCTACCCGCCCGCACTCACCTATCAAGTTTTGTCCCGCGCAGCGCTCTGTTGTATCAGGTCCCGCTGTATTCCTGAGGGAGTGCAGGTCTTTACATTAATATACTGTTAGATGTGTTTTGTCCACATTTTACTTTTACATTTCACTAGGTAACATACATTAAAGATACCTTAACAAAAAAATACAAAAATTTTAAATTAAAAGGGCCTCACTGATTGATTTTGCCTGGGGCCCCCACTTCATGCAGGTACGCCTCTGCCTTGGTGTTGCTAGTGCCATGCTTTTCTGTTGAAGCTTTAAAAATAGACTTGAAGGCTCACTAGTATGTACTGGATAGTGAATAAGTGACTCTGTCTGATGCACGGGCCCCGGGGCCACACTTACCCCTCTCATCCAGCTGACCAAATACGGCTCTGCTTTAGTGACAAGCGGAAGAACAGCAACACGCTCTCTCTGTTCCTCAGCAGTACAGATAAAGAACAGGCTTTATTTATAACATCCTGCTGTTTAACGACACAAGACAGTGAGGATTTTCCATTCACACAGTCCAAAACAAACCTACTAACCATGTCCTGCTGGGATAGATAGGAAAACACAGGGACTATTCTGGCATTTTGCTTGTGTGTTTTATTTGCAATAAAATAAATGAAAATGTCAGTTTTCTGGTATTAACACTAATTATCTGTTGTGTGTGTGTTTTCTGTCAGGCGTCGGCAGCGGGCAGCCTGTCACCGCGGCGTTCGCTGTACCGCACTCTATCAGACGAGAGCGTGTGCAGTAACAGGAAGGGCTCGTCTTATGCCAGTTCACGGAGCTCCATGCTGGACCAGGCCATGCCCAACGACATCCTGTTCAGCAGCACTCCACCCTACCACAGCACCCTGCCCCCCCGCATCAGCCTCAGCCAACCTGCATCCAACCTCAAGAGTGAGTCCTGCACCCTCACTGTCCTTCACAGATACAACACCACCGCTGATACACTACCTAGAGTGCCCTACTTAGACAACATTTAAGACATCATATGCTATCTATCTATCTATCTATCTATCTATCTATCTATTGTTCTGTCTAGCTCTACATGTCACTCTATCGCTGTCTATCGTTCTCTGTTGCTGTATCATTCTGTCTATCTTTCTGCCTGTCATTCTATCTATCGCTCTATCTGGCGCTCTATCGTTCTGTCTATCGTTCTGTCTATCATTCTATCTGACACTGTATCATTCTATCACTCTGTCGCTCTATCGTTCTATCACTTTATCTGACGCTCTATCATTCTGTCTATTGTTCTTTCTATCGCTCTATCTGTCGCTCTATCGTTCTGTCTATCATTCTATCTGACACTGTATCATTCTATCACTCTATCTGTCGCTCTATCGTTCTGTCTATCACTTTATCTGACGCTCTATCATTCTGTCTATATTGTTCTATCACTCTATCTGTTGCTCTATCATTGTCTATCTATTGTTCTTTCTATCGCTCTATCTCTCGCTCTATGTTCTGTCTATCGTTTTGTCTGTCGCTCTATCGTTCTGTATCTGTCATCTATCTATTGCTCTATCATTCCATCTGTCACTCTATCTATCTATCTGTCTATCTGTCTATCTATTTATTTATTGTTCTGTCATTCTATTTGTCACTCTATCATTCTGTCTGTCATTCTATCATTCTGTTGCTCTATCTGTTGCTCTGTCTATCATTCCATCTATCACTCTGTCTGGTGTTCTGTCATTCTGTCTGTCATTCTATCATTCTATCACTCTATCTGTCGCTCTGTCATTCTGTCTGTCATTCTATCTGTCCCTCTCTCAATCTGTCTGTCATTCTGTCTATCGTTCTATTGCTGTATCTGTTGCTCTATTGATCGTTCCATCTATCACTCTATTTGTCACTCTCTTATTCTGTCGTTCTATCATTCTATCACTCTATCTGTCGCTCTAATTCTGTCTGTCGTTCTGTCGCTCTATCGCTCTGTCTGTCGTTCTATCTATCTGTCTGTCGCTCTATCAACCATTCTATCTATTGTTCTGTCTAACACTAGATGTAGCTTTATCGCTGTCTATCTGTCTGTCTATCTATCGTTCTATCTGTTGCTTTATCATTCTGTCATTCTGTCTATCATTGTCACTCTTCGTTCTATCTATCTATTGTTCTATCTCGCTCTATCCTTCTGTTTGTCATTCTGTCTGTCTCTCTATCTATCTATCTATCTATCTATCTGTCTGTCTGTCTGTCTGTCTGTCTATCTATCCATCTGTTTATTGTTCTGTCTATCGCTCTATCTCTCGCTCTATCATTCTGTCTATCTGTCATCTATCTTATCTAGCTAGTTGGCTATCGTTCTGTTGCTCTATCTATCATTCTGTCTATCTATGTATTGTTTCAATGTTCTGTTGTTCTATCATTATATCTGTTAGGGGTGCAGTGGTTCAGGTTACTCACAGTTTGGTTTGTATCATGTTTTAGAGTCACCGTTTCGGTATGGTTTGGTATGTGCTGTGTTTAGAGGAAAAACTGTAAAATCAAATTAAAAAAATAAAAAATAAAGAAAATAACAAATACTACAAGCAGTAGCACAAATAAATGCAATAGAGTAAATATACAAATAAAATAAATTGGGCGTTTCAGGGTTTTTTTTAGGTATGTCTATCAGTTTTTAGGTACAGAAATTGAAAAAAGTAATCAAATGTAAAATAACATTGCATATTTGACTGTATAAATTGAAAATTAATCTTTATTAAAGTTACAAAAGTTATTCAATCAAGAGCAGTTAGTGATTTCATTGTTGTTACTGCATAATTAATATTAAGAAAGTGCTGTCACTTTAAGAGAACACACTGATCCAGTGCACTGATACAATACATTCAGACAGCTATGTCTGCTACCTACCAAGCCGGGCATTTCAACATATTTTTTGTGTGAATTTGTCCATTCAAGCACAATACTTCAGAGAGCTTAATATTCTGGGTGCTATTAAACTCTGTATGATGCATCATGTTCACACAGCAAGTCTGAACTTGCGCATGCGCAAATTCCAGAGATTTATAATTGGACAGATTTGGAGCTTGACAGCCACTGGTCACTGTATTTCTTTTTCTACGTTGAAGAAATAACATATCATTTTGAAACAGCATGCTGGAGAGTAAATGAGAGTTTTGTCCATATGAAGAGCAGCATGTTTTAGAGACACTAGCAGCAGCAGCAGCTGTCATCTGTAAACGCTCTCATCATGTTTAGTATGTTTCAGCCTCATGCAGTCAGACAGACAGGAGGATTTCTGTCCAGAGAGGCTGTTACACGTCCATCAGGAGTGTGTGACACACAGCACAGCGTGAGTCCTTTTATATGGTGTCCTTAATTAAAAACCAGGAAGAAGAAAATGTCATGGCTAAAGTGCAGAGAAGACACCTGTCGCAGCCACTTCCCTTCACAGCCGTCAGGATCTGAGTCAGGATTCAGTGTCATTACAGCATTGCTTATGGCAAGGCATTTTGAAGACTTAAGTCACACTTGTATTAGATAACAAAATATCAAACTAAGAATCTGTATGTGCTCAGATGTAGGATCTTTTCTTTTTCTTTAAACTAACTTTTCCATTGGTTGCTCTAAATGCACTGCAAAGCGACCCATGAAATATATGACAGATAAGGGTGCAATTACCCACACCAGAGCAAACAATCACATCTCATTTGGTTTAGAGGATGTGTAATATGAACACATTTAGCAGTTTTAATCAGAGTGTGAGCGCCGATTCATTTATAGCTGGTTTTTCGAGTGGCCCGAGGAGGCTGATTGCTGTCACGCGTGATAAATTTCTGATTGTTTCGACAGATAGCAGTTTGCTGGGTTTTTTCCTCAGCCTGCTCATCTCGTGAATGCTCTAATTTGACAGATTGCATCCCTTTGAGGCTCAGACAGAGACATTTACCTCCAGTGTTTTCCCTCGCATCAATCTCAGAGGCAGTTCTTTGCGAGATGGAAATGTTTATGGCATATCCTGTCTATCAGGCGAGAGAGAGATGTACAGTGAGAGGTTTGGACGCACGCAATTGATTGAAAAATGAGGCCATGTTTAGGGGTTCCTAATGGCTTCTGCTGCTCCTGAGCCCAAATATGACAGCATTTAATACTTCTTCCGCTGATAGGATGGCTGTCCAACATCATGCTGCTGCATAATGTGCCTTATTTTGCTTTTAAAACAGGATAGAATGTATCCTTAAAAAAGAAGGTAAAATATGGCAGATGGGTCCAGAGAAATGTGGATTATAAACATATTTACATTTCACTCAGTACTGAAAGGTGTCAATAAAAAGTCTAATTGACTGTTTTACCCAAGATTTGCTTATAAAACACTATCTTTCTATTTGCATAATTAATAAGTAATTATTCTTTTGATATTCTTTTGAAGCTGATTTTTCAGCATCATTACTTCAAAAATCATTCTAATATACTGATTTTGCTCCTCAAGAAACATTTATTATTATTATTATTGTCAATATTTAAAACTGTTGAGTACATTTTTTTTTCAGGATTCTTTGATGGATAGAAAGGTCCAAAGATCAGCATTTATCTGAAATGAAAAGCTTTTGTAACATTATACACTATACCATTCAAAAGCTTGAAGTCTGTATAATTTAGAAATTAATAAGAAATTATAGAAATTAATACTTTTATTTAGCAAGGATGCTTTAAATTGATCAAAAGTGATGATAAAGACATTTATAATGTTACAAAAGATTTCTTTTTCAGATAAATGCTGTTCTTCTGAACTTTCTATTCATTAAAGAAACCTGAAAAAAATTATATGGTTTTCAACATAATAATAATAATAATGATGATAATAACATTTAATGTTTTTTGAGCAGCAAATCAGAATATTTTTACTTATAAATAGTAAAGATATTTCATTTTTTTTAATTAATTTTTTTAATATATTTTTTTGCTGTACTTTGGAACAAATAAATGCAGGCTTTGTGAGCAGAAGAGACATCTTTAAAAAACAGAAAATATTACTGTTCAAAAACTTTTAACTGGTAGTGTATATATAATTGATTATATTATTGATATAGTTGTTATTATTATTATTATTATTGTTATTATTATTTATTATTGGATTTTTAAATGTGACTTCTATTTTTTTATCATTTACAACAAAATAAACATTTACAATTTTCATTTATTATTTTATCCAACACTGAGGCCTGGAGTAATGATGCTGACAGTTCAGCTTTGAGCACATCTGAGGGTGCAAAAAAATCTAAAAATTGAGAAAATCGCTTTTAAAGTTGTCCAAATGAAGTTCTTAGCAATGCATATTACTAATCAAAAATTAAGTTTTGATATATTTATGTACATTAAATTTACAAAATATCTTCATGGAACATGATCTTTACTTAATATCCTAATATCCTATTGTCATAAAACAAAAATTTATAATTTTGACCCATACAATGTATTTTTGGCTATTGCTACAAATATACCTGTGCTACTTATGACTGGTTTTGTGGTCCAGGGTCACTAATGCAGCTTTAGTGAGCAGAAGAGATTTATGTATGTGTGTGTGGGCTATTCTTTCCTAGAGAGCAGGTCTTAAATAAATGGTATGATCTTGCTCTTATTCTGCTGTGAGATGTGTTGGAGGATGAAGACTTTGAGTTCTTGTGAAAAGATCCATTAGGCGGTGAAGACAGCAGGTGACCGATTCAACCGGTCTTTCCTCAGCTCTGTCACTCCCACTGCCTTCATTACAGAGACCTCCTGACCTCCTGACAGATGGACTGAATTGAGCTCTGACTGTGTTTCTGCTGTCTGTGGAAACCCAGGGGAAGCCCATGAGATGAAAGAGATGTGGTGCCGTATGCGTGTCACTGATCTGTCTCTTTGTGTGTGTGAACGTCTCCTCAGATGAGTTCTGGTTCTCTGACGGCTCGCTCGCCGATCGGTCGAAGTTCAGCGACCCGGGTCTCATGCCTCTGCCAGACACCGCCACGGGCCTGGACTGGTCTCACCTCGTCGACGCCGCCAGAGCCTTTGAAGGTAGGTCAAGAAATTCAAGTTTTTATACAGTCGTGGCCAAAAATGTAAATTCTGTCAGAAAATGCAACCCTTCTCTCATAAAACTGTTGCACTTGCATGTTTATTTATGTTTTGTTGTTTGCATTGGAACAACACAAAAAACAGAAAAGAAAAGTCAAATCTGATACAATTCCACACAGAACTCAAAAAAATGCAATGGGCAAAATTATTGGCACCCTTAACTTAATATTTGGTTGCACCTGAAACCAATCGCTTCCTGCAACCATGAATGAGTTTCTTACACCTCCCTGCTGGAATTTAGGACCACTCTTCATTTGCAAACTGCTCCAGGTCATTCAGATTTGAAGGATGCCTTCTCCCAACTGCTGTTCTGAGATCTCTCCACAGGTGTTCTATGGGATTCAGATCTGGACTCATTGCTGGCCATTTCAGAACTCTCCAGCACTTTGTTTGTAACCATTTCTGACAATCTTTCTGACACTGGCCACTACGTTGTGCCCCAAAACTCTTTGGTAATCATCAGATTTCATGATACTGTTCACACAGTCAAAGCATCCAGTGCCAGAAGCAGCAAATCAACCCCAGAACATCTTTGAACCTCCACCATGTTTGACTGGATTGTGGTTTTGTCGCATAAGTTTAAACTCCAGTCTTGCTTTTTTATGCTTTTGTGGGTCCCTTTTCATTCAGATGGCGACGGATAGTGTGAGCTGACACTGTTGTACCCTGTGTGTCTGCAGATCAGCTTGAATTTGTTTAGAAGTTAATCTGGGCTCTTTATCCACCATTTGACCAATCCTTTGTTGTAATTTTTCATTAACTTTGCTCTTCCGTCCACGTCCAGGGAGGTTAGCTACAGTGCCATGGGCTGTAAACCTCTTGATGATATTCTGCACAGTGGACGAAGAAACATTAACAGGAACATCCATGTTTTTCCACATTTTTTTTTCCCTCATATCCACAGACAACTCTTTACACGTCTTTCATTTCTCCATGCTCAGTGTGACACACAACACAAAGGTTGAGTCAACTTTTCTCCATTTTAACTGGTTGCAAGTGTAATTACTATATTGCCCACAGGTGTGCCTAAATACAAATTACAGGAGCATCACATGCTTGAAAAGCAATTATTTATTATAATTTTGTCAAGGTGCCAGTAATTTTGTTCAGTCTGTTTTTGAGTTCTGTGTCAAATTTTTACTTTTGGGTCATTCCATGTCAACTCAACCAGAGGTCCCTGGCTCAAATTTTTGATTTGGCTAATATTTATTCTGAAGAAAGATAGACATGTATAGTGATGAAAGCCAAAATATTAAATGTCATGGATGAATATTTACTGAGTAATTACTATGTTGTAGGTCAAAATGGCAGTTTTCACCTTAGATTCAGAGTCAAGTTTCAGGGGGTTAAAAATGACTTCAGAAAGATGGCAGCATCATTATCTTATTTTTACACAGGGATTGGTAGTTCTATTAGTAAAATCTGTTGACTTTAGCAATCTTAGTTGCATTATGTGCCAATGGTGACCATTCAAAAATGGGGAAACAGCACTTTTCAAGTTTTTCTCCAAAGTTTGCATGCCTGTAACTCAAGAAGTATTTAAGATATCGTTAAAATCGTTCAAATGTACAAATTTTCAGTGGACCACAAAACCAGTCTTAAGTAGCATGGGTATATTATTTTGGGTAAAAATATTTATTTTATGCCAAAAATCATTAGGATATTAAGTAAAGATCATGTTCCATGAAGATATTTTGTGCTTTTCTAACTGTAAATATATCAAAACTTATTTTTTGATTAATAATATGCATTGCTAAGAAGTTCATTTGGACAACTTTAAAGGCGATTTTCCTCAATGTTTAGATTTCTTTGCACCCTCGGATTCTAGATTTTCAAATAGTTAAATCTTGGCCAAATATTGTCCTAACAAACCATACATCAACGGAAAGCTTATTTATTCAGCTTTCGGGTGATGTATAAATCTCAGTTTTGAAAAATTTACCCTTATGACTGGTTTTGCGGTCCAGGGTCACATATGGTCAAAAACCAAAGGTGGGTTTGAAAAAATATGATACTTCTTTTCTTTTAAAGAGGAATGTCTGAAGAACAAATAATGTTAAAACTAGAAGTGCATCTCTTTTCTTTCTGTCAAGACATTGATCATACCAGTCTGAGTGAACATAAATATTATTTTTCCAAAGTTTGCGTGCCTATTACTCAAGTAATATTAACAATATCACAATATGATTTTAGATTCTAGTTCTTCATAAATGTTACTTTTAGAATCTTAATTTTGCTAAAAGAAAAGTTTGTTAAGACCCAGTACATAAAAGGGCATTAAAACATCTAATACTTCTTGAGTTGCAGGCATGCAAACTTCAGAGAAAAACTTGAAAAGTGCTGTTTTCCCATTTTTGAATGATCACCATTGGCACATAATGCAATAAAGATTGCTAAAGTTGACAGATTTTACTAATAGAACTACCAATCTCTGTGCAAAAAAAGATAATGATGCTGACATCTTTCTGAAGTCATTTTTACCCCCCTGTAACTTGACTCTGAATCTAAAGTGAAAACTGCAATTTTGACCTCCCTCTACAAAATAGTGGATTACTCAGTAAATATTCATCTATTACATTTAATATTTTAGCTTTCATCACTATACACGTCTTTCCTTTCCACAGAAAAAATATTAGCAAAATCAAAAATTTGAGCCAGGGAAGTCTTTGAAATTTGGTTGACTTGACACAGAATGACCCTTTTCTTCTCTGTTTTTTATTTTATTTGTGTGTTGTTCCAATGCAAACAAACCAATAAGCAAAACATTTGCAATTGGAACAATTTTCCGAGAGAAGTGTTGCATTTTCTGACAGAATCGCAAGGGTGCCGATATTTTTGGCCTTGACTGTAACTGTGCAATCCAAATGGATGGACATTTTAGATGCATAAATCTTAAACTCCGGCCTAAATATCTGAGTGCAGACGCCCAGACTCATCGAGCGCTGCCACCTGCAATTAAACACTCAGCCGGCATGCTGGGTAATTGTTGCTCGTCCCGCCCTCGGCCATTTGCATGTGAACACACGCTGCTCTGGTGATGTCTGTCTTGCGCTCGTCCTCCCGCGTGCTCCTGTCATTCTCTAAATGGATTAGTAAGAAGGCCATCATCATTTTGTTAATGGCTCCTGTCTTCATTAAACTCATTTGAGCTGTTTTTCAGCGCTGTAGTGGACGACAGGGCCTCCAGCTGATGTTGATGGTTGTTTTTTCAAATCGTTTCTTATTTTAAGGCATCTGATGGTCTAGATTCTTCTCAAAAAGAATACGTTTTATAGTTAAACCTGAGATCCATACATAAATGGATTGCATTTGAAACGCATCAGCTGAAGAACATGACACAAAATCTAATGAAATTGAGTGTATTTTACTGTAAAATCAAAAGAGAAATTGAATTATATTTTGCAAAATGAAGCCTGTTTTTAGGACCATTAAGGTGTTTTGCATTATTCTCACGGTATTTAGCACAAACTTTCATTACATTAATGCATCTGGATGCTTTGAAGTATTTAGAGCTGAAAAACCATTAGTCGCGATTAATCGATTCAAAATAAAATATTTATGATGGATATATAAATACACACACATATGTGACCCTGGACCACAAAACCAGTCTTAAGTAGCATGGGTATATTATTTTGGGTAAAAATATTTATTTTATGCCAAAAATCATTAGGATATTAAGTAAAGATCATGTTCCATGAAGATATTTTGTACTTTTCTAACTTTTAAATATATAAAAACTTAATTTTTGATTAATAATATGCATTGCTAAGAACTTCATTTGCACAACTTTAAAAGCGATTTTCCTCAATATTTAGATTTCTTTGCACCCTTGGATTCTAGATTTTCAAATAGTTAAATCTTGGCCAAATATTGTCCTAACAAACCATACATCAACAGAAAGCTTATTTATTCAGCTTTCTGGGATGTATAAATCTCAGCTTTGAAAAATTTACCCTTATGACTGGTTTTGCGGTCCAGGGTCACATATATACACTACCAGTCAAAGTTTTCGAACAGTGAGATTTTTAATGCTTTTTGAAGTCTCCTCTGCTCACTAAGTCTGCATTTATTTGATCCAAAGTACAGCAAAAACAGTAATTTTTTTTTAAAAATATTTGTACTATTTAAAATAGCTGTTTTCTATTTGAATATTTTTTAAAATGTGATTTATTCCTGTGATCAAATCAGATTTTTTTTTTTTTTTTTAGCATAATTACTCTTGCTGATCTTTGTATCTTCCTGTTCAGCAAAGAATCCTGAAAAAATTTAACTATTTTATTAAACTATTTTAAATATCAATAATAATAATAATAACTTGAAGAGCAAATCAGCATATTAGAATGATTTCTGAAGGATCATGTGACACTGAAAACCGAAGTAGTGATGCTGAAAATGTAGCTTTGATCGCAGGAATAAATTACATTTTATATATATTCAAATAGAAAGCAGCTATTTTAAATAGTAAAATATTTCACAATATGACTGCTTTTGCTTCTTTAAAAAACAAGAAGAATCTTACCGTTCAAAATATATAAAATTTTTTGGAGTATGTTTTTAAAAGAAAATACTGTATTATATACTGCTTTAAAATTTCATATTTAATTTAATGTTACTTATATTAGTAAGTAATGTTTAAGGAATTTACTAGCAATTTCTGAATGAAAATTGTTGTACCACCAAACTTTTTTGTAAATGTTTTGGAAAAATAAAAAAAAAAAAACAATTTTATTTATATATATATATATATATATATATATATATATATATATAAATAATATAAATTTTATATATATATATATATATATATATATATATATATATACTGTTCTTTTTTGTATGTGTTTTGGAGGGAATTGTACTTAAAGGATATAAAAATAATGCAAAAAAAAAAATCATAATGATAAAAATAAAGATTAACCTTTGGTTAATTCTACCTTGAATAATTATGTACTTACATAAATAAAATGTTTAAACAAATATTTAAAAATACCAATAAAATCACAGCTATAATTCAGTAGTCACAATTTAGTTTGTACTCTGTTGCATGCAGAGCATTGATTAAGTCCAAGAATGCATGAGTCTATTAATATGGCGACACCCAGGACATCTCTAGTGTAATTACTAACGTGAAGAAACTCAACAAAAACACAACATACTGAACTATGAAAACTTAAGCTCTGCTTTAATGTGGTTTGTCAAACCCTCATGTGTTTGATGATTCGAGCTCTGAGGAGCCGCTGAACGAGAGAAACACAGAGCTTTTCTTGTCATGTTTTTAATGAAAGACTACCAGTGTGATGAGAAACACACGTAGGAGTCTCCTGAGAGTGAGATGACCGTAAATTAAACTCTTGATGTTCTGCTGAAAAGCACACTAAACAGCAGCGTCTGTATCTTCATATGCTGTAATGAGAGGAAGTGCATTGATTTGGGAGACACAATAAAACAGTACAGCTGTCTTCTCATTTTCATTGCTGTCTGTCTGCTAAATGTGGCTGTCATGAGGCCTTTTTACCCATATGTCACATCTGATAAAATCCTTGATTGTTCAAAACATTTGCACAAGAGTCAAAAAATCAGGTTTTGTGCTGGCGTTAGATCACTTTTTCATGTATACATTTTTTGCATTGAGGTAATGAGAATTTCGAAGGAAAATATGCTAATAAAAATAATGTTTTTGTAAAGATGTATTTATTTATTTTTTTATATAAAATAATTTTTTCTCAATATGATAATCAGGATTTGGAGGTAAAATATACTTTTTGGCATTATGGTAATGAGAATTTGAAGGGGAAATAAATGTAATCGTCATTATAATAATAAGAATGCAAAAAATTAGATGCAAGTATAATAAATATATCTAAAATAAATTATATATATATATATATATATATATATATATATATATATATATATATATATATATATATATATATATATATATATAGGCATTATAGTAATGACAGTTTGGAGGGGGAAATGTCCTAATAATGTTGTTGTTGTAAAGATACAATCAAATTATTATTATTATTATTATTATTATTATTATTATATATCTATTTATTTATTTATTTATTTATTTATGTAAGCAATAAGGTACGAGAGGCCGTGCTGTATCGTGAATAAATCCGCTTCGCGTCGTGCCTAACAACGCCCTTCAGCCGTGATTTATAAACATTTATTATAAATTTATAAACATTTATTATAAACGCCCAGCCAAATTATTTAAAAGAGAAACTGAACGTTGCTGGTAAATGCGCAATGCAAACTCACTTGCCTTTCATATTCGTCGCCAATCTGTTTTGCACTTGTCCAACAAATGAACACTTTCACATTTTTAAAAACAGCAACATTTTACAAATGTGCCAGTTTTACACAGGGTGTATATTTTGACTTTTTATTTTGTATCTGAGCTGTGCGGTTTGGATGCAGTCAAGAATGACTAGGCGCTTATGTTTAACGAAGCGTAAAAAGCGAAAGCCGCTATATACCACACTAAATGCGACATCTATTGGACTTTACTGATATTGCATCAAATTAGCCAGTTTATTCCAATTGCCTCACGGGCCGGATGAAAACGCCTGGCTGGCCGTAGTTTGCCCACCTCTGGTTTAAGGTATTGTTTTCGTTATTATAAAATGATTTAAATCAGTAATCAATAATAATTAGTACTTTTTCCACTCGCTCTCCTTCCCTGGCGTGCTCTCGCGTATGAACAGCAGCATCCCAGATGCGGGACACAGAGCGGGCGCGGGCGCATCAGCCGCAATCATCAAACTTATTTTAAAGACAGTCATGATTTTGGCCAATGCAGGACACTGAATGATGCACATCGGAGGGTATTAGAAGTGGATATACGCAAAACCGTCTGATAAACAAGTTAAAGCTCATTGTGCCATACTTGAGACCATTTTCTTCGGTTAAAATGTTGAATGAGTCTGGCATGAGTTCTCGGTTCCCCTCTTTTTCTATAAGTCCGTGTGTAACTGCACATCAAACCAGACTTTGTTTACGAGTACTTCAGGTGTGTTGGATTAAGCATGTCAGACAGTTTAATGGTGCTGTCCTTAGCAGAAATCGGTGTGTATTTCCAAATTGTTAATCAAACCACTCATCTAACGTCATATAAATCAAAATTTACTTGAAACATTTTAGCCTGTTAGCTCTTATTGCTTTCTAATAAGAACTAATATATGTTTATGTTGCTAAGGGTGGTTGCTAAGGGTGCTGCGCAGTGATACTAAGAACCATTGGGTGGAACGGTCATAGCCGTGCTGTATCGTGAATAAAACACAGCTGCTGACCAATCAGAATCCAGGAATGGAACTAACCGTTTTATAATACTAATTATATGCATTTTTTTCCCATTATGGTAATCAGGATTTAGAGGTAAAATTTGAAGGATAAATGCACTTAATTGTCATTATAATAATAAGAATACAGAAAATTAGATGCAAGTATAATATATTTCTAATTTTTTGCCATTATAGTAATGACAATTTGGAAGGGAAATGTCCTGATAATGATAATAATAATAATAGTCTATTTTTATTATTATGTCAAGAGATTTGGTTTGTAATATTTATTTATTTTATTTATTTATTTTTGGGGGGTATATTACGAATCTGTTTCTCTATTGTAAGGTGCTTAAATGCCCATAAATGCTCATTTTTGAGCTGGGTAGCCCCGCCCACAGTGACCTTTCACTGGTCCAAAATCCTGTTGCACGTAACTATGCATTAAACATTGTATGTTCTGATTGGCTGATAGTATATCATATCATGCATTTTCACTTTCATTTTCACTGTGTGGACAAACAAACAAACAAAAAAAAACTCACTTTCAACTTTTCTCTTTCACTTCATTACATGTAAACATACTGTACTCAACCAATGTTAAAACAATCTCTTGCTCATCAAAACCTCAATGAAAAACCGCATCTGAACTGAAGTGATTCCTGTAGGTTCAGATCAGCTGCTCTGGTTTTTTACAGTCGTCCTCATCTGACACTCAAACAAATGAGCCGACGAACCGCAGAGCTGCTAAAACCGGCCCAAACTGCTTCACATACCGTAAATACACTTTAAAGACTGATGCAATATTTGGAAACAAAGTTATAGTTTTAGAGGAGATGCTTGTTTCTGGGTCTCGCTGTGACCCAGAACCACGCTGCGTAAAAACACTAAGAGATAAATTTAGCTTACAACATATTTGCCCTCCATTTGCATCAGCGAGCACAAATCTACATCAACAAGAAGAGAAGAAGGGTTTTGAAAAAGCAGAACAAATGCTCAAACACACGGTTTTATTGAGCAGCTCTGGCTAAATGCTCAACAACTTTACAAACTCATATACAAGTGGGTGATTTAAGACTACTGATGTTTTTATCCTGAGTCCTGTGACTCTTTAATGCAAGTTTTAGGACTCAAAGTCTCACTGTTTCATTCATTTACAAACATAAACTGGATGCAAACCCAAAATAAGATATTAAAAAATAATCTGAGGCCAGCACAAAACCTGTTTTTGGACCCTTGCGTAGATGTTTTGAACAATCAAGGGTTTCATCAGATGTGACAGATGGGTAAAAGGCCTCATGACACACATTTGGACAGCAATGAGAATGAAAATACAGCTGAACGTTGTTTTATTACATCTGCCAAATCAAGTACATTTCACCTACAAGTTCTCATTACCATAATGCAAAAAAAAATTAAATAAAAAAATCCTTTTCCATTTAATTCTGCCAAAGAAAACTAAGTATAGTCTGTTTTCTTGCTAAATTAAATGTAGATGCAATTTATTTTATTTTTTGCATTATGGTAATGAGAATATGTAGCGTAAATGTGCTTTTTGTAATAATAACAGTAGTAATAATAATAATAGTCTATTTTCTTGCAAAAATTAAATGTGGATGCATTATTTTTATTTTTTTTTTGTGGGGGAAATAATAATAATAAATAATAATAATAATAATAATAATGCAAAAATTGTTTATTTAAATGCAGATGAATTTTAGTATTTTACAAAGCAAATATGCTTATAATAATTATAATCCAAAGATGGTAGTTTTTTTTTTTCATGCTAAATTAAATGCAAATGCTTTATTTATTTATTTTTGCTGCATTGTGGTAATAAGGTTTTGTAGGGGAAATGTGCTAATGATAAAAATAATAATAATAATAATAATAATAATGCAAAAAAACTGTTTATTTTCTTGCAAAATTAAATGCGGATGTGTTATTTTATTTCTTTTCATTATGGTAATAAGATTTTGTTGGAAAATCTGCTTATAATAATAATATTGAAAAAATAGTTTGTTTGTTTTTTTTATTAAATGCAGATGCATTTTTAGATTTTACTTTATTTTTTGCTTTATGGTAATAAAAATTGTAGGGCAGATATGCTTATAATAATAATTATAATGCAAAGACAGTTGTTTTTTGCTAAATTAAATTCAGATGTATTATTTATTTAATTTTTTGCATTATGGTAATACGATTTTGTAGGAGAATGTGCTTATAATAATAATAATAAAAATAATAATAATAATAATGCAAAAACTTTTTTTTTTGCAAAAATAAATGCAGATGCATTTTTATATTTTACTTTATGTTTTGCTTTATGGTAATAAAAAATTGTAGAGCAAACATGCTTATCATAATAATTATAATGCAGAGATATTATAATAGAGTTGATTTTCTTGCTAAATTAAATGCAGATGCATTATTATTATAATTTTTTTTTATTTTTTTTGCATTATGCTACTGAGATTTTGTAGAGGAAATGTGCTTATAATAATAATAATAATGATGATGCAAAATAGTTCATTTTTCTTCGTGAGATCGGCCAAGTTTAGTGAGTACCGATCGAGTCATAAAATGTGATTATCGGCCAATGCCGATCTCCGACCGATTGATCGAAGCATCCCTACATGTTATTGTGCAGGACTGATCAGCATTTACAAGAAACTTTACCTTCAGTTACTGCAGCAAAAGGGGGTCACGCCAGATACTGAAAGCACAGATTCACATACTTTTGCACAGATATGTAACACTGGATCATTTTTCTCAATAAATTGACAAAGAAAATATTTTTCTCTCACTTGTTTAATTGAGTTCTCTTTGTCTACTTTCAGGACTTACATGAAAATCTGATGATGTCATATTTATGCAGAAATATAGAAAATTCAACACAAACTTTCAAACAGCACTGTATATAGAGCTTGCCATTAGATATTATTCAGTTCCAGTTGTATCTATTTGTTCTGAGTGTGTCTGGTGTTTGCTTGTGTCCAGACCAGCGCGTGGCCTCGTTCTGCACCATGACGGACATGCAGAGAGCCGAAGCGCTGCAAATCTCGCGTGAGCTCACCAGACGAGTGGCAGCCGCTGAGGGAGCCGCACTGGAGGCCGGGTGAGTTTCACAGCAAACGCACACACAATACACTGTGTTCATGCACAGACTAACAGCTCTGTCTCCGTCTGCAGCGATACGTCTCCGGCTACACTGACGGGCAAAGTCAATCAGCTGGAGGTCATCCTGAGACAGCTGCAGTATGACTTGAAGAAGGTAAACTGTCCCGTCCTGATGGAAAACAATAGACGTGTTTTTAGGTCCACCGTAGATGCTTTTGTACATTGACAGGATCCGATTTTTGTCCATTTTGTGAATGTGAGGAAATACGTCAAGTGTGTTTGTCACTTTATGGGAGGAAGCGTTTTAAAGGGAAGGATAGGCAAACAATGTGTTAAAGTGTGGCAGAATTGCCACTTTGTTAGCCCAATTTAATATCCTGCTTCCTGTCATTTTATGACTAAACAGTCCATGATGCACCTGATATAATGGCTGATAATGTTACAGCATCCACATTAGGTCAATATACATATAGCTGGTGTACAATGACTCTGAATGACTATAAAGAGGCATATGAATATGAGTTATAAGTCCTCTGAGACATTTATCATCTATACTAATTAAATGTTTCTAGAATGTATTTATTTGTTAAGCTTTTCTTTGTCTGTAATAAGATTTCAGTGCAAAATACTACATTGGCATATAAAATACTTTTGTCCCAGAGGTTTTCAAACTTTAGAGAAAATGTTAGAATGTTAATATAAATATATAAATAAAATAAGTAATAAAAATACATTTCAATTTAATATATAGAAATGTGTTAGTATTACAGAATTTGACAATATTACCACTTTATAAATGGTTTAAAATAATTGTAAAAATAAATAAATAATGAGGTAAAAAAAATGCTTTTCTGCTTTTCTTAAAGTGCATGATAAAAAATATGATTTAGTTAATTAAATAATGACAATTTAACCACTTAATTTGACAACATTACCACCTTCACAATATTACAGAATTTTAAAATACCACCACTTTAATAAAAATGTAATTTACTACACAATTTACTCAATTTACCACTTTAAAATAATTGTAAAAATAAATAATGAAATAAAATGTAATAAATAAAAACGACAGTCCATTTCTAAGTTGACATTACCACATTTACAATATTGCAATTTTGTTTTAATTTTAACATCTTTAAAGTTTATAATAAAAAGATGATTTTTTTTTCTTAAATAAAAATTACATTTTTACCACTTTCTAATTTGACACTAAAATGGCAATAGTAACACTTATTTTAACAACATTACCACTTCCAAAATATTACAGAATTTTAAAATACCACCACTTTAATAAAAATGTAAAAATACAAAAAAATTAAAAAAGTAATAAATAAAAAAATGACAATATTATCAATTTTTCATTTTACAGTGTTAACAGCTTAACAGAATTTGACAGTATTACCAAAATTACAATATTGCCACTTAATTTAACAGCATTACCACCTTCACAGTATTACAGAATTTAAAAATACATTTCAAATTTCAATTTAATAAATGAGAAAATTACAATATTACCACTTAATTTGACATTACCACCTTATATTACAGAATTTAAAAATACCACCACTTTAATAAAAATGTAAAAAAAATAAATAAAAAAAATACTAAAAAAAAAAATACGATATTATCAATTTCTCATTTGACAGTGTTAATAGCTTAATAATATGACAGAATTTGACAGTATTATCAGTATTGCTACCTTCACAATATTACAAAATGTAAAAATTTTTAACTTTAATAATAAATAAACAGTATTATCAATTTCTTATTTGACAGTGACTTTTTACTTTTTGTTTCCTTTATGTATTTAATCCCATTTGTGACCCTGAACCACAAAACCAGTCATAAGGGTCAATTTTTCGAAATTGAGATGTATACATCATCTGAAAGCTGAATAAATAAGCTTTCCATTGATGTATGTGTTAGGATAGGACAATATTTGGCTGAGATACAACAATTTGAAAATCTGTAATCTCAGTGTGCAAAAAAATCTATATATTGTTATATAGATTTATTGTTATATAGATGCATAATCTGTACTATGTTTTGATACATTTACAAAATTTAGGAAATTTACAAAATATTTTCATGGAACATGATCTTTACTTAATATCCTAATGATTTTTGGCATAAAAGAAAAAATTATAATTTTGTCCCATATAATGTAATTTTAGCTATTGCTACAAATATAAGACTGGTTTTGTGGTCCAGGGTCACATTTGTGCTTCATTTTTCTCATTGCTGAAGAGTGTTGAACTTCCTTCTCCTACAGTTCTATGTGAATTTACTTTTCCTTCAGTCTAGGCATTTTACTTTTTGGTGTGAAAGGGCTTTTACATTTAAAAAGTAACACAAAAGTAATGTAACACATTACTTTCCATAAAAAGTAACTAAGTGACACAATTAGGTACTTTTTTAGGGAGTAACGCAATATTGTAATGCATTACTTTTAAAAGTAACTTTCCCCAACACTGATGACAGCACACAGTGAGCACCACAAAATGGCTAGTTGACTGTATTCTGAGGTCGTTCTTTCGCTTTGTTTACAGGAAAAGGAAGACAAGGCGATCCTGCAGGTGGAGGTGCAGCACCTGCGGCAGGACAACATGCGACTGCAGGAGGAGAGCCAGACGGCTGCCGCTCAGCTCAGGAAGTTCACAGAGTGGTTCTTCCACACCATCGACAAGAAGCCTTGATGGAGACTGTCGAAAACCACTGGAGAACTGTGGAGAACCACTGAACGCTTTCAGGACTTCACGCCATTGACCTACACTTGCAAACGCCCGATTCCTACTGCAATTCAATGAGATGTAGAATGTAAGTATAATCTGGACCGGAGAAGCCACTTTTGTTGGTGTAGATGAGCGGCGAAGACAAACGGAGGCAGGTTTTATCGTGGAGAATGTACAAAACGAGCAACTAAACGCTGTTTCTGGAGGTGGATTATGAATGTAACACATGGAGACTTGGCGAGACGTTTCATTTTCTGCCTCCGTCGTTGAAAGGTGCGATCAAACGTTGAAGTTCAGCGGGTCGGCGGTACCTTTCCTATCATTACTGTCCACGTCCATCAAGTTTTGGCAATAAGAGTCATGGGTTTCCCAAATCAAACACAATGTGAAGAGTTCCCTGAAGCTGTAAATGTTGAGATTGTGCCTCAAAGAAAAGCCGAAATGAAGTGCGACGTCGCTTTCCGTTCCTGCCTCGATGTGAACGTCTCTGAATCCGCGATCACATGCCAAAACTCTGTGTCCATCTCTGTACAGAACCTCCGATCAAGTGTCTTGTATTTAACACTGTTATTTAAGCTTATTTAACCTAAATTAGTTTATTTTAATAAAACAAAATGCTTCTGGAGGGACGGCTGTGATAGGGCCATACTGTGACGGTTTTGCCGGGACTGTGTCCGATACATAGATATATTGATGATTTCGGCTTTTTTTTTTTTTCCCCTCATTCCAACATTTGGATGCTGCTAGATAACACTTTGTTGGTTTCTATGCTTTTACAATTGTGTTTCTCTGTAAATCTATTTCATGTAAGATGGGACATTGGTTGCTTTTTTTTTTTTTTAAATAAATGTAGTATGTAAAATCAATCAGATGCGTCACCTTAATATTTCAGGTTCTAGGAAAAAAACTAATTGATGAGCAAATTATAATATCTGTTCTAATATGTTGTTTAGATATTTTGCAATTTTACAAATTTTAAGATTGCTTGGTTTTTATTACTTCAGTGTGAGTCGGTTTTAATGTTATTTATTTATTTCAATTTATTTTACATATTTGCAATATGGTAATGAGAATTTGTAGAGTAAATAATTATAATAATAGTAATAAAATCAATAATGCAAAAAGAGATGAAAAAATTGTGCAACATTAAATGCAATATTATTGTAATGAGAATTTGTATGGGGTAGTAATAATAATAAATATAATAATAATATTACTATTATTATTAATAATTATGATAATAGTAATAATGGCAAAAAATCTTGCAAAATTAAATGCAATACTATGGTAATGAGAATTTATAGGGGAAATAATTATACAAGAAATCTTGCAGTAATAACAATAATAATGCAAAAAAAGAAATGCAATTATGTTTCTTGCAATTGTATGCAAAATTATGATAATGAGAATTTGTAGGGGAAATGTGATTAATAATAATAATAATGGGAATATATATATATATATATATATATATATATATATATATATATATATATATATATAAAGCATAATAATGCAAAAAGAAATGTCTTGCAATTAAATTCAATATTATGATAATGAGAATTTGTAGGGGAAATGGGTTTCATTCTTTAATAATAATAATAATAATAATAATAATAATGCAAAAAGAAATGCAAAAAAAAATCTATCAAAATTAAATGCAATATTATCGTAATGAGAATTTGTATGGGACATAATAATAATGCAAAAAATTGTGCAAAATTAAATGCAATATTAGGGTAGTGGAATTTGTAGGGGTAATAATAATATTATTATTATTATTATTATTATTAATTATTAATTATAATAATAGTAATAGTGCCAAAAAATCTTGCAAAATTAAATGCAATACCATGGCAATGAGAATTCATAGGGGAAATAATAATAATAATAATAATAATAATACAAAAATTCTTGCAATAATAATAATAAATAAGCATAATAATGCCAAAAAATCTTACAAAATGAAATGCAATATTATGGTAATGAGAATTTGTAGGGGTACTGATGATAAAGCAAAAAGAAATGCAATTATGTTTCTTGCAATTGTATGCAATACTATGATTATGAGAATCTGTAGGGGAAATGTGATTCATTCTAATAGTAATAATAATAAGTAATGCAAAATTAGATTTGCACATCAAGAAAGGTGCTTCATTTTCATAATAAAATAATAATGCAAAAATAAATAGACTACATTTTTTGCAAAATAAGCTGGAAATGCAAAATATTTTAATTTTATTTTTTGCATTATGTTAATATGAATTTACTGGGGAAATGTGCTTAATAATAATAATAATAATAATAATAACAACAACAACTGCAAAAATGTGTATGTATTTGCATTTAATTTTACAAGAAAATTAATGCAAATACATTTTATAATCTGTGTTGTGGTCATTTTAATAACCAAGTTTAAGAATTTTGTGGGAGAAATGTCCTTAATTGTAATTTCTTGCAAAATTAGATGCAAATGCAAAATTGGGATTTCACAAAAAGTTTGATTTGGATGTTTCGTCCTGAGATTGGCTCAGTTGGCAGGTCGGTGGAGCGCTGCTCGTCCCTGCAAACATCTGCCTCTTCCTGAGCCTCCTGTGATTTGATTGACTTTCTGATGACACTGACATTTTCTCCAGTTCAGCAGAAGCAGAGAATTATTGTTGCCATGGGTTTTTGTTGCCATGGAAGCGGCATATTCCGCCGAGGACCCTTTTGGGAATACCTGCCTGAGAATAAGTTCATATCTAATGGACACTTATCTGAGCGTCCACAGACGGACCTGCTGCAGGTGTGTGAGAGGGTATTAAATGAATGCAGAGTTCATTCTGCAAACCGTTTTAAAGTGAATAATTCACCCAAAAATGACAATTCTGAATTTGAATTTCTAGGTGAATTATTGCATAAAAGCAAACTGATGTTGATGCTTCTGGTTGCAGCTCTTTGCGTGTGTACTGAGGTAGCTAGACAGCATGTTTTCTTTCTGTTTTTATATGTAAAATGTTAAAGCTTCAAAGAGGCCAAACTCATAAATTGCGTTATGATTAAAGAATCTACTTTCCATTTACACGCACTGTAAATCCCAGCTGCCAGGAATTTCCTTCCAACATCAGAGACGACCACAAGATTGATGTGGTACGAGTGGGGGGAACAAAGCAACGCACACACATACATGTTCAGTCCTCTAACATTCCCAGTCGAGCCACAGGAGGTCGGAATGACACAGATTCATGGAAACGTTGCTGTTCTCCACATGTGTTAGCGAGCTGGATCCATTACGAGTGCTGTTAAGACGGTCACAGTCTTGCACACTGGAAAGCGCTGAAGCCTCATTTACAGGCCACTGGTCATATTTACACAACGCCAGACAGGAAGTGGGAATGTGGCACATTGGGAGATGCAGGAAGTGCTCGTTGAGTCACAGATGACTGGATTTTTAGCTGATGTGACACATGGCTGGTTCATTGGCTCACAGCATTCCCATGCTCACAGAAAACATGGGAAAGTTGCAGGAAATGTGTGATTTTTCAGGCCTAGGAGTTACAGTTAAGGTCAAAAGCTTCCTTTCAGAACCTGCAAAATGTTAATTGTTTTAACAAAATAAGAGGGATCATACAAAATACAGTATTTAGACGGAAAAACCATGCATTAAGAGCCGGGGAGGGGCCTCAAATTATTTGTTTTTTTAGCATTTTTGTGCATTTGAACCCTTTCCAATGATGACTGTATTATTTTGAGATCCATCTTTTCACACTGAGAACAACTGGGGGACTCTAATATGCAACTATTACAAAAGGTTCAAATGCTCACTGAAAAAAACTATGCAGTAAAAGCCGGGGGTGAAAACTTGTGAACAGGAGATAGAGATGTGTGCATTTTTCTTATTTTGCCTAAATATTATATTTTTTTCATTTAGTACCAACCTACAGAATATGCATGTTTTCTAGAAGACAAAATAAGTTCAATTTATTTTTATAACAATTTATAAGTCTGGAGCATCAGTGAGCGTTTGAAGCTTCTGTAATAGTTGCATATGAGTCCCTCAGTTGTCCTCAGTGTGAAAAGATGGATCTCAAAATCATAGTCATTATTAGAAAGGGTTCAAATGCACAAAAATGCTGGAAAACCAAAGAATTTGTGAGACCTGAAGGATTTTCTGAAAAACAGCTGGCAGTTTAACTGTTCAGGACAAACAAGGGACTGATGAATCACTAAACACACACACACACAAAAAACAACAACAACTGTGGATCATTCAGGTAACAACACAGTATTGAAAATCAACTTTTAAACTTGATTTAAAAACTTTTGAAAGGGTAATTTTTTTATAAATTCAAATATTATTTTTTTCTTGTGGACTATATGTAAACGTCTTTCATGTCAAATATCATATTCAGGTCAGTACCAAATAAGCAATAACATGCATTTTGTATGATCCCTCTTATTTTGATAAAAGAATTAACATTTTGCAGATTCTGAATGGGGGATGTAAACTTTTGAGATTTTAAACTTTAAATGAGATTTTATTTATTTTATTGTTATTTTTTGTGTGCTTTTGTCATTTTTATTAGTTTTGGAGTTTTAAAATATTTATATTTAGCTTTAATTTACGTTTATTTCAGTTTTATTTTTTGTAGTTTTAATAGTTCAATGTAAATACTTACTTGAATTAATTTCAGTTTTTCATCTGATATTTATATTTTAGTTTTATTTCAGCTTTATTTCAGTTAATGCAAATTATGTATAACGCAATTTTTTATTACCAGTAACAACTTTTCCATTCAATGAAAGCATTTACATATTAAATTCCAAAAAAGGAGAACAAAACACTATGGATTTCAGGTAAACATTTTATTGCCATAGTGTTTTCACAACACATCATCAGTCAGTCATATTGGCGCCACTGAATGTAACTTGCAAATTTAGCTGATTATTGCTGTTGAAAATGGTCAACTATTGCCATGGGCTGTACTAATCAGTCAGACCAAGAAAAACATTTGGAGTACTATAGACTGCCAAAAGTTATAACAAATCAAGGAGAAGAGTGCAAGAGAGTGTTTGTGGTTGGCCAAACTGAACCAGAATTTCCAGGGCAAGAATCTTGACAACATTTGTGTTTGTTCTTATCATTTCCAGTCAGGTAGGTGAAATATTAGGCTAATATCTTATTTTATACTGCTCGTATGTATCAAAATATTGCACCCTGTCCTGTTTACTAAGTTCCACACGTTTTTTCCGTGGTTTAGACAGCATAAATTAGCAGAACAGCGTATTCGGTAGTACAGTTCAGTAATTCTGTGACAAAATGCTTTTGTTTCTCAATCGATTAACGTCTTATGAAGTGTAAAAATGCGTGTATATAAGAAACAAATTCATTATTGAGGCGTTTTTAAACTGCAAACCGTTGGTTTACGGCTAAAATACGACTTCCAGTGAAAAAGTCCATCTCCCGTTGTCTATCACATCAAAATCCAGCCACATATTTGTTTAAAATTATTTTGGCTTGTAAACGGTGTTTGATCTGTGCAGATTTCACTTCTGATTCAGACCAGATCACATTCACTGGAGGAAGTGTTTTTTTTATGGATATTATTCATTAGGGAGGGATTTTTAAGTAATTATTTTTTTTCTGATTTAATTAATTTTTAGCTTTTCAACATTTCACAAACCCCATGAAACTGTACATTATAGGAAAGCAGTTGGACTGTCAAAATATGTTTCTCATATCTATATATTTTTTGGTCATTTAAATTTGTAACCTTTTTTTTTTTTTTTTTTTTTTTTTTTTAGTTGGTCTTTTTTGTTTTTGTTTTTATTTGTAATTTTTTTTTTTTTTTGTATTGTAATTATTTATGTAATTGATGTTTACTGAAGTGTAATACTTTATTTTTAGTAAATTTGTTTTATTATTATTTTATTTTAAAATTAATTTATTTTCATTTGACTTTTTCAGATTTAATTATTACCTTTTCATTTATTTCTGAACAAAAACCCCTTAATTTATAGGAAAACAATTTGACTTTTTTTGTAATTTATTTGTTCTGATTTATTTAATTTTTGGCCTTTCTTTAATTCATGAACCCCATGAAACATTACAGGAAAGCAGTTGGACTGTCAAAATATAATGTTTCATATTTTTTAGTAATTTTTTAATTTTTTATTTATTTATTTATTTATTTATTTTTTTTGCCTTCATTTTAAAGTGATTTATTTCAAGTTATTTTGTTTGGCTTGAATAAAACAATTAGTTTCTTTTTTCAAAAAAATCTTTTTTTTCCCCATTTTACTTTTTTCTTATTTAATTATTAGCTTTTCATTTATTTGTGAACAAAAAACCCTTATTTACAGGAAAACTATATATATATATATATATATATATATATATATATATATATATATATATATATATATATATAAAAAGTATTTTTTTCTGATTTAATTAATGTTTGGCTTTTTTATCAATTCACAAACCCCATGAAACCACAAATTACAGGAAAGCAGTTGGAACTGTTGTTTTCTTTTGCTATCATTTTAAAATGATTTATTTTAAGTGAACATTTTTGTTTGATTAAAAAAAAAATCAGTAATCATAAAATTAAATGTACTAACTGTTTATGACTGTTTGTGATTTATTAAATTAAACCATTAAATTAATTTAATTTAATTGCATTTTTTTAGTAACTGCTTTTATTTTTAGCTTTATTTATTTTAATATTATTTAATTATTTTAATTAGACTTTTTTCTGGTTGAACTATTAGCTTTTCATTTATTTGTGAACAAAAAAATAATAATTACAGGGAAACAATTGGATTATCAATTTATTTTATTTTTAGTAATTATTATTATTATTATTATTATTATTATTATTTTCAGATTTAATTCATTTTTGGCTTATCAATTCACGAACCCAATGAAACCATACATTACAGGAAAGCAGTTGGGACTGTTATTTATTTTGATTTCATTTAAAATTGTTTATTTTAAATGAACATTTTTGTTCATTTTAAAATAATAAACCAATAATAATAAGATTAAATGTATTTCATTGAATTTGATTGTTTCTCTAAATGTAGTATTTTATTTTTAGTAGCTGCTTTTTCCATTTGAAGTTATTCATTTATTTTCTTTTGAATTTGTTCTGATTTAATTATTGACATTTAATTTATTTTTGGATTTATTCATTTATTTATAACATTTATTTTTTATATTTATTTTTTAGTCATTTATTTTTTCTGATTTAATTCATTTTTGGCTTTTAATCAATTCACAAACCCCATGAAACTGTACATTACAGGAAAGCAGTTAGACTGTCAAAATATAATATTTTTTAATAGTTGGATTATTTTGCTTTAATTTTCAAGTGATTTATTTCAAGCGAAATTTTTGGTTTAAATAATTTAAATGTTTCATCATTTAAATTTCATTCATTTTTTCTGCTTGTTTTTGTTTCAATATCTATGTAATTAAAATATTAAATGAGTTCAATTTAGTATTTTATTTTTAGTAACAATGTTTTTTTGTTTGTTTGTTTCTTTATTTTAAAATGATTCCTCTTTTCACTTGACTTTTTTATTTAATTATTAGCGTTTCATAAAAGACTAATTACAGGAAAACAGTTGGAATATATATATATATATATATATATATATATATGTTTATTTATTTATTTATACTACGGGCCGTTGAATGCTTGAATCTGATTGGCTGACGAACGTTCTGAAGGTGTGCATTATTTTCAGGGAAACACACAGTGAACGTAGTTCCAGGCAGCTTCTAACCGCATTACATGTCTATATCACTTCGCCACACTATTTCAGTTATTTCAAAGGTCCTTACAGCCTAAAACAGCAAAATAAACAAAAACCCACAATGACACTGGCCAAACAAATAAATACAGATACAAACAAAGAAACAACAGATTTCTTCCATGTTTTTTGCCGCAAAATTAAGTTTTATTATGTACGGAGAACACACACTATTTCTCCACTCTCTCTAACAGACGCACACACATAACAGTCAGCACAGACGTGAACATACGCGCTAATGTTGTTAGCGCTGCTCTGACGATTAACAACTTAAAAACTACATGACATTTCTCATAAGCGAGGTAACAACGACGCTGTTCATGAAGAAAATGAACAAAGTTTCACTATAAGTAGAGATGCTGCTGCTGATCACGTTTGAGGAGGCACTAGGTCTAAAATGACGTTTTGGAACTAGCAACGAAGGATGAGCTGCGTAAGAAATTAATCCTGCTCACAATAGCCGTTTAATAACAAAAACCCGACGAATGCCTTGAAATATATCATCTGATTGATGTCTTGAGGTGTGGTAACCGTAGTATAAGCGGAACAATTGACTTCGGTCCGCTGAATACCTAGAAAATAATGTACACCCGAGGTACCATATTTAAGTAATTTGTTTAGTCTGATTTAATTTTTGGCTTTTGTTATCAAAATATGAACCCTGTGAAACCCAGGAAAGCAGTTGGACTGTCAAAATAATAATAATAATAATACATGTTTATTTAGTAGTTTTATTTAGCTTTAATTTTAAAGTGAAATAAATATTTGTTCACTCATTCTGACGGCACCCATTGGTGAGCAAGTGATTTAATGCTGCATTTCACCAAATCTGATGAAGAAACTCATCAGCTTGGATGGCCTGAGGGTGAGTATAATGTTCATTTTTGGGCAAACTATTACTTTAATGATCTTTGTGTGCTCCATTAAGACGAGAGGGAACAGCTTTTAGAGCAGAGAAAATAAGTGGAGAAATGCAGATTGCAAATCCAAGTGCACTACAGACCAGATGCTGCTTCTCTGACTGAATTATTCATTTTGCATGTTGCTTTATTTCAGAATGAGGATCATGTATTTCTCAATGAGCTTCCTTCCTCTGTAAAGCCTGTGGTATCAGCAGCTGTTCGGGTGTGGTGCACAACTCCACCGCGAAGGATTGTGGGTAAGAAGCGTGCAATGCATGTTGGCATGTGTTCATATAGTCACTGGATCTCCAGACAGCAGCTATAGTCATCAACGCTAGATTGTGATTCAAGCAGCAAGCATCTGGTTTTCATGCAGCAGATTCCCTCATGAAGCTGGACCGCAGGACTGCTAGTTTCCGCGTTTATTAAAAGCAGCGCTGAGGTTAACGTACAGACCTTAATCAGGTTGGACATGTTTATTTGACATGGATGAGAATGAGGTTGTTCAGTGTCTCAGCTATGTTCTTCATGAGAAGTTTATGGAAAGACATTATTTTCATTGTTCACAACCTCACTTTCATTCATGTTAAATGAAGTATGGCTTCTACTCTGATTAAAGGCTAGTGTTTTTATGTGATGTTATGTTACCAGAATTCACTCTCAAAAGGTTTTGTTTTTAGCTGGGCTTTTGCACTAGCTTGAAAAGGTTTTGGATGTGTGTTTTGGAAAATTGTTAGTACTTTTATTCTGCAAAAACACATTAAATTGATTAAAAGTGACAGTAAGACATTTATAATAGTTACAAAAGTTAAAATAAAAAATGTCATGGTAAATGTTTGACTTTTACGTAATAGAGAATTAAGCTAAAAATCTTTTCTTTGCATTACCGCAGGGATTCCCAAACGTTTTCATCAGCTGAACACTTTTGAGCTAAAATATTTTTTTGCAGTCCCCCTAAGATTTGAAGTTGATATTTCAATGGTTTAGCAATGCATTTAAACGTTTATGGTTCTCTGATGTTGGTTAATGGTTGCATGACATGTGGGTAAACAAAATATGTTAGTTTCAAATTTTTGATTTTATCTGGACTTTTTTTCTGATTTAATTAATTAGCTTTTCATCAATTCACAAAGCCCATGAAACCCTGGAAAGTGGTAGGATGTTTTATTTTAAAATAAAATATTTATTTTAATTTGACTTTTCCCAATATATTTAATTATTAAAATATTAAGTGAAGTAATTAAATTCAGTATTTAATCTTTTTAGTAAGTGTTTTTTTTTTTGTTTGTTTGTTTGTTTTAATTGAAAAAAAAAAAAATTGGTTGATTGATTTAATGCATTTTTGGCTTTTTATCAATTTACAAACCACATGAAAATGTACATTACAGGAATTTTTCAGAAATGTTTTTTTTTTTTAGTTTTTTTTTCTGGTTTACTTATTTAAAATAATAAACAAATTAATTACATTTACTATTTTATTTTTAAGAACTTTGTTTCTTTTTAATTTAAAATTATTCATTTATTTTCTTTTGAATGTTTTTCTGATTTATTAGCTTTTCAGTTATTTCTGAACAAAAAAACCTTAAGTACAGGAAAACTATCAAAAAGTAAAAAAAAAAAAACATTTTTAATTTTTAAAACATTTTTGCCTTTTTATCAATTCACAAACCCCGTGAAATGAATGTTTTTTGTTTGATTAAAATAATAAATCAATTTAAATGTTTTATATTTTGTGTAGCTTTTTTAATTTAAATTACATTTAATATTTTAATAACTTTTTTTGTGTCTTTTTAATTTTAAAATTATTAATTTATTTTCATTTGAATGATTTTCTAATTGAATTATTAGCTTTGCATTTATTTCTGAGCAAAAAAAACTTAATTACAGGAAACCAATTTGACTATCAAAATGAAAACATTTTAGTAATTTTTCTCTGATTTATTTTTTGTATTTTTATCAATTCACAAACCCAATGAAATCATACATAATAGGAAAGTAGTTTTATTTTTCTTTCATTAAAAAAAAACTTTTTTGTTTGCTTAAAAAAATTAATTAATATCTGTTTTTGTTTGTTTTTATTTTCAAATGATTTGTTGAATTGAGTTGGACTGTTTCTGATTTATTAATGAAAAACAATTTATGAAAATTGATTTATGTTATTTTTAGTAACTTTTTTTCTTTTAAAATTATTATTTTTATTTCCATTCGACTTTTTTTTTTTAGTAGGTCTTTTTTGTTTTTATTTTAAAATGATTTATTTGAATTGGACCGTTTCTGATTTAATTAAAATATTAAATTAATTTAGTATTTTTTTTTTTTTTTGGTTACTTTTTTTTCAAATTTACCTTTTTAACTTTTTTTCTGATTTAATTATTAGCTTTTCATTTATTTCTGCATAAAAACTTACAGAACAATCAGACTATCAAAAAAAAGCTATTTATATTTTTTCTTTAATTATTTTTATTTTGACTTCTAATTTAAGTTATTAAATACTGAGAATATAAATATTGAGATGTGTTTTTGTTAAATGTGAGGCAAAATCATCACATTTAATAAATGAATGAACTTTTCCACGACATTCTAATTTATTGAGATGCACCTGTACGTTAAATTCAACATTACATTTGATTTATTGTATTTGAAATCTGTTTTCGTTTGACATTTTTCTTATTTAATTAGATAATAGTCATCAGTTCACAAACCCCATGAAACCCTGCATTACAGGAAAGCGGTTGCACTTTTAAACACTCCTACAGCATCACGCTGTCGCTCCGTTGTGCCAATCAGAGCACGTCTTCAATGAATCAATAATCAACATTCGCACGCGTGGTACGTTATTTCCTGCCGCTTCTGCATGTGCAGCATTAAAAAGTCTGTGTGAAACACTCTTTACCGCTTTGATACACTTCCATGTGGAGCAAAATCACTGTAGGTCTGCAGATTCTCACTGTAGCAGCTCAGAAGGTGATCAAACTCACAAACTAATTCATAGAAATTGCATGAAGCCAATCAGAATCTGGCAAAAGACTATGTTTTTGTGCATAATTTGCATCAGGGCTGATATTAGAGGGTGGTTCTTCTTTCTTGGCAGGAGATGGTGGTCGTATGCGCATGTGAGCTGAAGCTAAACCCGAGCGTCTGTGTGTTTTGTCTTCATTATCTGTGCTGATGGCCTCCGCTGCTTCTCCGGAGCATTTTGGGACGGTTTCAGGCAAATCCAGGCTGCCAAACCGGGCTGGGCTTTGCACAACATGGCCGCAGAAGCAGACACGAGGCGGATCTCTGAGAGTCTCGCTTAATGGAGATGTGTAATCTGCGTCTGGTGTGTGTGCCAGTGTGGCAGATGGGATCTCCAACTGCTGGAGGCTTTTCTGATGGGGGTCATTTTGCTGGGTGGGTTTGGAGCTGCAGGAGTTTAAACAATGACTAAAGGCTTTGGCGTTCCAGATTTGGTTTGCGATCTCCAGAAGTCTTCAGAATCGCCCTGTTTCGTGATTGATCTGTTGCTCGCCATCCAAATGATGGTCTGTGGAAGTATAATCTGCCATTCTGTTTTACATTGATGCCAGAAACATTTGTGGTGGTGTTTTCTGTAGGATACCTCAAATTATAAGCCATCTCTAGGATATCCTCAATGATTGCATGCACCACAGAATGGATAAAATAAGAAAAAGATCTCTTTATTATCTTGTCTGTTTCTTCTGCACTGAAAAATGGTAACCAAAGGTCAAAAGTATGTTTTAACTAAATTAACCAAAATGCATGAATTTATACTAAACCTCTTTTAATGGATTGATTCAAGTGCACAAATAGCTCTTTAAGGCATCAATTTAAAGTTTTTTTTTCTCTTTATGATTTTTAGGAGAAACATTTTTGAGACACTGAAAAAATTGGTATAAAAACAGTTAAATTGCTAATAAATTTCAAAATTAATTACAAAGAAATAGTAAGTAACAATGAATTAAATGTGACATTTTGGAAGTAGGAAGGCTGAAAAAGCATTTTCTTGTATAAAGCTGCAGTTTCTTTAGTATTATTGGGATAGTACATAATATGTGACCACGGACCACAAAATATAAGTCGCTGGGGTATATTTGTAGCAATAGCCAAAAATACATTTTATGGGTCAGAATTATTGATTTTTATTTTATGCCAAAAATCATTAGGATATTAAGTAAAGATCACGTTCTGTGAAGATATTTTATAAATTTCTTACTGTAAATGTGTCTAAACTTATTTTTTGAGAAGTAATATGCATTGCTAGAACTTAATTTGGACCACTTTAAAGGCTTTTTAAAAAGACAAAAAGACCACTTTTTGTGGTCCAGGGTCACATATAGTTTTAATTAATATTTGTATGTTTTTGGAATATATTTTTCCATTTAATTTTGCCTTTTTATTTATGTATTTTTATTTCAGTTTGTTATTTAGTACATCGTAAACTAAATACAATTGAGAAATTCAGAAAAATTGATCATTTTAGAAATATATGTTACATTTTTTTATAAGTGGTGAGAGTAATTGATAGCCAAATGGAACATTATGTCTCCTGAGCGGCAGCATCTTAAATCTCAATATGAACTTAAGTCTTGATTAATCTGAGCTGTTCACGTTATTTATTTATTTATTTTTTTGCTCTACTTTTCACATTTTCCCATGAAAGTTTTCTAGAAACATCTGAAATAAAGTTTAAATGTATAGAGGAGAACTGTGTTTATTTTCTTAACACATGAAAGAGCAATACAAAATGTCCTCTAAATTCAGAACATCTCAATATGAACTCAATTTCTTCCAAAAACACCTGATTTGAGATGGACGCATTTATTTTATAGCTCTATTTTAAAATTTTCATCTGAGATAAAGTTGGTAAGTGTAAAGGAGAACTCCTTGAATTTTTCTGATATATAAATAGTGAATTAAATCAAATAAAAAGAAATATAGCTGTAAGCAGCGATTAACAGGGTTCAAACACTTTAAGGCATTTATGAAAAAATTAATTATTTAGCAAGCCTGTAAACCACCAAATCAGCTATTTTAAAAATATTTTTGGCAAATCCAGGTAATTTACCGTAGAAATATGTTTTTTAATGTTTGTGACCGTTATAGTGACAGCTGTGGTCCGATCTCCTTAAAACTGCATGCTTGTTTAGAATCACCTGTTGCAAGTGCTCAGCAGGTTTTGTGAAGTTTTTGTGAAGAGTTTTCCTTTAGGCTTTATAGGATTTGGGGTAAATTTGGACATGCCCATTTTCTAAAAGACCCCTTTATAGCTTCCCAAAGAATACATTTTAACTTTTTTGTTTTCGATATTTATTGACCTAGAGAATCCCGAGAATTGTACTGCAATGTGTTTTTTTTTTTTTTCAGATTGAGTGAAAAACTTAGGACTAGTTCGCAAAAGTAGGTTTTTTGAAGTAATGCGAGTTACGTAATCAGATTGCTTTTTTCAATAACTAGTAAAGTAACATTACTTTTTCATTTACAAGAAAAGGATAGAAGAGTTAGAAGTTACTTTTTCAAAGAAGCAACTGCTTTTTGTTTCCTTTATGTATTTAATCCCATTTCATTAACCAATGTCTTTGCCGCTGATCTTTGTTGATCCAATTCAGCCATACTAATAAGCAAAACTTACTTTAGATTAACTAATATTTGTGCCTCATTTTTCTCATTGCTGAAGAGTGTTGAACTGCATTCTCCTACAGTTCTACTGTACAGACGCGGATTTACATTTCCTTCAGCTTTAGGCTTATTCATTTCACTTTTTGCTGTGAAGAGGCTTTTTCATTTGCAAAAAATGTAACTTTTTATATTAAAAACAAACAAGCAAGCCCTGCTCCGATTTAAAAAGTAATGTAACATAATTAGTTACTTTTTTAGGGAGTAACATAATATTGTAAAGCATTACTTTTAAAAGCAACTTTCCCCAACACTGGTGAAAAACTGCGCAATTTACAATCATTTACGCCCTTGAAAAATGCGATATCGCCCCCTTGTCATTCAAGTTCAAGTTCATGTCTTTTTTTTTTTGAGGATAATATTTCAGATTTTTCTCTATATAATGGACTTCTATGGTGAGTTTTAACTTCCAAAATGCAGTTTAAATGCGGTTTCAAGCGATCCCGAAAGCGGTTGTAAACGATCCCGAAGAAGGGTCTTATCTAACGAAACGATCGGTTGTCTTAGTAGAAAAACAAAACAAAAACAAAACTATTTATATACGTTTTCATGTCAAAGGTTCAGGCAGAGCAAGACAAGACGAGTGTGTGAGGTTAAAAAGTATTTAATTTTTTTTTTTTTTATGAAAATAACCGATTGTTAAGCTAGATAAGACCCTTCTTCCTCGGCTGGGATCATTTACAACACCACATTTGGGATTGTTTGAAGCTGCATTTAAACTGCATTTCGTAAACTCGGGGCACCATAGAGGTCCATTATATGGAGAAAAATCCTGAAATGTTGGATGACAAGGCGGTGAGTACATTATCTCAAAATTTTTGCTCTGGAAGTGGACTTCTCCTTTAAGTAAAAATATACTATTACTATTGAGAAATATGCATGACTCCATCCCTGCTGCTGTTTTCTGCAGGAATCATCATGTGTGGTCTGTCGTCGTTGTTTTCTGATCGCATGTGTGTGATCGCCGTCAGGAGTGCCAAACACGCTCCTCTGAGCGGCCTCTCAGCAGTGCTTCAATTACAGGTCGGGTCCAGATGGCAGCCTGCTGCTCCAGACTCCATTAGCTCACCTGCCTCCTCACTGCCCATCTGTCCCTTCGCCCGCAGGACCTCCCGCGGCTATGAGGACGTCCTGAGGTGAGTGTCATTCTGTGGTTCTTGTGTAGAAGATGAGGGTTACGTCTGGCCTACAGTGAGTTCCTCACGCACCTTCATGTGATTTCGTTGACCAGAAAAACATGTATCTTAACTTATTTGTAATAACTACAAAAAGTGATGCTCTTCCTCTGTACTTTTGCTTGGTTTTCTAGTATAATTATCTTAACATTCTCAGACTCAAGATTAACTTGAAAAGCAAATTTATTTAAGAAAAGAAGTCTCGTTTTCTGATAAATGCATCAAAGGGAAGTTTAGGCTTAACATTAGAAAAAATAATACCTGCTAATGAAGTCAGAAAATAAACTTAAAGGAGAAAGTTTTAACTATTTGTCTTTACATTTATTATTTCTTGTTTTAAGCCTAAATTCACTTAATTTTGATACATATCTCAGAAAACAAGACATTTTGTGATATTTTGCTTTCTAAGAAAATTTATCTTGATTTAGGAATGTTTAGATATTTGTACTAAAAAGTGTTTACTTGATGCAAAATTATGCAAGACATTAAATCCAAATGTGTCAAAAAATGTGTAAAAAATGTAGTTTTTTTTTTTTTTTTTACAAATAAAAAAAAAAAATATATATTTTAATTATAAACTTAAATTATTAATCATACCAGTCAAAAGTTTTTGAACAGTAAGATTTATTTATTTTTTTTAAATAAGTCTCTTCTGCTCACCAAGCTTGTAATTATTTGATCCAAAGTACAGCAAAAATGGTAAAATTGTGAAATATTTGTATTGTATTTGTGTTTTCTATTTGAATATATTTTAAAAATTAATTTATTCCTGTGATTTATAGCTGAATTTTTAGCATCACTACTCCAGTCACATGATCCTTCAGAAATAATTTTAATATTCTGACTTCTCAAAAAACATCATTTTGTTGAAAACAGCTATTTTTTTCTGGTTTCTTTGATGAATAGAAAGTTCAGAACAGCAGAAATAAAATAGAAATCTTTTGTAACATTATAAATGTCTTTATGATCAATTTTGATCAATTTAATGCATCCTTTCTAAATAAAAGTATTAATTTCTACAATTTCTTTCCCTAAATTTATACTGACTCCAAGCTTTTAAATGGTATAGTGTATAATCTTTGGATTTTTCTGTTAATCAAAGAATCCTGAAGACTGTTTTAAATATTCATATTAATAATAAAAAATGTTTCTGCAAATTAGCTTATTAGAATGATTTCTGAAGGATCATGTGACACTGAAGTTGCTGAACATTCAGCTTTGATCACAGGAATAAATTACTTTTTAAAATATATTCAAACAGAAAACTCTTTTTTTACATAGTAAAAATATTTGAAAGTGTTACCTTTTTTTCCTAAACTTTGGATCAAATAAATGCAGGCTTGGTGACTTATTTAAAAAACAAAAAATCTTACTGTTCAAAAACTTTTGACTGGTAGTGTACTTAATTTTTGTTAAATTAATCAGAAAACATGAAAGACATATCTGATGCTTTTTGCATCTCCAGTAAATATCTCTTTATTCATGACCGTTTAGATATTTGTACAAAAAACATTTACTTGAGATGCAAAAAGACACTAATATCAAAATATCTGCTAATGGGGTCCCAAAAAAACAAAAAAAGTTCAGCATTCTGGTAATTTTTTTATTTTTTTTTTATTTTAAGCATAAACTCGCTTAATTTTTGTTACATTTATCAGAATACAAGACGCATCCAAAGTAAATGTAACTGAAAAAAAAAAACAGCTTGAGATGCAAAATTACAAAAGATGAGGAAAAAATAAGAAAAAAATGTACTCAAACAAATGAGAAGACTTGTTTATCATTCTGACCACATTGGCAGTATTTTTTTGCAAAAACTCACTCAATATTGATAGATATCCCAGAAAGACTTAACATCTATTTAGATATTTGTAGTGGAAAGCCAGGCACAAACACTGAGGAAGAGCTTTACTTTTTGCAGTGTTTTCTGTTAATTGTTTGTCAGCTCATTAGCAGCATGTGGTCTGTTTGAGCTGTGAATGTTCTGATTTCCCAAACCAATTGAGAGAATGAGTGCAGAGATTTGCTTATTAACATCAATATGAATTTTCTTATCATCCGAGGTGACTTTTTTTGAGCTCCAAAACGTTACGGCTACTCATTTGTTGTTTCTTGATGGGTTTACATGGTAAATTGTTCAGTACACGCTGAACATGTAAAGTCGTAGTGGTCTAAGTCTAATGCAAATAGCTGTCTCAAACCAGAACTATATTTTTTTGTGAAGTCAAGCAGCTGTTAATATGTTCTGTCCATGACATTTTTCTCTTAAGCTTCATCAAATTCATAACAGATTTTTTTCTGTCTTTCAAGTGCTTTTTTGTCAGGCTAACAGTCTTGTTGTTTTGGCTGGGTTTCAGATCTCTGTTTTCATTGGGAATCTTCACTGAGCACATGCATTTTCTCAATGCAAAACCATTAAGCATCACATTTCTATTACAGTCAGATGTGATGAAGTGCTGCAGATGGATGGTGGATGGATCTGATATCAGACCGCTGTGTTCACTGTACGATCAGGTGAGAAATAACCACACACACGTTCTACATTACAGACTACAGAACTGAAGGAACATTTGTCAGGATTACATTTTCATTTAAAAGTTCAGGTTTAACTTTTTTCCCCCAACTGTCAGATTTGTTTTAATTTGCGCAGATGTGCTTAGAAAAAAAAATGCTGTTTGGCAGATTTTCTCAATTGTGTTTAAACATTAAATGGTAACACAATTGTGAAATTACATATTTTACCTTTAGGAATCTCTGTACTTTGGCATCCATACTTTTCTCCACCTTTAAACCAGTAATGAAATATGGGAAATGTTGTTTCTTCTTTAATGGTTCTAACAATGATAAATGGAAAAGCTAGGAAACCCATTTTCCATTTAAAAATTCATGGAAATGATGGTTATACATTTTTATATGTGACCCTGGACCACAAAACCAGTCTTAAGTAGCACAAGCAGATTTGTAGCAATAGCCAAAAATACGCTGTATGGGTTAAAATGATTGATTTTTCTTTTATGCCAAAAATCATTAGGATATTAAGTAAAGATCATGTTCCATTTTTTTTTTTTGCACCCTCAGATTTCAGATTTTCAAATACAAACCATACATCAATGGAAAGTGTATTTATTCAGCTTTCACATGATGTATAAATCTCAATTTCAGAAAATTCACCCTTATGGTTTTGTGGTCCAGGGTCACATATATTATAATTAATATTTATTTGTATTATATATGTATAGTATATTTAATTATTTATTATTTCACTTGTATTTTATATAAATAAAAGCATCTCTTTTTGTATTGATATTTAGTGATGTTAAAAGATGCCTTTTTTATTTGTTGTGATATATAAATACTAATACAGTTTGCATAATTTTTTAGCATATCACTGTGTAATTTAAATTATAAACTACATAAAATACAAGTTAATAATTAAATATACTATACATATAATACAAATAAATATTGTGTATATAAAATATAAATTGACAATACAAATAATCATTCATAATTAGATTGTATCAATAATATATTTGAGATATATACATTGTGTATAATTGTATTTAAATTATATTTATAACAAAATATGATTATTTTTGTAAATACAATAACTAAAAAATGGAATAACTTATCATAAATATTACAGAATCTCCATATTGATGTATTTTTATATATAGTTCTGATATATATAAAATTAATGTTAGTGCCTTTTTAATCATCTTCCTTTCTTTGAGAAACCTGATAGGAACTTTCATCCTGATTTTAACTTGTTGAATTGTTCCTTGTTTTTTTTATGCAAGATCTCAGATACATACAAGAATTAGGGAATCAAAGAAGAATGTTTAAACATGATTCTCTGGTGTTTGGTTTCTCTATCAGATACAAGCCAGAAATGTGTTCATATGATGTCAGTGTGTATGAAAGTGTCCTGACAAACTCATCAACCTTTCACATTTCATCAGATCTTCTCTCTGCTATATTTAAATCCAGTCAGACTGTGGGAACTTATTCCTCTCACTTCACCATTTCCCTTGTGTACATGAGAAATGAACTTTATTTGAATTCAAGTGTTTGCATTCTGCTTTTTCATTATGTTTCAAACAGCTCAAGTCCCCTGACAGCCGAGCTTTGCGTGAAATAACTCTCTCCATCGGTCCTTATACAGCGGTGGTGTTTATTTGGCCCATGTCCTCCTCCATTACAGTCTCGCTCTCGTCATCTTACTGTAATGATTCAGAAGCTGATGAGTATCTGGAAAGTAAACAGGTGAGATATAGCACGCTCATATAGATGTCCATCTCTAGAAGAGGGTCAACAGGGAATACTGACCTCAAGTGTGAGCTAGAGTTTGTTCATAAGTGTTTCAGCCAGACTAGGAACTGAGACTGCAATCAAGTAATCCACTGTTGTTTAAAAAAAAGCATCATGCTTAAAACATGCACATTGACTGTGTCCAAATTTGCTGCCTTTCTTCCCAGATGACATTGGATTATACTTGTCCGATACAGTCTAATTTCCACTATGGATTAAAAAAAAAAAATTCTCAAATTGCATGTTTATATTTTACAATTGACACTTTCTCAGACATCTAGCAATTCTCAAGAAATCTAGCAATTTTGTGCTTTTTTTTTCTTTTACATCATGCAATTCTTTTTTCAGAATTCTAATAATTTTGAAGTTTATGTTTCAATTTTTTTTTTTTGGAATTCTGACAGAAAAAAGAAATAATTACCATTATATGAACAATATATTGTGCATTATAAAATAAAACTTTAACACGACAGTTCATGAAGAAGAAATGATTGAAAAAAACAAAACAAAACAAAAACAGTATCACTAAAATAAGGGGCGATTGGCAACAGTGAATGTTTCAACATTGTACGCAGTTTGTCAGAAGAGGGGTACAAACATCAAGGGCCTAAGACGACCAAGCCTCATGCATGAAGAGAACTCACAGAGAAGACAGATGACACGAGACTGACTTCCCTTTGAAATGTGAATTGCTTTCTTCTTGCTCTGTGACCGCTAGTGTGGAGAATCCACAGGAGGAACAGTCTGTCGGAAGATGAACAATATTATGGGTACAGTGCTGAAATGTTTGCGCTTTTGTCTCGACAAGGAAAAGAATGCATGCCGTGATGCCCTCTAGCATTTGTTTAGAACATGATGCATATGTCATCATTTTTTTCTTCTGATTTTTTTAAATTTGATTTTTTTCTTCGAATTCTGAAGTCAATTGCAAGATGTAAAGTTCAGAATTCTGAAAAGCCAACTGCAGAATGTACATTTCAGAATTGGTCAATTGAAAGATGAAAATTTAAAGTCAATTGCAAGATGTAAAGTTCAGAATTTTTAAAAGCCAATTGCAAAATGTAAATTTTTAGAATTTTAAAGTAAATTGCAAGATGTAAATTTCTATCTTGCAATTCTGACTTTTTTAAAATTCTGAAATTTACATCTTGCAATTGGCAAGATTTTGAAGTTGGAGAAGAAAATGAGATGGGAGTTATACCCTGTCAGGAGAAAAAAACAATTGTTTATATAGTTTCGCTAGATAAGACCCTTTTTCCTCAGCTGGGATCATTTAGAAACTGCATTTTGGAAGTTTAGACTCAGGGCACCATACAAGTCCATTATATGGAGAGAAATCTAAAGAAAGACATGAACTTGGATGACAAGGGGTGAGTACATTATCTGTAAATTTCTCAGACGTGAATGTCTGAACTCTGTAAATTTCAGAGTTCTAAAAAAAAAAGTAGAATTTCTAGAATTGCAGAATTTTCAATCTTCCAATTCTGAAATCTACACATGGCAAATTTTGACTTTTCTCACAATTCTGAGTTTACATCCTGTCATTTTGTCTCAGAATGTACATCTTTCAATTAAAAAAAAAATTTACCAATGAAAACAATGGGTTTATAAAGACAATATAACAAACTAAACCACCTATGATACTTGGTGTTTAACAATTATATATATAATGTAACATTATACAATATAGTATCTAATACCACACTCTAAGACAAAATGCATAGAAAAAAGATAATTTCTTCTTAACTAGGGTTTTCCTTACTACTTAGATGTCAGCCATGTAAACTAACTAAACATCAGCTATACTGTACTATAGGTTTTCTGATTTAACAAAAAAAAAAGAACTACCCCTATCTAGGTCTTCCATTGACTGTGTGTGGTTTACGTTATTCCCACATAAACACATGACATCATGACAGCAGCATTTGATGTCAGATTGATTCTGCTATTTGTTTACCCACAAATAAACAAGACAAGCTTGTTCGTGAATCAGGAGATGTATGGAATTCATTTTGATCCGTGTCAGTCCTTCATGGATCTCTGACACTGAGAAATGAACTAGAGCACAAATCCTCCGCTCTCTCCAGCCTGACAAACACTTGAGCTCTGACGCACATCCTGGCATCGGAGAGACGCTAAAAACACGGATTTCTACAGGAACAATAGCCGTGTGATACGGTCTGTAATGAATGGAAGTCGACACACAAAGACTCAGAGCTGTTTGGTGGAGATGAGCTGATATCAGTAATGAAGCGGATTGATAAGTGTGAGTGGCAGGTGTGATCAGCTCTTGATTACAAAAGACCTGGAAGGAGGGAAGAAAACTCCTGGGGAGCTTAACTAGTTAGCTTCACTATCACTTGAGCAGTTTTCTAACCTGACAAGGTAAACATGGCTCCTGTTGTGTGTGTGTGTGTGTGTGTATATATATATATATATATATATATATATACCAGTGTTATTTTATGATCATTGATATATGCAAAGTTTTTGCTAATATTTTGAAATCAATTTATTGGTAACACTTTACAATAAGATGTCATTTGTTAACATTAGTTCATGTATTAAAGGAGTAGTTCACTTCCAGAATAAACATTTACAGATAATGTAACCACCACCCTTGTCATCCAAGTTTGTGTCTGGCTTTCTTTAGGTGTTATGGAAAACATTTCAGGATTTCTCTCCATATAACAGACTTCTATGGTGCCTGCGAGTTTGAACTTCCTAAATGTAGCTTGAAAGGGCTCTAAACGATCCCAGCCGAGGAAGAAGGGCAAAAGGTCTATCAAAAAATTATTTTCTAAAAAATATAATAATTTATATACTTTTTAACTTCAAATGCTCATCTTGTCTAGCTCTGCATATCCTTTGTGTATTCCGGTTCAAGACAGTTAGGGTATGTCAAAAAAACTACATTGCAGCAGAGGTACCAACAAAGTGTTTACAAAGGGAACACGCAAAGAGGGTCAAACGCCCTTTACAAAAAAGAAAAAGATAAAACAGCAATGGTTTTGAAGTTGGAGAAGAAAATAAGATGCGAGTTATTCAACATATCCTGTATTAAAAAAAACAAAAAACAAACAATTGTTAATATTTTGCTAGATAAGACCCTTCTTCATCAGCTGGGATCATTTCGACCTCTTAGAAGCTGCATTTAAACTGCATTTTGGAAGTTTAAACTCGGGGCACCATAGAAGTCCACTATATGGAGAGAAATCCTCAAATGTTTCTTCAACAAACAATTTCTTTGTGACTGAATAAACCACCTTTAACTAATGTGAACAGTAAACAATATATTTATAACTGTATGTAATAAACTGTTAGTGTTACTTAATGCATTGTGAACTAATATGAACAAAAAATGAACTATTTTAACTGTTAACAAACACAACTTGTGATTTTGGTAACACATTTCACGGTAAACACTTTACAATAATGCATTAGTAAAAGCTGTAATTAACATTAAGATTAATAAATGCTCTAGAACAGTGGTTCTCAACCTTTTTACCGTGGCGTACCCCCTGGTGCATTTAACATTCTTCTGAGTACCCCCACTTAGACTTAAGTCACACCTTTTCCATTAAGGGATAAAAATCCCCACCTTTAAATTGATGTACACATGAATTTTAGCTTTTATAGAGGCATCTTAATATTCTGTTAAGTGTATTATGTAGTAACCCTGAACTACAAAACCAGTCTTAAGTAGCACAGGTATACGGGTCAAAATGACCAATTTTTCTTTCATGCCAAAAATCATTAGGATCTCTGAAGATATTTTGTAAATTTCCTACTGTAATTATATCAAAACTTAATTTCTGATTAGTAATATGCATTGCTAAGCTTTTTTTTTTGAAAGAAATGAATAAATTGTTACATTAATAAAAAGTGACATAATAGATTTACATTGCTAGAAAATATTTATAGTTTGAATAAATGTTGTTCTTGAAAGAAAAAAATACAGGTTCAAAAAAAAAAAAAAAAAAAAAAAAAAACGGCACAACTGTTTCCAAAACTGATAATTCTACTAATAATTCAGAATGATTTCTGAGAGATCATGTGACACTTAAGCCTGGGAAACTGAGTAACAGCTGATGAAAAAACAGCATCACAAGAATCAATTATATTTTAAAGTATATGAAAATAAAAAACATTATTTTCTATTGTAATAACATTTTGTAATATTACAGTAATATTATTATTTATTTTCTGTATTTTTGATAAAATAAATGCAGCCTTGACTTCATTAAAAATTGCAAGTCTTACTGACCCCAAACTTTTGAACGGTACTGTATATATATATATATATATATATATATATATATACACACACACACACACACACACACACACACACACATACAAATGTGTGTGTGTAAATATGTATATATATATATATATATATATATATATATATATATATATATACACACACAGTTTTTTTAGATTTTATATATTATTCTATATTGTATATTAATTTTTAAATTATGCAAATACTTGACATTTAAAAATAAATACTTATTTACATTACACATTTTTAATTTAGATGTATATATTCTACTAATTTATAGTATAAAGTATTTTCTACATGCAATATATTCTGATTTAAGAAATAATCTAGCAAAAGATAAGAAAAACACTATGAGAAACATTAACGATTAGTTCAGTTTCAGAGACTTTTACCCATTCTACAGAAAGACTAACCATTTAATGGTGCAGCAACCATTTAAGACTTAAAGCCAAATATTTATTATTTAAATCTTTAGGGTGACCTGTTTCTTAAAGGGTTATTTCAAAATTAGCCCATGATTTGCTCACCCTCACTGCATCCAAGGTGCATACACCTTTTTTCAGACGAATCCAGTTGGAGTTACATTAAAAATGATCCTGTTCAACAGTCCAAAACAAGGCCAATAAAGTGCATTCATCCATAATACAAAGCACTCCACAAGGCTCTGGGGTGTGAATAACTGCCTTCTGTAGCAAATCATTGTATTTTTGTAAGAAAAATATCCGTATTTGAAACATAACGCAATGCATACATCCTTACATGTATGATAGTTAGCGCAAATTGGGGAAAAGTGATTATTAGATATAAATAGGATATTTTTGTGGGATATATGCATTGATTATTGATCATTATAAAGCTTGGAAGAGCCAGGACAAATATTAATATAACTCCGATTGGATTCATCTGAAAGAAGAAAGTCATATACACCTAGGATGTCTTTAGGGTAAGTAAATCATGGGCTAAGTTTAATTTTTGGGCGAACTAACATTTAACATTTTGGACGAACTTTAACATTAACTAAGATTAATAAATGCTGTAGCTAACTAATGTGTTAGCATGATTTTAATAATGCATTAGTAAATGCTTTAACTGAAGAACTGTAGAAGTATTGTTCTTTCTTAGTTTACTAGTTAACTAAAGTTAAACTAATGGTATTTTTTTTTTTTTTTTTTTTTTTTTTTTTACAGATGTACATTTATTTTTAAACCATACAAATAATTAGCCTTATACATTTTTAATTTTGATTTATATTTTCTATTAACTTGAGTAGGTACTTTATAGTATAGAGCATTTTCCACAACCAATATATTCTGATTTAAGAAATATGACCCTGGACCACAAAACCTGTCATTGCTGGGGTATATTTGTAGCAATAGCCAGAAATAAATTGTATGGGTCAAAATTATTGATTTCTCTTTTATGCCAAAAATCATTAGGATATTACGTAAAGATCATGTTCTATGAACATATTTTGTAATTTTCCTACCATAAATATATCAAAACATAATTTTTGATAAGTAATATGCATTGCTAAGAACTTCATTTGGACAACTTTAAAGGCGATTTTCTCAATATTTAGATTTTTTGCAGTTAGTTGTATCTCAGCCAAATATTGTTCTGTCCTACCAAACCATTCATCAATGGAAAACTTCCTTATAACTGGTTTTGTGGTCCAGGTTCACATACATGAAAAACATTAATGATTAGTTCAGTTTCAGAGTCTTATTCACTCTACAGAAAGACTCAATTTTATTATTTATTAAATGTTTTTTGTTTTGTGTGAATGCAAGTATTGTGACAAGCCTCTTCTTTTGCATACACTATATTTAGCTTTTAAATGAATACTACATGATGAAGTATGAAATTTTGGCCTTTTCTCAACTTCTGCAAAAAGTATTGTAATCTGATTTGCAGCATTCATCCACTGTTAAAGACTTAAATTAAAGCTAAATATTTACACTATGATTCTTGCTATTGACCCTTTGAGGAATGTTATTAAAGAAGGTCAAATTTCAACTGTACCTTGCATGATTACTACATGAGGACTCATAACCCTCATACCCAACATATTTGGCAGTATTTTGTGTTTCATGCGGCTCTGAATCCTGCCAGGCGGATTATTAGTAAATTCTTGCCGTGTCTCAGCATCAGCTCACTTCTCCAGCTCTAGATGATTACTCATGTTGGGCTTCCCTCCAAACGCTCAGAGTCAGAAATAGCAGCATGTGTGTAGGTAATTAATCCAGATTTAATTGTGTTGTGCTGTTTGGTGTCATACTGTACCTCACCAACTGCTGGAGGACGCTGGCTCCAAATGTGTCAGTCTCTTCCTGTGACACTGCCAAAATAGATGAGCTTGTTAGTGAATAATAGGAAACTGAGGTAATGGGTGTAATGAGTTTTAGCTGAGTCACTGTACAATGATTATTTATCTTTCAATCAAATCAACATTTTGATTAACTTTGAACCTGGTGAGCTGCCATACTGTCAGTAGAGTCTGATGAAAGCATGACAAGCCAATAATGAAATACAAGTCAGAAGTTAATTAAAACATTGTTTTTTTAAATGCACTTTTCCAATGAGCTAAGTGCGATGATGTTTCTGAGATATACTTAGTAACAAAAAAATCGTCATTTATATTAAATTATATTTTTGGTGTAAATATAATAAAACACATTTTTAGAGTTTTAAAAATAATTGCATTATTTTATAAGTATTTTAAGTATTTTTATATTTTCTATTAAGTTTAGATTTTCTATTAAGCAATTAATTATATGTACAAATAATTTTAAACACATAATTTAGTATATGTCTAACATACAGTGGGTACGGAAAGTATTCAGACCCCCTTAAATTTTTCACTCTTTATTATATTGCAGCCATTTTCTAAAATCGTTTGTTCATTTTTTCCTCATTAATGTACACACAGCACCCAATATTGACAGAAAAACACAGAATTATTGATATTTTTGCAGATTTACTAAAAAAGAAAAACTAAAATATTACATGGTCCTAAGTATTCAGACCCTTTGCTCAGTATTTAGTAGAAGCACCCTTTTGATCTAATACAGCCATGTCTTTTTGGGAAAGATGCAACAAGTTTTTCACACCTGGATTTGGGGATCCTCTGCCATTCCTCCTTGCAGATCTTCTGTCAGGTTGGATGGTAAACGTTGGAGGACAGCCATTTTCAGGTCTCTCCAGAGATGCTCAATTGGGTTTAAGTCAGGGCTCTGGCTGGGCCATTCAAGAACAGTCATAGAGTTGTTGTGAAGCCACTCCTTCGTTATTTTAGCTGTGTGCTTAGGGTCATTGTCTTGTTAGAAGGTGAACCTTCGGCCCAGTCTGAGGTCCTGAGCACTCTGGAGAAGGTTTTCATCCAGGATATCCCTGTACTTGGCCGCATTCATCTTTCCCTCGATTGCAACCAGTCGTCCTGTCCCTGCAGCTGAAAAACACCCCCACAGCATGATGCTGCCACCACCATGCTGCACTGTTGGGACTGTATTGGACAGGTGATGAGCAGTGCCTGGTTTTCTCCACACATACCGCTTAGAATTAAGGCCAAAAAGTTCTATCTTGGTCTCATCAGACCAGAGAATCTTATTTCTCACCATCTTGGAGTCCTTCATGCGGGCTTTCATGTGTCTTGCACTGAGGAGAGGCTTCTGTCGGGCCACTCTGCCATAAAGCCCCGACTGGTGGAGGGCTGCAGTGATGATTGACTTTCTACAACTTTCTCCCATCTCCCGACTGCATCTCTGGAGCTCAGCCACAGTGATCTTTGGGTTCTTCTTTACCTCTCTCACCAAGGCTCTTCTCCCCCGATAGCTCAGTTTGGCCGGACGGCCAGCTCTAGGAAGGGTTCTGGTCGTCCCAAGGATTATGGAGGCCACTGTGCTCTTAGGAACCTTAAGTGCAGCAGAAATTTTTTTGTAACCTTGGCCAGATCTGTACCTTGCCACAATTCTGTCTCTGAGCTCTTCAGGCAGTTCCTTTGACCTCATGATTCTCATTTGCTCTGACATGCACTGTGAGCTGTAAGGTCTTATATAGACAGGTGTGTGGCTTTCCTAATCAAGTCCAATCAGTATAATCAAACACAGCTGGACTCAAATGAAGGTGTAGAACCATCTCAAGGATGATCAGAAGAAATGGACAGCACAGAAAATATTTTAAAAATAAATATTAAATATAAATGTATATATGTATGTGTATAAACATTTGTTAATAATTCTGATTAATTTGCACATTAACAAAAAGGAATTTGAAACTATTTTAAAAATAAATATTAAATATAAATGTGTATAAGTATGTATATAAACATTTGTTAATAACTCTGAATAATTTGCACATTATAAATTTATATTCATGTTTTATTTTTATTTGATCCAGCAAAAAAATAATTATTTCAGAATAGCTGCTTTCTATTTGAATACATTTTAAAATTTTATTCCTGTGATTTCAAAAACTACATTTTTAGAATCATTACTCGAGTCACATGATCCTTCAGAAATCATTCTAATATTCTGATTTTCTGCTCAAAAAACATTTTATTATTATTATTATTATGTTGATCTTTTCATGTTTCATTGATGAATAAAAAGTTCAGAAGAACAGCATTTATCTAAAATAGAAATCTTTTGTAGCAAAAAGAGAAATTACAATAATTATAACGACTCCAAGCTTTTAAATGGTATAGTGTATAATGTTAAAATGTTTTAAATTTCAGATAAATGTTGATCTTTGAAATGTTTGGATCTTTCTATTCATCAAAAGTACTTAACTGTTTTAAACATTGAGAATAATAATAATAAATGTTTCTTGAGCAGCAAATCAGCATATTAGAATGATTTCTGAAAGATCATGTGACACTGAAGACTGGAGTAATGATGCTGAAAATGTAGCTTTGATCACAGGAATAAATTACATTTTAAAACATTCAAACAGAAAGCAGTTATTTTAAATAGTAAAAAAAATCAAAATGTTACTGTTTCTGCTGTACTTTGGATACTTTTATACTTTGGTTGTTCCTTGCGTAAACTGATCATGTTTCTGTATTTCATGAGCTGTCGCACAGTCGCCTTTGGCAAACACACTGTATCTCAGTAGCAGACTACAGTTCAGCGGGTCATAGGTTGTTACAAGAGCAACTCAACACAAAATAAGAATAAATAATGTGCACAGACAGTCGGAGGTGAAGATCCAGATCTGTCATGTTTAAAGAAATCACCTGTGCCATTTAAAGACGCTGAGGACGGACTGGACCAGAGGACTGTAGGAAATGTGCATATATTCAGTGATGCAGCAACACCTGTGTGAGAATGAATGAGCAAGACAGAACACTAGTTTAAAGCAACTATAAACACTGTTTTATGAACTAAAGTTACACTATTTTACAAATTATTTATATTTACATTTTTATACAGTGGCGATATATAAAATGATACACATTCAAATTGTACATTTGTATTCATATTTGTATTTTATGTTTACCTTTTCTTATTCATTCTTATAGTAGAATTTATTTAGTCATTTCCATGAGTACTAATCTTAATGTTTAAGCATATAATGATATTCTAGGGAATTGTGTATTCATTTTATAGCAAAAGTTTGGACAGGACCCTTTTTATTCTAACATGACAGTGCCTCTGTGTATAAGGCAAGGTTCATAGAGAAATGTTTGATTCAGTCAGTGTGGAAGAACTAAGTCCTAATCCCTGCTGAACACCTCTGGTGTGACTTTAAACTGACTTTAGCCATATGCACAAGTCATTGGCGTTGGAGTTTTTGGCTCAGGATCTGCATTTAAACACTTGCAAAACTGAAGCAACAGAGATGGAAATACAATTCTTAAATGCATGAATTGTTTCCATCTTTGTTGCTACAGTTTTGGAAGTGCCTTTTCTGTTCTAAAGAAGGGAGTGTCCCAATACTTTTGTCCATATAGTGTATGCACAAGTCATTGGAGTTTGGTTATGAGTTTTTGGCTCAAGGTCTGCATTTAAAGTCACACCAGAGGTGTTCAGCTGGGATTAGGACTTGGCTTTATGCAGACCAGTCAAGTTCTTCCACACTGACTCAATCAACCTTGCCTTATACACAGAGGCATTGTCGTGTTAGAATAAAAAAGGGTCCTGTCCAAACTTTTGCTATAAAATTAGAAGGAATTCCCTAGAATATCATTATATGCTTAAACATTAAGGTTAGTACTCATGGAAATTACAAATTCTGTAGGATAGCCCATAAATATTAATATATATACTGCCACTCAAAAGTCTGGGATCAGTACGATTTTTAATGTTTTATTTATTATTATTTTTTTAAAGTCTTTTACTCTCATCAAAGTTCAATTTATTGAATCAGCAATACAGGAAAAAAAGTAATATTGCAATTCAAAATTTTTTTTAAATCTACTTTTAAAAAATGTATTTCTCTGATGCAAAGCTGAATTTTCATCAGCCGTTTCTCCAGTCTTCAGTGTCACATGATCCTTCAGAAATCATTCTAATATACTGATATACTGCTACATTTATTATCAATATTGGAAACAGTTGTGCTGCTTAATATTTTTTTGGAACCTGTGATATTTTTTTCAGGATTCTTTGAAGAATAAAAAGTTAAAAAGAACAGCATTTATTTAAAATAGAAATCTACTTTATTTTATTTTATTTTATTTTATTTATAGTACTAATTTACTATCACTTTTTATAAAAATAACACATCCTTGCTGAATAAACATATTTTTTTTCTCAAAGAAAGAAAACATTTACAGACCCCAAACATTGAACGAGGTTTTCTATTTACATATTTTCTAGTTTTCTATTTTAAATAATTGCTGTTCTTTTTAAAGGTTTATTTTAATCAAAGAATCCTGAAAACCACAGGTTCCAAAAAAAAATTAAGCACTTTCCAACATGGATAATAAATCAGAAAATTAGAACGATTTCTGAAGGATCATGTGACTGGAGTAATGATGCTGAAAATTCAGCTTTGCATCACAGGAATAAATTATACTGTAAAGTATATTCAAATAAAAACCATTATTTTATATTGTAATACCATTTGCAATATTACTGTTTTTTTCTGTATTTTTGATCAAATAAATGCAGCCTTGATGAGCATAAGAGACTTATTTAAAAAACATTAAACGTCAGATGGATTTAGAGGCTTTTGCATCTGAACTCTTATATATATATATATATATATATGTATATAATGATTACTGTTAATAATTAAGGCCTGTGACAATCAGTCATTTTAGCTGTGGTCATATGCTGCACTATTAAGTGTAGATGAACAGTTTTTCTATTCGCTGCCTCCTCCAGAAGGCTGCTTTATCGCTGACACTGAGATTGGGTTTATTTACCTTTTCCTGCAGCTGTAGATTCAGAGACGTCTGGAGCGCTGGCCCGTACCAGAAGCTGACTGATTCATTAGCATTTCTGTTTGCTCGGCTGTTTTTGAATGGCTAAAGCGGAGCGTTTGTTTGGGTAAAGAGGTCTCTGTCCTTCCTCTGTGTGGGATGAGATGAGCTTCCTGTTAAAACACAAAAGAAAACAAATTAGTTGTTAGCATTGGCTCAAACAACACAATATTGTAAGCGGCGGAAGGGAGTGTGTTTTTTGGCCTGGATGTGTGTTAGTGTCTGGAATACAGGCCTCATTATACTCCCTAAAACATAACAAAGATATAAATATAAGATAACAAAGAATTATAATATTATAATGATAGTATTATAATGTTTCTTTATTATAAGAAAGATAATAAAGAAACATTAGTATACTACTGAAATGTAAATTATTTCACAATGTCAGTAATCTACATTATTACTATTATTATTTAAAAAAAAGTTTACCACTGATAGATATATATATTATAAAAATTATATCAAACAAATACCATTTTTTATACCATTATACCATTATTTTTTTAACAAAGTTATTTCACAATAATTGTAATTTATATAATAACAATAAAACATTTTTATTTATAGAAATTATAAAAATTAAACCAATAAAGAAACATCATTATAATACTTTTAAACTGTAAATCACTTCACAATAATATTTGTAACTTTTTTTACACAAATTATACAATTTAAACCAATAAAGAAATATCACAGTTTAACTAAGTTATTTCACAATAATAAGAAAATATTTTTATTCATAGAAATAATAACAATTAAACCAATAAAGAAACACCATTATAATACTACTGAACTGTAAATCATTTCTCAATAATAACTGTAATATTATAATAATTACAATTAATATTATATAATAATAATAATAATAATAATAATAATAAAATATTTTTATTTATAGAAAATTGTAAAATTAAACCAATAAAGAAATATCACTAGTTATTTCACAATAATAATTGTAATGTACAATAATAATAATAATAATAATAATAATAATAATAATAATAATAATAATGATGATACAATTTTATTCATAGAAAATTGTCAAATTAAACCAATAAAGAAATACCACTATTGACCTGTACATTTTCACAATAATAATTGTAATGTATATAATAATACAAATAATAATAATAATAATAATAATAATAATAATAATAATACAAATAATAATAATAAAATATTTTTATTTATAGAAATGCTAAAAATTAAACCAATAAAGAAATACCACTTCTGAACTGTGTGTTATTTCACAATAATAATTGTAATCTAAATAACAACAACAACAACAACTATAATAATAGTTATTATTATTATTATTATATTTTATTTGTTTTTATTCTCTTTTTCTTTTTATACACACACACACACACACACACACACACACACACACACACACACCAGAATTGATAATTTCCGGGGGAACTAATATTCTAATGTGATTACTTTACATTACATTTACTCAGCAGATGCTTTTACCCAAATCAACATTAACTTCCACTGCATTCCAGGTTCATATTTCATCAGCATGTGAGTTTGCTAATGCACTGCTCTTACTGCTCACAGTCCTGATAAAGACAACACACGTCCCATGATGCTCCGGGGAAACATTACTCCTACCATTATCGTACTGTAAATTGCTTTGCATAAGCTGTAACATCGCTAATATGCTCTGTGTGCCTGCTTCCTATATGAAAATGGTTCTGTTGCTGTGGAAACAATAAAAGCACACGCTGCTACACAACAACATCAAGATGAATGGCTCAGTCTTCAGTCTTATTTCTCATTTCACAGTGGAATTAATGCTAGACTGGAATACAGTAGCTTGTAATATCTTTCACCTGTGTCATGCTGTTTTATAAGCTTATGAGCATGAACAGATGATGAATGACACACAGCGATATGCAATAATTCTCCTGTGTTTACACAGATGAAACTCATCTATATGCTGCATTTAAGCGCTTTGCAGAAGATTTTATTTCCTTCTGAAGTTTGTAATTATGAGTATGTCACCTTCAAGTGATTTATTTTTGGATGCTTGCTACTTAAAATGTGCTATACATTGTCCAATGCATGCTTTTTCTGCAAATGTTCAGTATCTCACAAATAACTACAGACAGGACCTAAACTAACAATGACAGCCAATGATTTCAGGAAATCGGCCATGAGGCCATGCATCAGCTCATTAAAAACATTTCAAGATTGATTGATTGATTGATTCAAATTATAACAATTAAACAAACCAATAAAAACAATCATCATCATTATTAAAATGTATTTATTTCTTTATTTAAACAAATGATAAACATTTTATTCTGATTAATTTTTACTGTATTTATTTCAAGTTATAAAAACTAAAACCAATAAACAAAAATCACTATATTACTGAAATGTAAATTATTGAACAATTATAATTTTAACTTCTTATAATAAAATAACAACAACAACAGCAACAACTACTACTACTACTATTATTATTATTACTACTATAATACTGTATTTGCTTATGCATTTATTTCTAATTTAAACAAATTATAAAAATTATACCAATACAGTAATATTAATATAATTCTACTGAACTGAAAATGTAAAAATTAATGAATATTATTATTATTAAAAATTATTTTATGTATTTAAACAAATTCTAAAACCAATAAAATCACTATAGTACCACAGAACTTTAAATTATTAAATTATTTTAATTATAATAAATAATAATAACAACAACAACAACAACAACAACAACAACTAATAACAACAATTATTATTAACCTAAAAATTCACTATAATTTCAGTGAACTATAAATATTACATAATATTAATATAATAATAATATATAACAAAGTAATTATAAAACTAAAACCAATAAAATCACTGTAATACTACAGAACTGTAAATTATTTAACTATTTAAAAAAAAAAATTATAATAAAAAATAAATAATAATAATAATTTGTATGCATTTATTTATTTTATTTAAACAAATTATAGAAATACAGCATAAAACCAATACAGAAATATCACTATAATTCTACTGAACTGTAAATTTCACTATTTTATTTATATGATATTAATATTATATAATAATAATAATAATAATATACAATAAACTAATTATAAAGCTAAAACCAATAAAATCTCTATAATGGTACAGAACTGTAATTATTTGAATTTATTATAATAAAATTCTAATAAAAAAATAACACTAATAACGACAATTATTATTATTAAAATATTGTATTTATGTATTTATTTCTTTTTATTTAAAAAAAAATTATAAAATTAAACAGACCAACAAAGAAATCTATTGAAATTCTACTAATAATATATTATTATTATTATTATTATAAAAACTAAACTTTTTAAAATAACTATAATACTACTGAACTGTAAATTATTTTTTAATAATTATTTTAATAATAATAATAATAATAATAGTATTTATTTAAATTATAAAAATAAACAAAATATCACAAATGCTATAACGATATTTATATACGTATATTTATAAATAATACTTAATTTATTAGCTATTATTATTTTTTATGTAATAATAATAATATACAAAAAATGACTAAGATTCACAATGATTTTAACAGCGAAATCTACCGTTTTCCCTTCATCCTTGGATAGAAGCTTACAAATGTGATCATCTCACAATATTTGCTTTATGCTCATAATATACAGAAAACAGGAATAGAAAATGTGCCAACAGGCAGGGGAAACGCTATTAAGAGAAAAACATGAAGAAAATCCAACAAGTGACCAGAGGGGAAATGAGAAATGAGTGAACTAACAGTAATTAGTTGAGCTCTGCTTTAACCGCTAATGGACTTCTAATGGTTGTTTGTGTGTGTGGGCAGAACACGCAACACACACTGATGAGGAAACATTCCCAATCTGTGAGGAGTCATTATGACCGCAATAATATGATTTTGATGATATGTTGTGGGATAACATTATTTGTTAATGATGGCTTTGGGTTTTACATTTGGATTAATTCAGCTAAATACATACACAGTCAATGAAAATTAATTCAACATCAAACCCCATAATAACACACCTACAATACAACTGTGTATTTTTTAAAAAACAGGCAGAATAAAATAGGAAAACATCTTATTTCAAATATATTTTGATGTATTATTATTATTACTAATCTATTTATTTATTTTTAAAAAAGAAGAAAAAAGAAATATCACTATCATACTATAATTTTTTTTCACGTTAAACGTGTTACTATACAATTGACCTATCGCTAAGCCCCGCCCATAGAACGCAGATGAGCCAATGGCAGTTGAGTATTAGCTGCACGGAGATGGAACTCAGACATCTGTAGGTTTCAGCGCAATAGAGAAACATCGAAAGATCCGAAGCTCTCATCGTTTTAAAGGTGTTTATGCTACAAAAATAATAAAACAATGTGTCTGAACTATCTGTAACACTGATTCCAGGTATCCTGAGAGGACTGGCAATGGATTTTGGAGTTTATTTTATTATTTAACGTTTATTTTCTGGTTGTCATACTTTCATTAAGTGGCCTTTTTCATATGCTCAAAGCAGTAAATGTCTGTAAATATCGTTAATATCTCTGGCTAAAACTAGCTTAAGTTAGAGTCCATGCTAACGTACAAACCTCAGCTAACTATTCTCACGTCATGTCCAGTGTAGGTCAAAAACACAAACGAAGGTCTACATTTCAGTGCCTCTCCATATTAAACTGGTTAAATGTAAAATAATGAATCTTACACTGCAGTACATGATCAGTGTTGATCCTGGATGTTGTCATCTGCGATCGTGACGACTGTAACGTAAAATTTTCTTCAGTTTGCACTGCGATCTGTAAACCCCCGATTTCAAATGAATCATGTTACACACCAGAAAAGTTATTTCAGAAAAGTTATACATCGATTTGCATTTTAATGAGTGAAATAAGTATTTGACCCCTTTGCAAAACGTGACTTAGCAAAACCCTTGTTGGCAATCACAGAGGTCAGTTTCTTGTAGTTGGCCACCAGGTTTGCACACATCTCAGGAGGGATTTTGTCCAACTCTTCTTTGCAGATCCTCTCCAAGTCATTAAGGTTTTGAGGCTGATGTTTGGCAACTCGAACCCTTCAGCTCCCTCTACAGATTTTCTATGGGATTTAGGAGTGGAGACTGGCTAGGCCACTCCAGGACCTTCATGTGCTTCTTCTTGAGCCACTGCCTTGGCCGTGTGTTTTGGGTCAATGTCATGCTGGAATACCCATCCATGACCCATTTTTAATTTCCCCGTCTATCATCCCTTTGATGCGGTGCAGTCGTCCTGTCCATGTAACACCCCCAAAGCATAATGTTTCCACCTCTACGCTGAGTTGAGTTGATGCCAAAGAGCTCAATTTTGGTCTCATCTGACCACAACACCTTCACCCAGTTCTCCTCTGAAACATTCAGATGTTCATTGGCAAACTTTGGACGGGCCTCTACATGTGCTTTCTTGAGCAGGGGGACCTTGCAGGAGCAGGAGCTCCAGACCGAGGGAGTTTGACAGTTATTTTGTTTCTTCCGTTTGCAAATAATCGCACCAACTAATGTCACCTTCTCACCAAGCTGCTTTGGGGATGGTCTTGTAGCCCATTCCAGCCTTGTGTAGGTCTACAGTCTTGTCCCTGACATCTTTGGACAGCTCTTTGGTCTTGGCCATGGTGAAGAGTTTGGAACCTGATTTGATTGATTGCTTCTGTGGACAGGTGTCTGTTATACAGGTAACAAACTGAGATTAAGAGAGTGCTCTTAATCTGAGCTCCTGACCTGTATAAAAGACACCTGGGAGCTAGAAATCTCGCTGATTGATAAGGGATCAAATACTTATTTCACTCGTTAAAATGCAAATCAATTTATAACTTTTTTGAAATGCGGTTCTCTGACTTTGTTATTATTCTGTCTCTCACTGTTCAAATAAACCTACCATTAAAATTCTAGACTGATCATTTCTCTGTCAGTGGGCAAACGTACAAAATCAGCAGGGGATCAAATATTTTTTTTTCCCCTCGCTGTACATCCTTTTGATTGTTTTAAAATCAATGACTGGCAGGTCTCTCAGATATAGCATAGCTTCAGCCCATAAGCACCTAAATACTCTGATTCTGCATTGCATTTATGAAGAAACACAAAGCTTAAGCTTGCTTAAATCTTTAACACTGTTTCTCTGCTGCCTTGTACAGCGGTTTCCCGAGACTGTCCTCAAAGAAAATACGACCCAGTTGTACGTTTTTGAATCGACCAAATACGATCCATTCTTACGTTTTAAAGTTAAGCGCCCTCTAGCGGTCGTAAAAATAATGACAGTGTCGCGTTGGATCTGACGTCATCGAATGACGTATGAGTTTTTATACGATTTCAGGGTAATTTAAACGTGTTTTACTAGGTGTAATTCGTATATATGACCACACCTAACCCTACCCTAAACCTACCCCTTACAGAAATAGTGGAAAATCATGATTTCTAGTGCATATTTATAAAAAAAAAAAAAAAAAACATACAATGAAAACATATGCGTTCTCCAGAATCGAACCTGTGTTCATATGATTATACCACTCCGCAGTGCAACGCGCTACTAATTGACCTACACATAATGCTAAGGTTGAGTTAGGTACCTGTTACTGATAAGGGAGCAAATGTTGAATACGCTTTACAGAGACGTATTTGAGGATTTGTGAAAACGACTTTAGTCGGTCGTATAAATTGGAGGACATGTTGGGTTTCCCTCAGGACATGCAAATCTAGTTACGTTTGAAGTGTGTCAGTAGTTTCTCCACAAATTTCTTTACTGTCTGCAAGAAGATAAATGATTTCCAGAAAAGCCTGCCCTCCAGAAGATCTTTGATCTGAACACGGCCCCTCAAGAGGGACACGCACATCACCGCATTAAATCCTTCAAGTGTGCTCTGGCTCTCTATTCACAGCGGGAACGTAAATCTGAATAAGAAGTGACATCTTTAAGCTTCATTATATTAGCACATGATCCCTCTTAACGTGTGTATTAGAGCGGTGAGTTCAGATGTGAGTGTTTACGGTCATCCTCCGCCGCACCAGTATCTCAGCAGCATGTGTTGGAGATTTCCTGAGACACTGGGCTAATTGTACTTGGGGTAAATGGGGCCTGCTGTTCGATGCCACTGCACATGGGGTGAATCTGATAGATGATCGAAATCGATTTGAGCTTTGAAGGCAGTTCAGAAACCCCCCGCTACCGCTCGCACCCACTGTGTTGGCATTTAACAATGGGGTATCAACTTCAAAAATACTGCGCTATTTAGGTCGGCTTGAGAAATCTGACATGCCAACATCCGGTATGCCACCAAATCATGTTAGAAACATGTTAAAACATGCTAACAATGTGCTAAATCATGTTAGAAATATGTCAAATATGCTAGCAATGTGCCAAATCATGTTATCAACATTTATTTATTTATTTAACATGCTAGCAGTGTGCCAAATCATTAGAAACATGTTTAAAGGAACACTCCACTTTTTTGAAAATAGGCTCATTTTCCAACTCCCCTAGAGTTAAACAGATGAGTTTTACTGTTTTTGAATCCATTCACCATGTCAGCACTTTTAGCATAGCTTAGCATAAATCACTGAATCAGATTAGACCATTAGCATCTCGTTCAAAAATGACATATATTTTCGATAACTTTCCTATTTAAAACTTGATTCTTCTGTAGTTACATCGTGTACTAAGACCGACAGAAAACGAAAAGTTGTGATTTTCTAGGCTTATATGGATAGGAACTATATTCTTATTCTGGCGTAATAATCAAGAAACTTTGCTGCCATACCATGGGTGCACCAGGTGCAATGATATTACGCAGCGCCTGAAAATAGTCCCCAGCTATTTTACTATTACCTTAGTGGCTAAGTGCTGGTCACATTATAAGTTACCTAGCTGGGGTCTATTTTCAGGCGCTGTGTAATATCATTGCACCTGGTGCACCCATGGTACGGCAGCAAAGTTCCCTGATTATTACGCCAGAATAAGAGTATAGTTTCTATACATATAAGCCTGGAAAATCACAACTTTTCATTTTCTGTCGGTTATAGTACATGATGTAACTACAAAAGAGTCAAGTTTTAAATAGGAAAAATATCTAAAATATTTGTTCATTTTTGAATGAGATGCTAATGGTCTAATCTGAGTCAGTGATTTATGCTAAGCTATGCTAAAAGTGCTAACAGCAGACCCGAAGATCGGCTAAATGGATTCAAAAATGGTAAAACTCATGTTTAACTTTAGGGGAGTTGAGCCTTTTTTTTTTTTTTTTTAAAGTGGAGTGTTCCTTTAAACATGATAGCAATGTGTCAAATTGCATTAGAAATGCGTTTAAACATGCTAACAATATGCCAAATCATGTTATCAACTTGTTAAAACATGCTAACATGCTAGCAATTTGCTAAACCATGTTAGAAGTATGTCAAATATGTTAGCAATGTGCCAAATCATGTTAGAAACATGTTTAAACATGGTAGCAATATGTCAAATCATGTTATCAACATTTTTTAACATGCTAGCAGTGTGCCAAATCATTAGAAACATGTTTAAACATGATAGCAATGTATCAAATTGCATTAGAAACATATTTAAACATGCTAGCAATATGCCAAATCATGTTATCAACATGTTAAAACATGCTAACAATTTGCTAAACCATGTTAGAAATGTGTCAAATATAATAGCAATGTGCCAAATCATGTTAAAACATGTTTAAAATGTGCCATGTTAAAATGTTTAAACATGGTAGCAATGTGCCAAATCATGTTATAAACATGTTAAAACATGCTACCATGCTAGCAATGTGCTAAATCATGTTAGAAATATGTCAAATATGCTAGCAATGTGCTAAATCATGTTAGAAATGTGTAAAATATGCTAGCAATGTGCCAAATCATGATAGAAATATGTCAAATATGCTAGCAATGTGCCAAATCATGTTAAAACATGTTTAAACATGCTAGCAGTATGCCAAATTGTGTTATAAACATGTTCAAACATGCTAGTAATGTGCCAAATCATGCTTTCAACATGCTAACATGCCAGCAATATGCCAAATCGTGCTTGACACATGTTAAAACACATTAAAAATGTGCCAAATCTTGATCATGACCCCCTAGCATGTGCATAGCAACATGCATAAAACCACCCAGAGCGCCACAGTATCAGACAACAGCAATCCGTGCTTCCCTACAGGTATGTGCAGTCATCACACATGATACAACAGCAGAAAGCTTTATGACACGCTGTTGTGACTGACACATCATCATCATCAGTGTACGAGTACCAGCACAATGGCACAAGCTGACGGATATAAATAGCTCAAGATGGGCATCCCTCTGTTCGGTTGGATGATGACAACTCTTTGTCTTTCTCTAGTGAGTGCGTGCTCGACTGCTGATGACTGCAGGTGCTGGCGGCGTTTCCAGAGAGAAATGGTGATTAATGTACGCTGGCGTTCCCTCAGCTGATTGGCCGTGATTCTGGAGGAGAGGTGGGGTGAACGGGTGGATGGGTGTCTGGTGACGAGCGCACACATTTGCTCCCGCAAATTAATACAAACCACACAGGCCACCCTGCTACCACCTGACCTGAACCCTAGCAACAGGTGGTTAAAAACCACCCAGAACACCCTAGCAACTGCATAGCGACATGAGATAATATTTGTCATTAAAAACTAAAAATGATCAACAAACATTCTAAAAAAAACACCCTAAACACCACAGCAACAGCATAGCAATATTATAAAGCCACCCATAACCCCCTAGCAACAGCTTAGCAACATTATACAAACCACCTAGAACACCCTAGCAACAACATAGCAAAATAAAAATAAAAACAGCCAGATAAACATAGCAACATTAAAAAATAATCACCCAAAACACCACAGCAACATTAAAAAAACATCATAGCAACATTTAAAAACACCCATAACACTATAGCAACAGCATAGCAACATAAACAAAACCCAGAAAAAAAAATCACACAAAACACCTTAGAAACAGCATAGCAACATCGAGAGAAAAAAAAAAAAAAAAAAAAAAAAAAAAACACAGAACACCATCGCAACATGATTTATATTAAAAAAAAAACAAACAAAAAAAATACACCCAAGCAACAGCATAGCAACATTCTAAAACCTGAACATTCCGAAATTTATTTATAATTTATTGCAATGTTGCTATGCTGTTGCTATGGTGTCCTGGGTGCTTTTAGAACACTGCTATGCTGTTGCTATGGTGTTCTGAGTGTTTTTAGAATGTTGCTATGTTGTTACTATGGTGTTCTGAGTGGTTTTATGCATTAGTACACTAGTGGTTGGAACAGTTATCATAAATGTTACCTTTTACCCCAGGTATGTACTGCATTCATAACTTGATTCCACAAAGCAGTTGCTCCTTCAGAGGATGGCAGCATCAGTTAGCAGTGGTGTCAGAGTGACCTCTGCTGGCTTGGAGTTTAAAACAACAACAACACTTGAACACCCTAGCACACAAACATCAGAACTGTAAATATCAACAGATATTATGCTAATGTATTTTCACAGAAACCACATGGGGGCTGCTGACTGTTGTCCCAATCTCAATGACTATTGATGGGTCACGAAGAAAAATGTCATTGCATTGATTCAGGACAACCTGTGTTTGACCCAAAACACCAAAAAAAATCATGTCTGTCGTAATCTGAGAATGTGAGTATATGCCTTTCTGTGGTGATGGCTACACCTTGGCATGTTAATACATAACATGGTGAAAACTGATTTCCGTATTCATATTCCTGATAGGTCAAAGTACCGCAAAGAAAATGTCTGAATGTGAAGATGGTACCATGACTAAAAACATTTTTAAAAAATCACCCAGAACACACTAGCAACTGCATAGCAACGGGCATAAAACCACCCAGAACATTGTTGCAACTGTATAGCAACATTATAAAAAAACACCAGAACAGCATAGCAACATGTTTGAAACCACCCAGAATATCATGGCTACTGCATAGCAACATGTTTACACAATCAAAACACCCTAGTAACTTGTTAAAAACCACCATAGAAACATGTTAAAACCACCCTAAACACCATAACAACTGCACAGCAACATATTAAAAAAACACCTAGATCACCATAGCAAATGCACTGTAACATAACACAATTAAAACATCCCAGCAAATCCATAGCAACAATCTGAATACCGGAACACCATAGTAACTACACAGCAACATGTAATAAAAACCCACCTAGATCACCATAGCAACTGCATAACAACATAACACAATCAAGACATCCTAGCAACTCTATGGTAACATGTTAAAAAGAACATTAAGATCAACATTGCAACTGTATAGCAACATAACACAATCAAAACACTCTCACAACTCCATAGCAACATGTTGAAAACCAAACACCATAGCAACTACACAGAAACATTAAAAAAATAGCAACTGCATAGTAACATAACACAATCAAAACATCCTAGCAACTCCATAGCAACATGTTAAAAAACCATACTGAACACCATAGCAACTACACAGCAACATGTTAAAAAAAAAACACCAAGATCACCATAGCAACATAACTCAATCAAAATACCATAGCTACTCCATAGCAACATGTTGAAAACCATAAACACCATAGCGACTACACAGAAACATAAAACACAAAACACACCTAGATTACCATAGCAACTGCACAGCAATATAACACAATCAAAAATCCTAGCAAACATGTTAAAAACCACCCTGAACACCAAAGCAAATACAACATGTTAAAAAAACACCAAGATCACCATAGCAACATAACTCAATCAAAATATCATAGCTACTCCATAGCAACATGTTGAAAACCATAAACACCATAGCCACTACACAGAGACATAAAACACAAAACACACCTAGATTACCATAGCAACTGCATAGCAATATAACACAATCAAAAATCTTAGCAACATGCTAAAAACCACCCTGAACACCAAAGCAACTACACAGCAACATGTTAAAAAACCTAGATCACCATAGCAACATAACACAATAAAAACACTCTCGCAACTCCATAGCAACATGTTAAAATCCACCCTGAACACCATAGCAACTACACAGCAATGTGTTAAAAAAAAAAAACACCTAGATCACCAGAGCAACATAATCAAGATATCATAGCAACTCCATAGCAACATTTTAAAAACCACACTGAACACCATAGCAACTACACAGCAACATTTAAAAAAAAACACATTTTAAAAACCACACTGAACACCACAGCAACTACACAGCAACATGTTAAAAAACCTAGATCACCATTGCAACATTACACAATAAAAACACTCTTGCAACTCCATAGCAACATGTTAAAAACAACACCTAGATCACCATAGCAACTACAATGTAACATAACACAAATGCCCGCTTTCACACATACAGACTTTACAGGTAAATTACCGGTAAATTGCCGTTACGAGATCGTGTGTGAATAGGACCTTTTTAAAAATACTGGTAAATTCGTTCTGGCAATTTACCAGTAAGGGTAGTTACAGTAACATTACCAGTAAATTGCCGAAATGCTGCTATGTGTGAACGCGGAATAAAGATTACCGATATGAGCACGTAGAACGCCTGACGAATAAAGTCTGCTTTGGTCCAAATTGGGCAATCATAACGTTCTTGTGGAGACAACGTAATTACTCTGAACCGTTTACAAAGCTCCGCTGCTTGTTTAAATGAGTTTTTAATGTAAATATGCACTTGATGGACATCTTTACCACTGTGCCTCGTCTCGCAGCTGTTTCAAGTGTTGCGCTCGAGACCCGGCCTGCTTTCTCATTCATCAGCGCTGCGGCTTTTCCGTTGGATACTATAATGCGCGTCGCGGGTTTATACGAGCAAAAAACGCGTTCATTTTGATCATTCCCTTATGCCGGTCGGAATTTACCGGCATGTTGGTCTTGTTGTGTGAATGGTCTCTTACTGTTAAAAAGCCAGAATGCCGTTGCCTGTGTGAACAGTATATTTCTGTATTTACCGGTCGTACTGGTAATTTTCTGGCAATTTACCGGGATTGCTGTGTGAAAGGGGCTAATGAAAACATTCTCGCAACTCCGTGACCAGCCAGAGCACCCTTGCATTTGCATAGCAATGTTCCCAAATGCGTTATATAAATGCACAGAATAAATACAGCTAAACTGGAATAGAAATGCTTTAGAATATACTACACTGATTATTATTACTAGTCAGCTATGCATATTTTAGCTAATGCACTCATGGAACATAATAGTACCAGGACTAAATGATGGGATACGATGATTAATGTTGTGTGGAGGGGAAAAATTCAATGCATTTTCAAAAATCTCTTTAACTCAAGAATATGAACAGCTGATATATGCTGGTCACTCTCATATCCCACAATCATACTCATTCATCAGATGATGATCTCAAGTGTGCATCTGAAGACTCTTACCCCACTGAAATATATTTCACACTCACTGAGCGACTAATTCAGCACTGATTTACACACTGACCTCTCGTAATGTGATTGACACCACGCTCTCCGTCTTAAAAAGGAGAAATCCAATCATCTGAAAGAGCTCAGAAATGATGACATGCTGCTCTATTGACTGTGACCTCTGCGGCCGCCGCCTGTAAATACTTGCACATCACAATGTGTGGATTGATTGCTGTTGGCTTTTGGAGCGTTGCATGATTTTATTTGGTGACATCATTTATCTACAGAGCAGCTCATGAATTGTAAGGGTCAAAGTGTCACCAGAATCCAGCAAGCATTTGTACATCTCTTTAAAACGGCAGCAGGAAAGTCATTTTAGACACGGTCTACGTTCATACATCAGCGGAATACAGTTGTTGAGAGTGATAAATACACATTCATGGATGAATGTCACAAAACCTGTCCAGTCACTCCAAAATGAAGAAGAAAAAAATTCAATCCTAAATGATATTTAAATGTTTGACAATTAAATATTTTAATGCAAATTTGCATTTCTTTAATCAAATAAAGTCAAATAAAATATTTTTTGTCATTTCTATTATTTCCAAAAGTAATTTGCTATAATGCAGCTATTTTGAAAATGGATTGCAATCTTTATTAATCAACAAAGTACAATAAATCATAATGTGTTTTAGTTTAATAAAATGATTGTTACACAGTGCTATATAAGTATTATTTGCATACTATTCAAATATTTATTAATATTTTAAATTACCCTTTGAATTATGAATATATTTACCTTTACATGCATTTTTATAGTTTTAGTAATTTTATTGTGCTTTTGTTGTTTTCAGTAGGTTTTTTTATATTTCTATTTAGCCTTAATTTCTTTTTTATTTCAGTAATATTTCAAAGCAACATTTCCAATTAAAATTTTTTCATGTTTCATTTTTCGAATATTTCCATTTTATTTTAGCCTTATTTCAACATTTTTTTGTTTAATTTATTTTATTAGTATTAGTAAAAATATTAATTCTCATTAGATTTTTAACTGAATTGCAGTTTTAATCATCATAAAAGCATTACAATAAATCATAATGCGTAACTGCTTTACAATATAAATAATATGATTGTTACGTAGTGTTGTTTTAGTATTATTTCTATACAATTACACTATTTATTAATATTTTGAATGACCTTTTGTTATTTTCAGCTTAATTTTTTTTATTTTAGCTTGTTTTATTTTATTGTTTTCAGTAGGTTTTTAATATTTTTATTTAGTGTTAATTTTTAATTTACTAATATTTCAAAGCAACGTTCTAGTTTAAGTTTTTCTAATATTTCTATTTTATTTTTTAAAGTTCAATTAATCTTATTAACAGTAAAAATCTCATTTTTCTCAATTCTCATATTTTTAACTGAATTGCAATATTTTTAATCATCATAAAAGCATTACAATAAATCATAATGTGTAACTGCTTTACAATTTAAATACAAGTGTTATGCAATGTTACTTTAGTATTATTTATATACTATTATAGTGTTTATTAATATTTTGAAAGCTTTTATTACTTTCATTTTTTTTATTTAAGCTTACATTTTACTTTTCATTTTAAGTTATTTTAAGTAATTCTAAGTTTATCCTCTAATACTTATATTATGTTGCACTTTAGATTTATTTTAATCAACTTTTTCAGAATGTTATTTTATGTACATTTAATTCGTGTGTGTGTGTGTGTGTGTGTGTATTAGATTTACTGCAAAAAAAATAAAAAATCATCAAAAAAAAAGTTTAATCATCATAAAAATCATACAAATAAATCAATGTGTAACTACAATTTAAATAACTGAATGTCAAAATGTTATGCAGTGTCATTTTAATATATTATTTATAGTAATAATGTTTTGAATAAGCATTTCTTTTTTACAAAAATATTTCTATCAAGCTGTAATTTAATTATTTCAGTTTTAGTCATTACAGTACCTCTAAAGACATTTCTATTTTTTTCAAGTTTATGCTTTTCATGTAATATTTATATTTTATTTTTGCTTCATTTCAACATCAAAAAAATAAATAAATAAAAATAAAAATAAAAATATATATATATATTGAGTACAATTTTTGAATAACTTAACACTGTTTTATGGCATTGCAGTAATAAGAACTTAAGATGAAAAATGTCACAATTTTTCAGGGAAATAATCAAGGAAAAAAAATTCACATGAGATATAATCCACATAAAATATAATATATCATACCTTGGGGCTTTTGTGAAATTACTACTTATAATTCCCTGAATTTTGAAAGCCAAACATCTTTAGAAAGATAATTCTAAGACTACTATATTTTATGACACCAAGAAAGCAGTACATTTATAACAGAAGACCTAATTGCTATTGCAACAACAGCTCTATGCATTTTTTATCTAGTCACCCAACAGCTTTTTTTGCTGCTGCTGTTCGTGCTTGAATGTTTCCGCTGATGAATAATTATTGATAAACCCTTGAGCTCAGAAGATTAGCATGAAGCTGTCGGCAGTGTTTCCAGTGCTGCTTTACTCTGGGCTTTGTGTGGCTCTGATAGAATCCAATTAGCTGCCTTTTATTTTTGTTGCCACACCAGCAACTCAGAAATGTGCAAAATGGTGCCCGAGGACACAGTCTCACCAGAAGCCCAAAATAATCCTCCCCCTGGAAACACTGACAGCGGTGATCTGCGGCCACCCGTCAAACCTGTCACAGCCCATCTGGGACCATTTTGAGCTCAGTGGGACGGCTGCGCCACAAGCCCTCATCTCGCCCTGTGTTCGGTGGATTCCTGCCAGAGTCACTCCCATGTTGAGCTTCAACACTCTCATGTCATTTGAGCTATAGAAGGGAGAGAAATGAGAGCTAATAAAACCTCAATTGTAAAAAGTTTTGAGTAAATAAATCGAAATTGACTATTATATATATGCTCCTGCACTTATTGTGTATGATTTGTCCAAACAAGCAAAAAGCACACTAAATCTGGTTAGATTTAGGATAAAAAAATAAATAAATAAAATTAATAATAATAATTGCCAGTGAGGTTATAAAAATAAATTAGTTTTTTTTTTTTTTTTTTTTTTTGGGAAACAAGACATAACTAAAAAAAAAAAAAAAAAAAAAAAAAAAAAAAGAAGCAAAAAAGCAACAAATAGTACTATTTAATTACTATAATATTCTGAATTTGTTTTATTTTTTTTATATTTCCAGTATAAGTTTTTTTAATTTTTCATAACATTTTATATTTTCCATTTTCTTTTTACTTTTTGTTAAAGATATGGTCATTTTTACTGGAAAACAAAACAAAACCCCAACCAAAAAAAATGCAGTGCAAAAAAAATAGTACCATTTCAATTATTATTTTAGTTTTTTATAGACTCTATTGTCATGTCATATATGCAAACAGAAACTTAAAGGTCAAAATAAAAGTTCAGTTTAACTTAAAGGAACTGTGGCAGAAAAAATATTACTTAATTTAATGATACTACTGTTAATAAAAGTATTATTAAAACATTATTTTAAGGAAAATTTACCAGATAAAGTAAAAACAAAAAAATAAAGTAAAAAAAAGAAAATCACAATTTGTTTTTTTAAATAAAATCAATTAATTAGAGATGCTTTTGATTATTATGGAATCTAGACAATACATGGAAAACACAGAATTTGCTAAATATAAAACTGAATTTAAAAAAAAGTGTATCATAGGGCCTCAAAAATGTAAATAAAATAAAATTAAAATAAATTAAAACTGAATAAATGGCTGTTGAACTGTTTAAGTTTCATGACTTCAATTAGTTAGACATGCTTTTTTTATTATTATTTAACCATTAAAATAATCCAGAGAAATTAAAACTAAAAACTAAAAAAAAAAATAGAATCCAGAAAAATTGAAACTGAAAAAACAAACAAACAAACAAAAACTGAATTTGGGGAAATATAAAACAGACTTCATAGGGCCCTAAACTTAATGTACTGATGATAATTAAAACTGAAATAAAAAAATTAAAAACAGAGAAAAAAATCCACACAAAATTAAAATGAAAATAAAAATGAAAAATACAAAACTAAAAATTCACATAGTATCTCATTACTATAATAACACTGTTCTAGTAGCATAAGATACAAACAAATATTTAAAAAAAATAGTGAGACTTATAAGACTGTTTAGTTTTTGTTATCCTCTCCATCACTTCCATAGTGCATTCAGGAAGAATGATGCTGAACACAAAGTCTTCTCTCATTCTCTCGTGTGCTTGAAGAGGAACCAGAGGAACCTAGAGATGAGCTCTTATGTCTGATTCCTCTGAGATTCCTCTCATTATCCCTCTATTTCTCTCTCTCTCTCTTACCCCTCCAGCTGTTTTACATTAAAATTGTGTTATTAGTGGAGCCTGAGGCACATACAGATAAGACGCTAGCAAGAGGTGACCATGGGAAAGTGGAGCACCATCTGTTATGATGATGTTCTTGCCTTTAAGTCACCATGAAATCAAAATTCACACCATTTATTTTGATTTTAATATAGTGTTGCACTCAAAAATACATCATTACAGACATATAGTGAGTTGTGAATATTGAATACACACACACATAATATTGAATAAACACAGAATTGTTGACATTTTTGCAGATTTATTAAAAAAGAAAAACTGAAATATCACATGGTCCTTGCTCAGTATTTAGTAGAAGCACCCTTTTGATCTAATATTGCCATGAGTCTTTTTGGGAAAGATGCAACAAGTTTTTCACACCTGGATTTGGGGATCCTCTCCAGTTCTGTCAGGTTGGATGGTAAACTTTGGTGGACAGCCATTTTCAGGTCTCTCCAGAGATGCTCAATTGGGTTTAAGTCAGGGCTCTGGCTGGGCCATTCATGAACAGTCATGGAGTTGTTGTGAAGCCACTCCTTTGTTATTTTAGCTGTGTGCTTTGGGTCATTGTCTTGTTGGAAGGTGAACCTTCGGCCCAGTCTGAGGTCCTGAGCACTCTGGAGAAGGTTTTCATCCAGGATATCCCTGTACTTGGCCGCATTCATCTTTCCCTCGATTGCAACCAGTCGTCCTGTCCCTGCAGCTGAAAAACACCCCCACAGCATGATGCTGCCACCACCATGCTGCACTGTTGGGACTGTATTGGACAGGTGATGAGCAGTGCCTGGTTTTCTCCACACATACCGCTTAGAATTAAGGCCAAAAAGTTCTATCTTGGTCTCATCAGACCAGAGAATCTTATTTCTCACCATCTTGGAGTCCTTCATGCGGGCTTTCATGTGTCTTGCACTGAGGAGAGGCTTCCGTCGGGCCACTCTGCCATAAAGCCCCGACTGGTGGAGGGCTGCAGTGATGGTTGACTTTCTACAACTTTCTCCCATCTCCCGACTGCATCTCTGGAGCTCAGCCACAGTGATCTTTGGGTTCTTCTTTACCTCTCTCACCAAGGCTCTTCTCCCCCGATTTCTCAGTTTGGCCAGACGGCCAGCTCTAGGAAGGGTTCTGGTCGTCCCAAACATCTTCCATTTAAGGATTATGGAGGCCACTGTGCTCTTAGAAACCTTATGTGCAACAGAAATGTTTTTGTAACCTTGGCCAGATCTGTACCTTGCCACAATTCTGTCTCTGAGCTCTTCAGGCAGTTCCTTTGACCTCATGATTCTCATTTGCTCTGACATGCACTGTGAGCTGTAAGGTCTTATATAGACAGGTGTGTGGCTTTCCTAATCAAGTCCAATCAGTATAATCAAACACAGCTAGACTCAAATGAAGATGTAGAACCATCTCAAGGATGATCAGAAGAAATGGACAGCACCTGAGTTAAATATATGAGTGTTACAGCAAAGGGTCTGAATACTTAGGACCATGTGATATTTCAGGTTTTCTTTTTTAATAAATCTGCAAAAATGTCAACAATTCTGTGTTTTTCTGTCAATATGGTGTGCTGTGTGTACGTTATTGAGGAAAAAAATAAACTAAAATAATTTTAGCAAATGGCTGCAATATAACAAAGAGTGGAAAATTTAAGGGGGTCTGAATACTTTCTGTACCCACTGTATATATATACACACACACACACACACACACACACACACATATATATATATATATATATATACACACATACACATACACATATACATATACATACACACACACACACACACACACACACACACACACATATGTATACACATACACATACATATACATATATATATATATATACACACACACACATACACACACACACACACACACACACACACACACACACACACACACATATATACATATACACATATATAACATATATATATATATATGAAGAGTTCAGATGCAAAAGCCTCTAAATCCATCTGACATCTTTCTTTAAAAAATGCATTTTAATCAGGCTCCTATGTATAGGTTTCTATGTAAGTACTGGTAATTCTGATTGGCCTGAGGCTGGGATTTTAGCGGGTTTGATGTAAAAGTGTTTGATGGACGTATAATATGTGTCGAGAGCATTCACTCAGTATCATTATCTCATTTTTGACTGAGATGGCTTTTAGCTGGTTTTGCATCTGATCTTTTCATATACACACAGACACACACACACACACACACATACATACATATATAGCATTCAGATTTCACATTATCTGCATTCACAGATGCATTCACATCTTCACATTTAACATCTGACTAGTTCAGCTGAGCACAGGAACAATTGTATTTTCAAGAGATCATATTAAAAGACCAGGCCAAGAAGGCTCTCAAAAGACATTAAAAGCATCTTCTAATGAGAGTATGAGGAGGTAAATTATACATGGCACCTTTCCTACTTCAAGACAGACCTTTCGAAAATTGAATAATTTAATAACTCCTAAGTAGTCATCTCCTGTAGGTTAATACCTTTTGAAAAAACGAAAGAGCACATTTTCCACCTCATCCTTTTCTGCTTTTCGAAGTTTTACATTCAAGTCCAGTTAAGAGCCTTAAAATAATGTGATGTGATGGAGTAAGTGTGTTCATTTCAGAACAGAGCAGATGGATTCTATTTATAGAGTTTGATCAGAGCCGGAGCAACAGAATGACTGCTACAGATCAATGCTAAGAAATGTTCGATTTGTTCAAGCAATTGTGAAAATTTGCTGAAAATGTCCTCATCCTCAGAACATCCAAGATGTAGAAGAGTTTGTTTCTTCATCAGATTTAAAGAAAAGTAGCACTGCATCACTTGTCACCAATGGATCCTCTGCAGTGAATGGGTGCCGTCAGAATGAGAGTCCAAACAGCTGATAAAAACATCATAATAATCCACAAGTAATCCACACCACTCCAGTCCATCAGTTAACATCTTGAGAAGACAAAAGCTGCCTGTTTGTAAGAAACAAAGTGGTCTTTAAGGATCTTTAACTTCAAACCATTGCTTTCTGATCAACATACTAGAAAGCAATCCATAATGCATAATGCTTTCCTCCAGTGAAAAAAAGTGGTCTGGTCTGAATCAGGAGAGAAATCTGCACAGATCAAGCATCACTTACAAGCAAAAAAAAAAAAAAACAGCTAATATTTCATGGGATTTTGATGTGAGAGACAACAGAAAATTGACTTCTTCATTGGAGGAAGCACTATTATGGAATATAAACTCATTTTGGCCAGAAGAAACTGTTTTAAGTTAAAAATGTCTTAACGACGGATTTGTTTGTCACAAAAATGCAGCTTTTCACTTCACAAGATGTTAACTGATGGACTGGAGTGGTGTGGATTACTTGTGGATTATTGCGATGTTTTTATCAGCTGTTTGGACTAGGGCTGCAACAAATGATTATTTTGATAATCGATTAACCTAGCGATTATTAGAACGATTAATTGACTAATCGTCAATTATTTTACTGGCTAATCAGTATACTTTGATTTTCAGTTTTTGCAGTTAGTAAAAAATTATGTTGTACATATTCTAACATAAATTAAGGTCACTTTAGCATATTTAGATGAATTGGTAAATACTTTGGTTCATTACTTAACATTAGTTTATATGAACTAAGTATGAACTTTTGCAGCATTTATTAATCTTAGTTAATGGTCATTTCAATATTAACTAATGCATTTATAAAAATCACAAATTGTTTTTTAACATTTGGTAAATGCACCGTGAACTAACATGAGCAAACAATGAACAGCTGCATTAACCAACATAAAAAAAAAGTTAATACATAAATGTAATAAATGTATTGTTCATTCATGTTAATTAATACATTAGCTAATTTTAACAAATGATACCTTATTGTAAAGTGTTACCAAATCATTATACAAATGGATATATTTGGCACACAAAATGAGATGACAGACAGAGAAACGGTCTTATACACATCGACGTTGTCAATAATGTCAAATAATCGTTTCAGCCCTAGTTTGGACTCTCATTCTGACGGCACCCATTCACAGAGGATCCACTGGTGAGAAAGTGATGTAATGCTACATTTCTCCAAATCTAATGAAGAAAACTCGTCTACATCATGAATGCACTGAGGGTGAGGTGACATCTTTTATGTCAAAATGTACAAATTATATATTTTTTAAGCTTTTTAAAATTTCTAATTAAAACAACAGAATCAGAACAAGTAGGACAAGAATAAATTATCAATCCAATGAAATCAGTATTAACTAAATTTATTGTACCACAGAGGTGGCACAGAAGAACACAAAATTGGCTTTTAGGTGTTTTTTTTTAATGCTTAATGAGGCTCAGAGGTGGCATGAGTGCAATCAAATTCATAAATTCATGTTGAGGTAAATTTAAATATAACATTTTGAATACAGAAATATTAAATGCTTTTAAAAACTCAAAAGATACTTTAAAAAAACTAAATCTGCCAGTATTTGGCGGCAAGTCACTCATTTAATTACTGAATCATATCATTCATTTGATTCATCCCAACGGCTGATTCATTCAGGAATAAAGCAAGCGACTGTTTTTATGAATGGGAAATTGAATCATTGATTAGTTTAAAAACGCACGTTCCTTCACAAACTAAACGCCGCTGTGTTTGAACGGAGTTGCGCAGTGGCTCAGTTGTGAGTTCTTTTAGACCTTTTTTGATGACAAGATCAGGCAATAGTGGTATAGTCAGACAATTTAAGTCACTTCTTATTTAACTGTTACATTAAATCAATATCTCATTTAGAAACTCCCTTAAAATCATTGAAAGTAGTCACTCATCTTAATTCATCGCGATCTCACAAAAATCTGCACAATGAATCTCTTATTTACACTCTCCCTACACTTTGTTATGAAAGGATTTGTAAGGTATGTCCGTGATACATTACTCAACGTTGCAAAAACACATAGAAACCTTTAAAACTCACAATTCTGTAAACATATCAGTCTTTTTCTCCTCAGAACTAAACTTTATAATTCACAAGTGCAAGTTTATATCTCACAATTCTGAGAAAAAAAAGTCAGATTTTCAAGAAAAGTCAGAATTGTGAGATAAAAAGTTGCAATTACCTTTTTTATTTTTATTCAGTGGAGAAAACAGGCTTTCATACCCAAAAGAACAAAACAGCACTATATATATATATATATATATATATATGCTGTATTGCGTTCATACAAAAACACTTCATACAGTATGGAGCTCATCCAGAATCTGAATAACATAATGCTTCTCCTTTTTTTTTTTTCTTTTTTCTTTAAGCAATGAAGACCAGGTTGGGAGATGAGAAGCACAGAAGGCCAGTGTTTGAGGAAACAGAGGGAATTCTGGGTCTCTTCAACATCTGAAGGCCCTTTCATGTGCAACGGACACTAGCCAGCGGGACTCACAAAATCAATCACAGCAACAGGACTCCACGCCGTATGGAGGAACACACAAAACACAACACCTCTGCAAACTACACACACTCACACTGATATAGAAGAGTGAATTTATACTCTCTGCAAGTGTGTAGCTTATCCAATTCAACACATTAAGCAACAGTGCTAGTACAGTTTATTTAACATTTATGATAATATGTGGTTTTCAGTGCGTACCTGCAGCTCTGCGCTCATCTATATTGGCCCAAAAAAAGTATTTCGACACTTACAGATGAGGTCAAAAGTTTACATCCCCCTTTCAGAATCTGCAAAATGTTAATTATTTTACAGAAATAAGAGGGATCATACAAATTGCATGTTATAGTTTTTTTTAGTACTGACCTGAATAAGATATTTTACATAAAAGATGTTTACATACAGTCCACAAGAGAATAGTTGAATTTATAAAAATGACCCCATTTTAAAAGTTTACATACACTTGATTCTTAATACTGTGTTGTTTCCTGAATTATCCACAGCTGTGTTTTTTTTGTTTAGTGATAGTTTTTCATAAGTCCCTTGTTTGTCCTGAACAGTTGTTCTTTAGAAAAAATCCTTCAGGTCGCACAAATTCTTTGGTTTTCCAGCATTATTTCCAACAATGACTGATTTTTGAGATCCATCTTTTCACACTGAGGGCAACTGTTCAAGGTTCAATCACTCACTGATGCTCCAGAAGACTTACTGCCACCTACTGCGGTTTAAAAACTATATATTTAAAACAATCTCATAACATTGATATTATGAAATGCATTCATTCCACCTCTGAGTCATGTCAAAAATTCTGTAAATATTCCATAATGCCACACTTGAGCTCTTCTGAATTTAATCTATCCTAAATTGAATTTATTGTTTAATTAAACATTTTGATACAAGTTTATAAATCTAATTTATTAAGCACAAAAGATGACATACATTTAATAAAGTTAGAAAAACGGCATTACAAAGGTTAAAAAAAGGAGTCAAATATCACCTAATAATGGAAAGGTTCATTTCTGTCACTGTTACCTAATTTATTTATTTATTTATTTAAGTATGAGCTCTAGTGCTCCTGAAAAGAAGTGTAAAGTCCTTAAGAATGCAATGTTACCTTTTAAAAACATTTTTGCAAAGTGTAAACTATTAAATATAATCTACAAATCATACAATACTGTACCAGTAAATAAGAAGTGAGGGCTTAGCTAAACAGGCCAATCAGAGACATTTTTAGAGACCTTTTTTTTTTTCAATTAAACACAGGGGGTCATTAATGATGCTCACATGCAAATTCATACACAACTAATCTTTAATTTGGTCTTAATATACAAGGAGGTTTAAAGAAAATATGAAATAAGTTGTTAATAAATGTTATTATAGATTATAAAGGGTTTTATAATTAAATACATCCAAAAGGTCATCTAAAATTAACATTATTAAAAGCTGAATAATTAAAGTCTACTGATTAATCAGTGAAATAATCAATGATTAGTCGATTAATCATCCGATTAATCGATTATCAAAATAATCGTTTGTTGTTGCAGCCCAATACCAGACATATATATCGGTTCAAAATATCGGTTATCGGATTACTTGATCTGTAATAATCGGAATTGCAATTCTTTTGCAAACTTCTGCGAACTGGAGAAAACTGTACACCAGCTAATGAACTTTACACTGTATTCAATAACAGCCAAGATTTTAACCACAATTCCCAGCCAAAGTCGGAACATCAAACTCATCTTTGACCATTCAAACAAACCTGAAACACCCACTTGTCACGAGCACTTTCTAGTATGTCAGGAAATTAAATGTACAGTAAGTTTGGATGGTTTTTGGGTGGCCTGTCCTCTAGAGTCACACATGATACCTCACTTTTGCTTTGTAGTGCAAATCAATCAGACCAACCTGGGATTCTTCCCATCTCTTGATGAGGAATACAATTTAAACTGACCGATGGTCCCTCCGGTGACAGACTTCACAGACGCAGATAACAGAGGCTGCCAGGATCTTCATCCGCCCACGCTAATGAGAGACTCTGCCTTTGAGCTCAATGTCTTTGTAGTGGGAGGAAAGACTCGGAGTATAACTTTCAGACAGATAAATAAAACGGCATTTGTTCTTCACAAGAGGAAAGAGCTGGTCATCAGCAGTCTCAGTCTCTAAACAAAGTGTTTTCTAGTGTTATTCTCTTGTATTTGGTCTAAATTTATCGGCTGAAGTTTAATGCTGTTACCTAAAAACGGCTTTGGTTGCAAAAACTATAAATTAGAATAATCTCATTTATACACTGTAAAAAATATGTACATTTTTGAAGTTATAAATAAAACAGACTACTGAAGAAGACTTTTTACTTTAACATTTATTCAATGTTACTTGATGTTTCTTTGTAATAATTATTAATTTACTAGCGATTTCTAAGTGAAAATTGTTTCAAAGTATTTTTTTTTTCAATGTAGACTGTATTGCACTTTTTTGCTAGTAAATTGTTGATGAATAATTACAAAGAAGCAAGTAACACTGAATAAAATGAAAACATGAAATTTGGAGATTACCATTTTAATCTCTTAATTGAATAATACTAATATTTTAATCTCTTAATTAAACAATAATAGCAAATAATATTTAGTCTTCATAGATCAATACAGATTACTATTTTAATCTCTTAATTGAATAAGACTAATATTTTAATCTCTTAAACAATAGCAAATAATATTTTAATCTCTTAAACAATAGCAACTAATATTTTTATCTTTTAATTGAATAATACTAACATTTTAATCTCTTAATTGAATAATAAGACTAATATTTTAATCTCTTAATTAAACAATAGCAACTCGTATTTAAATATTTTAATTGAATATTACTCATTTTAATCTCTTAATTGAATAAAAAGACTAATATTTTAATCTTTTTATTGACTATTACTAACATTTTAATCTCTTAATTGAATAAGACTACAATTTTAAAAGTAAACAATAGAAGCTAATATTTTAATCTCTTAATTGAATATTACTAATATTTTAATCTTTTAATTAAATTTTGCTGATATTTTAATATCTTAATTTAACAATAAGACTAATATTTTGATCTTTTAACTGAATATTACTAACATTTTAGTATCTTAATTTAACAGTAAGACTAATATTTTAATCTTTTAATTGAATATTACTAATATTTTAATCTCTTAATTGAATAAGACTAAAATTTTAAACTTTGTTTAAAAAAATGTAAACAATCGAAACCAATATTTGAATCTCTTAATTAAAGATTACTAATATTTTAATCTCCTAATAGATCTATATAGATTAATATTTGAATGTCTTAATTGAAGAATGGGACTAATATTTTAATCTGCTAATAAAACAAACCTGACCAATATTCAAATGTTGAACTTCTATTTTGAAATTTGTGAAATGCATTCACTGAAAAGTGTGCTTGTGTTATATTTCTTTAAAATAAACAGGTACATGTGTTTTACATATTGCAAAGACATCACACATTTCAAAGAATGCCTAATATTACCTAATTTGATTATGAAATAAAATAAAAACTTTCATTCACATAGTTTTTTTTTCTTCACAAAATAAGATTTTTGTAATTTGATATATGCATCAGTTTGAATACACTTCATAAAATAACATAAATGTTGAACGTTTTAACGGTTTTAACAATAAAACAAAGTAATCAAAATGTATAATTTAACTGTGAAGGTGTGAAAAAAGTGGAAATCAGGATCAGGCATGAAATAATGCCTTCTGAATCACTCATACATGTGAAAATCAGCTAAGAATTGAACAAATAGTTGTAATTGGTCTCAGATGAAGACAGGAATTATCTCTTTGTGACTGTTTTCTTTTGTTTAAAGGATAATACAAGACTTCTTCACCTAAGCAATTATCAAAAAAAAAAAAAAAAAGCTAAAGAAAATGCACTTATTTTGTAAAAATGCACTATATTTTGGAATCAGCAGCCTAAAATTAGTAAGAAACAAGTATAGGATTTCATTCAGCAAATATGATGCAAACCAGTGTTATTTGGAGTTTTGCACATATTCAAGCTCAACAAAGGAGTTCAACACACATCCGACTTTCCCTCCAGGCCAAATGTGTCTAGGGTGCACATATTTAGTCTAGCTCACTCGTAAGCGAACACACAAATGTAGGTTCCCCTTTAACCCTGAAAAAAAGTCAAAACATCTAAATGCTTAGATATCAAAACAGCTGAATCTTTGGAAATCAAATATAGTATGTTAAACAATTAGCTTTAAGAGATCCAGCCTGGAACACAAAAGGGCAAAGGAAAACGAATGCTTTTTTCCAGCTAACCTGCAGGTCAACAGCCTGAAGACAGGAGCTCAGTCTATGTGCTGTCTATATTTAGGAGCCCTATAGTGAATGCTGCAAACTGACCTATGTGGCATCAAATGCAGGCTTTGGCAGGAAAATTAATGTGCATTGAAATGATCATAAAAGTTGAAAATTATATTTAGTTCTGTTGAAATTCCTTGGTAAGTGGGTGAACCTCACACAACTGGCCAAGGTGACATTTCACTGGCTAGTTAGTTGGAAAGAAAGACAAATTAACCTGGCCATGTTTTCATAACATTCACCATTATAATTCACTGGCATAATAATAATAATAATAATAATAATAATAATAATAATAATTATTATTATTATTATTATTATTATTATTAATTGTTTAATTATTATTAATTGTTTGTTCATTTATTGTTGGTTTTTTTTGGGGGGGAGGGGGAATTTACCTGGTCATGTTTTCATGACATTCATCATCATATTTCACTGGCATAACAACAACAACAGCAACAATAACAACAACAACAACAACAACAACAACAACAACAACAACAACAACAACAACAACAACAACAACAATAATAATAATACATTATTCATTTTATTAAGTGATTATTTTATTCATATATTTTTTATTTTTTATTAACCTGAACAAGATGTTGTGATATTTACTATTACATTTCACTACCAAAATAATAATAAATAATAATCATCATCATCATCATCATCATCATTATTATTGTTATTATTATTAAATTATTTTTAATTAATAAAAAAATGTAAATAATAAATGAATAATAAAACATTAATGTAAATAAAGTTAATATCTAAATGAAAAAATATATTATTATTATTACTATTATTAATTCATTGTTTATTTATTTACATTTGTTTAAAAAAACAATATTAAAAAGTTTTAAATGTAATGTTTTCATGATGTTCACTATTATATTCCACTATAATAATAATAATAATAATAATAATAAAAATAATAATAGCATATTATTATTATTATTATTATTATTAATAAAAAATGAATTACAATTAATTAAAAACTTGTAAATAAAAAATGTAAAAAAAAATAAATAAAACATGGTCAGGTTAATGTAAAAAAATATATATAAATCAAATAAATCTAAATAAAAAAAATATATTATTATTATTATTATTTTTTTATTCACCGTTTTTTTTTTTTATTTGTTTTTAAAAATGAAAAAGTTTTCATGACATTCATTATTATATTTCACTGGCAAAATAATATATATATATATATATATATATATATATATATATATTTTAATCAATTAATTTGATTAATTCCTTATTATTTTTTTAATTAACCTGACCATGCTAATTTATTTATTTACTTTTTTATTAAAACTTTTTGTAATGTAATGTTTTCATGATTTCATGTTTCTATTATATTTTCCTGGCAAAATAGCAATAATATTAATAATAATACATTGTGTTATTGTTTTATTTTAAACCGATTTTTTTTAATGTTTACATTAACCTGACCATGTTTTCATGACATTCACTATTATATTTCACTAGCAAAGGAATAATTATAATATTATTATTATTATTATTATTATTATTATTATTATTAGTGATTCATATGTTATTTATATTTTATTTTATTCATTTATTTCTTATTATTACTTTATTTCCTGGCCATGTTTTTGTGACATGCTCTCAAATATTATTTGCCTGAAGCCAAAGTGTAACGTTTCACCAGCTCAGGTTTTATAATAAACCATCTATCATTGTATCTTGTACACTATTGTTCACGTTCAATGGAAGGACATTCATAACACCGTTCAACAAGAGCAATCCACGGTTATAAAATTACCTCATATATCTCCATTTGACTGGATCGCTTCAGAAAAGCTCATTACTTCACATTTTACAGGAGTCCCCTCAAACAATCTTCACCTAAAAGTCTTTATTATTTGATGTGGGATTCATCTGATTTCTCTTGGTCAAAACTATTGGACTCAACCACATAAACCTTTGTTCATTCAGTCGCTAAGTAGCAAATCAACAACCTTTGGATATAGTTTTGTATGAGGAACACTCATATTTTCTTCAAAGCAAGTATAGAAGCAAACATTTAATATTAAAAACTTGGGTTGGGGAGACCGGGGCCAGTTGTCAAAGTCTACATCTCTATACCACATGTGTGTAAATAAGCTGGAACAAAACTACAGAACCACAGCACTCTACTATTTCCCATCTCATATTCCCATCTCATGGAAATATCAATCAGGCGTCAAGTGTGTCGAGCTACTTTGTCATGTGCCTCCATCCATGAGAGAGAGCTGACAAATGAAAACAGATCACCAATCACTGACATGGCACAGCAAAACCTCACCAGAGAGGAGGAACAGCTCGATTTCAGCAAGAAAAAATGGCTGAAATAGCAGAGAAACATCTTGGGAACTCAGTGGTAGAGATGCTCTAGTTACTAGAGATGCTCTAGTTAGCATTCAGAATCATTTGGTTGTAAAGTATGGAGACACTTAAAATTAAAATACAGGAATCCGTTTTCAAAGTAGTAACTGAACTGGAAAAATAGAAAAAGATTAGAACTGTTTATTCAATTATGTTTTAAACTAAAAATAATACAAAATATTGAATGACTTATCCAAATGGAAAAATACATATACGAAATTAAAATGGTTTACTTAATGTTTTAAAAATATATTTTTTTTAAACTATCTAGAATAATAATTAGACAAATTTAAAACTTTACTTAATGCTTTAGAAATAAAAATAAAATCATACATACTTTTTTTAACTAACTGGAAAAATAAAATGATACATTTACAACTGTTAACTTAATGTTTAAAAAAAAAAAACTTTTAAACTGGAAAAATAGATATTTAAACTGTTGCAATAATGTTTTTTAAAAAAATTATATTTTTTTTAACTAATTGTCAAGATTAAAACAAACTTTTTAAAAAACTAATTTTGTTTAAAAATAAAATAAAACATTAAATAACTTTAAAACTAGATGGAAAATAGACATTTAAAACTGTTTATTTAATTATTGTTTTAAAAAATAATAAAATCTTAAATAATATTAAAGCTAAATGGAAAAATAAATAGAACATTTTAAAAATGTTTATTTAATTAATGTTTTAGGTTAATACAGTTTACTTACTGTTTTACAAATACAAAATAAAATATTAAATACTTTTTAGCTGGAAAAATAAATAGACAAATTTAAAATCGTAATTAAACAATAATAATAATAATAATAATAATAATAATAAATTATATAAATTTAAACTAACTGGAAAAATAGACAAATTTAAAACTGATTATTAACTTAATGTTTAAAAAAATATTAAATAACTTTTAAACTAACTGGAAAAATAGACAAATTTAAAACTGTTTACTTAATATTTAAAAAATAATAATAAATAAAACGTTAAATGCTTTTTTAAATTAAATGTAAAAATAATTGTACAAAATTATATAAAAAAACGTAAGTGTTAAAAAAGTTAATTTACTTAATGTTTAAAAACATAAAATATTAAATAACTTTTAAGCTAACTGGAAAAACTGAAATTTAAAACTGTTCAATAAAAAACAAAAGTTAAATACTTTTTAAACTAAATAGAAAAATCAATAGACAAATTTAAAGCTGTTTATTAAGTTAATGTTTTAAAAATAAAATAAAGCAATAAAATCTTATGTTAATGTTTTAAAAATAAATTAAAATGTAAAATATTTTTACACTAAATGGAAAAATGTAAAATTTAAATTTAAAGCTGTTTATTTAATATAAAAGAACTATATAAATGTTAAATAATTTAACTAAATGGAAAAAAACAGACAAATTTAATATTTTAAAAATAAATAAAAACGATATAATTGTTAAATAATTTAACTAAATGGAAAAAAAAGATCAATTTAAAGTTGTTTATTGAGTTAAATGTTTTTTTAAAAAATCTTAATGTTTTAAAAATAAATTTATTTAAAATATACTTTATTTAAAATATACTATTATTTTAAATAAATATATAAAAAATATTTATTTAAAATAATAAACAGACAAACTTATTTATTTCTTACTTATTTCTGTTAATTAACTACCTGGAAAAATAAATGGACCATTTTTACAACTATTTAATTAACAACTCGTTCCAGAGGCTGAGGATGAATTTAGCATTCATAATTAATAATCCTTCTGGTTTTGTTTTGCCAAATTGCCCACTGAGGAACACCCAGTGAACAAAGGGTGTATAAAAAAAAGAGAGAAATGAGGAAATCCAGCTTAAATTGCACTTCAGTTTCTCCTAAACATCTGCACATTATTCTGCTTCTAATGAAGAGCAGAATCGTCCAGAAACTAAACTCCTTCCTCCTTCTGCACACTCTCTCTGCCTCAGATGATGTCATTTCCCTTAGGAGTGTTTCAGGCAGACGGGATGTAATTCCTTTACTCGCACCCATCCCGCGTGTGTGTGTTGGGGGCGCATACTGAGGCCTATCGAGCAGCAGTAATAAGACATCTGTCCCACAGCACCTGCTTTCCACATCAAGATGCCAGCGCTCTCATTGACGAGCCGCACCAGCCGTAATCGCTCCTGACACACACCGCATACATATGCGCATATTCTAAACGCTGATATAAGAGCGCAGAGGGAAGTCAATATTCCTGTGGATGCAGGGCAAACCTCAAGTCACAGCGGGTTAAACTCAATTCCAGGAAGACGTGAGAGAAACAGCTGGAAAAGTGTAGAACACTGTTTCAGTTTAGTTTTTAGATCGTGTGATTTTAATGATTCAGATTGGTTTCACGTTTTACTATTTATTACTTTTGAGGTAACGTCGGATCTGGAGGGCAAAACAAGGACAGTTATTTTTTTTACCAGGTTTGCTCTAAGCACTAATGTATTATAGTGTAAAAAAAAACTACTACTACTTGAGATAAAATTAATGTTCATTAAAATTAGCGCTGGGCAACGATTAATAACTAATCTTTTTTTTTTTTTTACTTTATTAATGTTTTAAAAATAAAATAAAACGAAATATTGCATATGTTTAAACTATTTTTTTTACTGTTTAAACAATGTTTTAAAAATTAAATAAAAAACTACTGAATAATTAAAACTAACTGGAAAAATAGACAAAATTAAATCTGTTTACTTTATGTTTTAAATCTAAAGAAATATTTTACAATTTTTAAACTAAATGAAAAAAATAATTTGATAAATTGAAACATTTTCTTGATGTTTGAAACAAGGTTATTATAGTTTTGCATTTTTAAATTAGTTTTTATTATGATTTCGTTTTCAAATTTGCAATAAATTTTAGTTTAGTTTTAGTTAGTTTCATTAATGGTTTTGTTAGTTTTTATGATCATCAAAATATTGAATAATTAAAATGAACTGGAAAATAAATATACAAAATTAAAATGTTTATGTTTTAAATATAAATAAAATATTTAATTTTTAAACTAAATGGGGAAAAAAAATGATAAATTTAAACCTTTACTTGATGTTTTAAAAATAACAAATTTAACACTTAATTGAATAGTTTAAAATATTTAATAATTTTTAAACTAACTGGAAAAAGAGACTAATTTAAAACTGTTTAAATAATGTTTTCAAAATAAAATAAAATAAAACAATATTTTTTTAACTAACTGGAAATATACACCTTTAAAACCGTAATTTTTTAATTAACGTTTAAAATTTGTGCTGGGCATAATCACATTTTTTTTTTTTTTTTACTTTTATTAATGTTTTAAAAATAAAATAAAACTAAATATTGCATATGTTTAAACTCTTTATTTTTTACTGTTTAAACAATGTTTTAAAAATTAAATAAAAAACTACTGAATAATTAAAACTAACTGGAAAAATAGACAAAATTAAATCTGTTTACTTTATGTTTTAAATCTAAATAAATATTTTACAATTTTTAAACTAAATGAAAAAAATAATTTGATAAATTTAAACATTTTCTTGATGTTTGAAACAAGGTTATTATAGTTTTGCATTTTTTAATTAGTTTTTATTATGATTTCGTTTTCAAATTTGCAATAAATTTTAGTTTAGTTTTAGTTAGTTTCATTAATGGTTTTGTTAGTTTTTATGATCATCAAAATATTGAATAATTAAAATGAACTGGAAAATAAATATACAAAATTAAAATGTTTATGTTTTAAATATAAATAAAAGATTAAATTTTTAAACTAAATGGGAAAAAAATGATAAATTTAAACCTTTACTTGATGTTTTAAAAATAACAAATTTAACACAACTGAATAGTTTAAAATATTTAATAATTTTTAAACTAACTGGAAAAAGAGACTAATTTAAAACTGTTTAAATAATGTTTTCAAAATAAAATAAAATAAAACAATATTTTTTTAACTAACTGGAAATATACACCTTTAAAACCGTAATTTTTTAATTAACGTTTAAAATTAGTGCTGGGCATAATCAAATTTTTTTTTTTTTTTTTTTTTTTTTTTACTTTTATTAATGTTTTAAAAATAAAATACAACTAAATATTACATATTTTTAAACTGAATTATTATTATTTTTTAACTGTTTAAATAATGTTTTAAAAATTAAATAAAAAACTATTGAATAAGTAAAACTAACTGGAAAAATAGACAAAATTAAATCTGTTTACTTTATGTTTTAAATCTAAATAATTTTTTTTACAATTTTTAAACAAAATGAAAAAAATAATTTTATAAATTTAAACATTTACTTGATGTTTGAAAAATAAATTTAACACTTAACGTAATAGTTTAAAATATGAAATAATTTGTAAACTAATTGGAAAAACAGACAAATTTAAAACTCTTTAAATAATGTTTTCAAAATAAAATAAAACTAAATATTGAATAATTAAAATTAACTGGAAAATAAATATACAAAATTAAAATGTTTATGTTTTAATTATAAATAAAATATTTAATTTTTAAACTAAATGAAAAAAAAATTGATAAATTTAAACCTTTACTTGATGTTTTAAAAATAACAAATTTAACACTTAACTTAATAGTTTTAAATATTCAATAATTTTTAAACTAACTGGAAAAGGAGACTAATTTAAAACTGTTTAAATAATGTTTTCAAAATATATTTTTTTAACCAATTGGAAATAGACACCTTTAAAACAGTAACTTAAAACTGTTTAATTAACATTTAAAAAAACAAACAAACAAAAAAAAAATTAAATGTATTTTTAACATTTTTATGAGTCTGTTTTTCTTTTTTACTTTGACAACTCTATTTATTTCAGTTTTTTTCCTCTCTTTTACTGCTTTCTCTTCCTAATTGTACAGCACAAAAAACAATAAAACAATAAAATTAAATTAAATAAATTCACATAATGAATATATATATATATATATATATATATATATAAATGTAAATATTTATATAAATATATATAATAGAAAAATAAAATTTAATACAGAATATTAGAAAAACTAATATATCAGTGACACTAAAATAACTTTTTTTTAACTGACTTTCCGCTCTTTTTGCTGTCAGCTTGTTGATTTTTAGTTACAAAATTTGTAGATCATTTCCAAAACTAAACCTTGCATGCACAAAAAAACCATCACCAAATAAAAAGAAGAAATAAGAAAATAAGTCTGTTAGAAATAAGAAATAGAAATAAGTCTGTTAAGCTTAAAACAAATACCTAAATCTGCCAATGGAACAGTACAAATGCATCTACTTTAACAAGTTCTACTTATGCAGGCTTGCTTCTCAGGTAATTTTTTACTTGTTTTAGCTTAGAAAAAATGGCCAAGAATCATTCTCTCTAATCATAAACACACAAATCACATAGTCAGTGACTACAAACCTACTGTCTGAGACTACATCAGAGGAAACTCTCTAAATAGTGCATGAAAAGGCTGATGTACGGTTCATTTCCACTGGGAAAATGTTTGATTATGTCTGCCCCTAGAAGTATGATCCACTGTAAAACACTAAAACACGAGCAGAATAATGAGCAGTATAACAGCAGCACTTCCTCTGAATGAAGTACAATGACCTCAGAGACCAGCCTCTTCACAAAGATCTGCTTCCTGTCTCAATCACTCGGACAGATTGGGCCTGTTGACCTTTGATCTGACCGTCTCCGTAAGGAATAGAGATGAGTTAACTTCCTCTCTGATGGCAGGAAACTATATTTTTACAAAAGAATGACCCCAAGATTGGCTATTATGTCTGCCCACTCATTTCAAGAGTCACAAGCCCCTTTCACAAATGTCTCCCTAATAAATATTGCATTATTTGTTAAATAATGCAATATTCGATGGCTTTAAATGTGCAAAATCAATTTTAATTACATTTTAAAATATTTAAAAATGAAAATAGAAAAACACTATTTTAAATTGCATCAACATTTCACAATATTACAGTTTTTTTTCTGCATTTACAACCAAAAAAATGCATCCTTGATGAGCAAAGAAGTCTCTTTTAAAAAGCATTACAAATCTTACTAATCCCAAACTTTTGAGCGACAGTGTATGTGTGTATTTATGTGTATCATATAAAAAGCGAAACCTATTTTTAGGTCCATTTTTGGATCATGACAATTTTCATGATGGTAAAGCCCACATTCTCATTAATTCAATGCAAAAAAAAACACATTTTAAGTATTTATAAATGTTGTATTTTGGTTCAAATAAAGCTCTTTTGAATTAAAAACCATAGTAATTTTTAACTGAAATTAAAAATGCTAATAATAATGTATTGTTATCTTTGTAAAATAAAACACTATTAGAATTTATTACTATTTCGAATTCCTTTATTTTTATATTTTCTGTTTTTATTTTAGTTTTAGTCATTTTCATGTAGTTTTGTCATTTTTATTATTACTTTATTTTGTAAAGTATAGTTTCTATTAATTTTTCTAGTATTTATTTATGATTCTTTTGTTACAGTTTTTTTCAACTGCTAACATACTTTTGTCCAATCTGTAGTTATATTTTCAAAACTCTAAACACAATTAGCACAACATCCGTCTGTTGTGACCATACCACTAACACAATTTGTGTTGTTTTCGTACAATATGCAGTCAATTACCATGTTTCTAAAATGCAAACATTTTATTTTCGTACAAGCCTTCCCAAAACCAAAATCATGGGTAATTTTAGTCTTATTTGCAAATGCTTAAACACAGCATGTCAGAAACGAAGACCTAATGTCCCGAACCTTAAATACAGTATAAAGCCTCTATTTCTGTAACAATAGCAGCTCAAAATGATTGAAAATATCTCTGTATAAAATATTGTAACACATATTTAAGTAAAAGATCAATGAAATAGTTAGAATATTTAGCTGATTCCAGAGGAACAGTCAGGTGTTAGCTATTTCCATTACATCAACATGGAGTATAAAAGACCTCTTTGAATTGGTTTTGTGGATGCAGAACAACACAAAGAATCAGAGAGAGAGAGAAAAAAATGCCTAAGAGAAGGAGATAAATAGTTGTAGGAGGTAGAGGAGTAGTTGGATTAGAAAAAGGGAGAAGAAGAGGTAGGGGAGAGGAGTAAGAATGTGTGTTGGACTGTGCATTTGTTTGGTTTTTTTGTGGAACCTATGAAAGCTTATTTCTTCCACGGAATATAAAGGGTAAAGGGTAATTGTGACTTTTTTATCTCATAATTCTGATAAAGTCTGAATTGCAAGATGTAAACTCACAATTCCAAGAAAATATCAAATTGTGAGATAAAAAGGTCACAGTTAGCCTTTACCATTTATATTGCGTGGCAAAATTGTAACCAAAGACCATATATGTTGGATTTTTTGTTGATCACTGGCATCAGTTACCATAGGGGCACTATCCATATTCAACCCCTACCCTACCCACAAGCAATGGTTCCAAATGAATTTCTGCACAGGTTACCCTATCTTTTTGTTTTGTGCATTCTGTAAAGTAATGACTCAATTCAGTTAGATAGTATGTTGCCAAGAAAGAACACATTCAACACTTTAAAATGTAAAATGGGTTTCAGTTGAAGGCAAACTGAAGACTAAAAAATAATTAAAAAAACAATATATCTAATTTATATCTATTATATGTAGGTAGAACTGAAACATGACAAGTAATGCAGTTTTTGTAAAGCCATCAGCTGTTAGTATTTTGACAATCACTGTACTATGATTGACTATATGCCTCTGTTTGATAGAAAATAGTGCTTAAGTTTTGACCGAATGACTCGGTTTTGAATAAGGTTTGCTGTGTTTTTATAGAGTTAGTTTAAGTAGAAAAAGGTATTAAGCATTTTGAAATGTAGAGTTTGAATGTATTTAACAAAATGTGGTTTAGGAAAGAAAACTAACTATTTGGCTAATTGTGTGATGTAGGTGTGTCGCTGTGTTAAGAGTTTAGAAAAAGTACTTAAAGTATTGGTAAACGCTTGTTAGCAATTGAAAAAAAACTGTAAACTAAATGAAAAAAAGAAATATTGGTTAGTGTTTTGTATATTTTTATTCTATTTCAGTTATTTTTTATGGTTTTGGTTTTAGTTAACTTTAATAAGCCTGTTTGGAGGATGTGCTTGTCATTAAATTAAAATCAAATGTGTCAACTGTCAATCAGTTGCAATGCAAAAAATTTAAAATGTCTTAAAATAGTAAAAAATAACATCAATTACTTTATGCAAAATATTTTTTTCTTTCCATATTTCTATCCTATCAGATCATTTAAGATCTAGTATTGCTAATGTACACAATACAATAGGTATTGTCAAGATTGCTGTCAATCACTTCTGACACTGAATCTGCTGTGTCGGCAGATCACAATATTTCTCACAGTGCACATAAACTGACCGGCAATGTGCACTAAAGTCCAGCCTTGTCTCTGAAAGCCCACAGTCACATAAGACGGCAGAGATGCATCAGCAGATTTCTACAAAACCAGGTCAGTGAAAAAGCGAGCAGATGCTTTAAATTCATACAGCATCTATAGCCACAAGCTGAAAGAAGAGTGGAGGATCTCCTGTGCTCCACACTGACACACACTGCCCTATGGGGACGCCACCGACGTTATTAAAGAGATGCTGCGTGTTTTTCTAGTAAACTAAAGCACAGATTACCTCACATGTCATTCAGTGACAGGCTCACGTCCTATTGTCTTCAGAGGCTTTAGGTGGAGATGAAAAGTAGAATCATGTGGAAGCAAATTTATTCTGAAAACAGAGAAAAAGAGAGAGAGTTTGGTAAATGTGTTCAATTCACAAGCAAATGCACTACAGTTATAAAGCTTTTAAATGCACAAATATAAAATCTCTAGGCATTACCAAACAACATCCACTTTCACTACCATTTTTTATGTTTTTTGAAGTAGTATCTTCTGCTCACCAAGCCTGCATTTATTTGATCCAAGGCAAAGAAAAAGCGGTATTATTGTAAAATATTTTTACTATTTAAAATAACTGCTTTCTATTTGAATATATCTTAAAATGTAATTTATTACTGGATTTCAAAGCTGAATTTTTAGCATTATTACTCCAGTCATATGATCCTTCAGAAATCCTTCTAATATTCTGATTTGCTGGATCCTTTAAATTGATCAAAAGTGAAGATAAAGACATTTATAATATTAAGAAAGACTTCTATCCCAGATAAATGCTGTTCTTCTGAACTTTCCATTCATCCTACTCAGCTGTTTTCAACATAATAAATGTTTTTGAGCAGCAAATCAGAATATTAGAATGATTTCTGAAGGATCATGTGACACTGAAGACTGGAGTAATGATGCAAAAAATTCAGCTTTGAAAATCACATAAATAAATTACATTTAAAATATATTAAAATATATTTAATTTTAAATAGTAAAAATATTTTACAATTTTACCTTTTTTACCGTTTCTTTGGATCAAATAAATGCAGGCTTGGTGAGCAGAAGAGACTTTTAAAAAAAATTACTTTTTCACGATATTCAAATTTTTGGAATATCGTGAAAAATTAAATTTTTTTTTTTATTGTAACATAAAAAAATTAAACTTTCATATATTCTAGATTTATTACATGTAAAGTAAAACATTTCAAAAGTTTTTTTTATTTTATTTTTTTTATTGATGATTAGAGCGAACAGCTCATGAAAGTCAAAAATCCAGCATCTCAAAATATTAGAATATTTACATTTGACCATCCATACAGTATAAATTCGGGGGAATCTCTTGTTCTTTGAAAACACACTCATGGGGAAGACTGCTGACTTGGCAATGGTCCAGGAGACAATCATTGACACCCTCCACAAAGAGAGTAAGTTACAGAAGGTCATTACTGAATGGGGTGGCTGTTTCCAGAGTGATGTATCAAAGCATATTAAATGCAAAGTTGACTGGAAGGAAGACATTGGGTAGGCAAAGGTGCACAAGCAACAGGGATGACCGCAAGCTTGAGAATACTGTCAAGTAAAGCCAATTCAAACATTAGGGAGAGCTTCACAAGGAGTAGAATGAAGGCCGGAGTCAGCGCATCAAGAGAGTTTTGAATTTCATGTTGAAATCATGGTCCCAGAGTCTGAAGGATGACTGGAGAGGCACATAATCCAAGCTGCTTGAAGTCCAGTGTGAAGTTTCTGAAGTCAGTAATTCTGTCATTTTGGAGGACTTTATGCTTCCATCTGCTGACAAGCTTTATGGAGATGCTGATTTCCTTTTCCAGCAAGACTTCAGCACCTGCCCACAGTGCAACAACCACTTGCAAGTGGTTTGCTGACCATGATATTACTGTGCTTTATTGGCCAGCCAACATGCCTGACCTGAACCCCATTGAGAATCTATGGGATATTTTCAAGAGAAAGATGAAAAACAGTCAATCCAACAACATACAGACGATCTGAAGGCTCAATAGCTCCTCAGCAGTGCCATAGACTGATCACTTCCATACCACACTTCACTGATGCTGTCATTTGTGCTAGGAGCAAGACATTTGTTGTAATATGTGCCGACCAAGTATTGAGTGCACAAATGAACTGGTTTTGCAAATCCATTTTTTGATTAATCTTAGGAAAAATTCTAAAATTTTGAGATACTGGATTTTTGACTTTCATGAGCTGTAAGTTCTAATCATCATAATGAAACAAAAAAAAAAAAAACTTTTGAAATATTTTACTTTACATGTAATGAATCTAAATAATATGAAAGATACAATTTTAAAAAATTCACAATATTCTATTTTTTTTTTTTTTTAGCTGCATATAGTATATAGTTTTGATAGTTGTTCATGAGTCCCTTGTTTGTCCTGAACAGTTAAAGTGTTCACAGCATTCTTGTGAACACTTTCCGACAATGACTGTATGATTTTGAGATCTAACATTTCACACTGGGGACAACTGAGGAACTCATATGCAACGATTACTGTGCGTTCACACCGGACGCGGCGAGAGCGTCAAAAATCGCCCTGGCCTCCCTGCCGCAGACGCTTGTCGACGCTCTTCGCCGCTCTGACATAGATCGAATTCCTTTCTTGTATTTAAAGAGGCAGCAGTCAAGCTTGTTGATCTTCATTGATTTTCATCAAGAATTATTATAAAAACTGAATATTTTCCCCCAAAATGCACTAAATCCAGCAGGAAAAAAAAAAAAATGTTGAGATTAATGTTTTAACTATAAAATTTTGAATGTAGAAATATTAAATGATTTAAATCACTGAAAATATACTTTAAAAATGAAACTACAAGCCAGAAGGTGGCGTCAAGTCACTTATTTAATTACTGAATCATATTCATTTGATTCGTTCGAACGGCTGATTCATTGAGGAATAAAGCAAGTGACTGTGTTTATGAATGGGAAATTGACTCACTAGAGTAGTGTAAATACGCATGTTAATTCATAAAAAACGGCGTTTATCGCGTTTTGGAAAATATTCATATATATATATATATATATATATATATATATATATATATATAAAACATTCTTTCTACAGCAGTCTATATTTTTTTTATTTCATATGTGTAGATATGACAAATATTTCGCATTTGACACTCTTTTGCATGGTCTGGCGCCAAAATTAACATGAAATTTCCACTTGTTTTCAGAAAATATATAACGTTAATCAGCAACTTACCAGAAAAAACCAACAATCTCAGCCACCTTTGCCCACGCATCATTTTTTATTTATTTATGTCCCTGTATGCAAACAGGGACACGTCATAAAAAAAAAAAAAACCGGCAACAGCAATTATCAAACTCTCCTCCATTTCGCTTCGGAACTAATGTGGTCGGAACCAAAGTTTACCGTGCTGCGTTCTCCGGAATCCACTGCTACTTTTGATTGGCTGCCGCCGCTTGCCGCCATAGACATTATATAAATACCTAGACGCCCTATTGGCCGCTTCGGTCCGTTGCTGCGATACGTCAACGAGTCCGCCATATTTGTTGGGGCAAGACTTCGCTGTAAACTAATGCAACTAAAAGTCAGAGCAGCGTTTTTTTCATAAAATTGTGACAACGATTGTATATATCAACTGGTATCAGTGGTTTATTATCTACGTGGTAATTAATAAGCAGATGGAAAAGCTCACGGTTGTTTTGTCGTATATTTTTGTATCATTCACATTAAGTTAAAATCTTCTCACTAAGAAAAATGTTTTTTAATCCCACAATTTTATCTTTCTTGTGTCAGAACATACCTCGTTCTCTTTGAAATGCTATGAAAACGAAATGTGAATATTAAGCTATACAAGTGTGTGTGTGTGTGTGTGTGTGTGTGTGTATATATATATATAGGCTATATTATTAATTATTTTGAAAAAAAAAAAAAAATTATGGAATAAATTTATAAATAAATGGAACACACTGACAAGTACAAATCACACTGGCAAGCTCCTTTTTGTATTTTATGACACTAAAATTATGCAGTTATACAAAGTACATATTGCAAAAACAACAAAAGATTCTTTATGATTATATTAAACATGTACAAGTAAATAATATATGAACAGTAGTATAACTATAAATAGTGATAACATTAATTTGAATAAATAAAATGCATTCAACAAAAAAGTAGTACAATAATGTATGATAACAATAATAGATTATTTGTAAGGTATAGTGTAGTATGATATAGTACCTATATAATAATATAGTACTACTTACTATGATATAGTATATATAGATATATGCATTTATAATATTGTAATATAGTATGTAAAGTATTGTAATAATAATAATAATAATACATTATAATATAATATCACAATAACAACATCATTAAAAGCTATGTTATACCTATATTTTATAATAATTTATAATTGTGAATCCTCTGTAGGATTGCAGAAGACGAGCTAAAACCCTTTACAGTTTTTGCCTATTGCTTACACACTTTTTGCAGATTTTGGCTCATTATGTCAAAACTCTACATACAAACCAATCAGACATAGCACTTGGAGATTGACAACTCACATCTATGCCAAAATGAAACACTGCAATCAAAACTTAACACTCCTTTCTAAAAATGAAATTCTTGCAACAAAACCATACACACAGCATTATTTGAATTACTCTTTCATATCACCAGCAACACACTGATGGGCTTTATATAAAACACTGCAGTCTTTGTGTTTCTTCTGCAAAACTCAAAAGTAGACTTTCTGCAGTAATCAAACAAGAGTTTTTACAAAAAACAAACATTCAAAATTGTAGAAATATTGTACAAATCATCAAATCAAACAAAACAAAAGTAAAAAAAACAAAACAATTACTGGATAAATTCCTATTGGGGGAAAAAAACATACTTGTTTTGGTGGGTGTGTGTGGTGGGGGGCTGGAGGGGAGCCTATGGATCCCACCTTCTTTTTGGGTCTGGCCACAAGACCTCGTCTACATCACAGGTAATGTCCTCGCAGGCTAGGCGTCGGGGAAAATATTGCCTTGTGAATCCACCCTTGGGATGTCTCTGCATGCCTCTTCCAAAGTTCTCAAAATGGCTTACCTGAGGCCTATTTGTAGTGCTAAGGCTCAGACCGATTGGTGTTCTGTTTTCTGTGCAAGTGTTTTCAGGTGTCTATGTAAGTGCCTACAATTGCCAGATGAGTTTTGCTTTTTGAACAGAGTGTTTTCCCAATGATAACAGGTGATTTCATTTTTGAACAAAGTGTCTAACGTAAGAAAATGTGTGTAGTGCTTTGCAATAAGTGTGTTACAGAAGTGTAAACAAAGTGCAAAGTTGACAGTGTGTTTAAGCTATGGTTACACTGTGTTTAAGCTTATGCTACAAGAAGTTTAGGTATTGAGGCTTTGGTCTAAGCATTCTATTTTAGTGTGTAAGCAATGGGCAAAAACTGTAAACAAAATTGCTTTGCTTAGCTCCCTCCCTGATCCTCACAATTTGACCTGTCCTGTCAAAGTCCTCCGGCTTGAAGTGTTCACTACATAGCACGGAGGACTCACTTGCAGAAAACCCTTCCCTTTTTAGAGCTACTTCCCACTGCCTCCGCAACTGTATGTTTTTGGGAAACCTTTAATGTGTGAGAAGAGTCAGGTAATAACGTCAACTAGCCAGCTAAGTTACCAACGGTTAGATTCATAATGTACCGTTATTGCCGCTCAGCCGAAACGAGTAACATTCAGTTACACTTAAGTAAAATTCAGATTTTGATTATAGGCAGTTTAGTTCATGATATCAAACATACAAAAGGCTAAAACTACAAAAGGAATTGTGTAAACTTTCTGATGTTATATAAAAAGTTTCGAATTTAACATATCGCTAGCTATTAAGTATTGACTCCGACAGCTAATAACTGTCAACAAAATGTTTTAATGACCAAATACAACCAGAAACAAGTCTTAACACTTACAACCTTTTGAGTTATAATTTACATGTGAAAGGTAATTCCCTGAGACCTATTTTCAACTGTTCGGCGGTTTGTACAGTCCCAAGCAGCACAAGACGCAGACATTTTCTCGTGTTCAGTTATGAGAACGAATGAGCCGTTGCCCCTACCAAGATGGCGGCGACGTTAACGTACGATCCAGCGGCCAATAGGGCGTCTAGGTATTAATATAATGTCTATGCTTGCCGCTGATCCGCGTCATAGTTCATTACCATATAGTTGAGCTGATTTCAACTTTCCTCGCCGCTCCCGCCGCCCTTCGCCGCCGGCTCTCATTGAAAATGAATGAATTCCGGCCGTTTTGACGCTCTCGCCGCGTTCAGTGTGAACGCACAGTTACAGAAGGTTCAAACACTCACTGATGCTCCAGAAGGAAACACGGTGCATTAAGAGTGTGAAAAAGGTGTGAAAAGTTTTTCTTTGTCTTTTGTCTTCTGGGAAACATTCTGAAGCGCAGTACTAAATGAAAAATGTACATATCCTCATTCTGTTTAAAAGTTTACACCCCCAGCTCTTAATGCATGGTGAAATGCGTGGGACTGATGAACAACTATCATTAAACAAAAAAACACAGCTGTGGATCATTCAGGTGGCAATACAGTATTAAGAATGAAATGTATGTAAACTTTTGAACAGGGTCATTTTTATAAATTCAACTATTATTTTCTCTTGTGGACTATATGTAAATGACTTTAATGTAAAATATCTTATTCAGGTCAGTACTAGATAAAAAAGAACATGCATTTTGTATGATCCTCCTCATTTTGGTTAAACAATTAACATTTTGCAGATTCTGCAGGGTGTATGTAAACTTCTGACTTCAACTGTATATTTATATTAGCTTACATACCATGATTAGAAGCTGAAAATTGGATATAACTTCACACAGACAAGGTTAGTAAGCAATTTTATCACAATTAAACAAGTCTGATGCTGTGTACTTCTATTGTAAGTGCACTAATGTAACTATGATTTTTGCTTTTTTTAAAAAAAAGAGAACAGAACTGAGGGGCGAGTCAAATTCGTAATCCTTTAAAACATTTTAATATATTAAAATCCTTTATGTTAAATTCCATGAATTCCACCCTCAAATGTGTCAAACTTGAGCCTGCTTATGAGTGAACACATGTATTAATGATGAGCCTAGGGACAAAATGACACAAAAACCTCCAGTTGACCGCACTCAGCTCCAGTTGAGAAGAGGTTAAACCTGGGTTAACATGCAAGATTATGGTCATGGGTTGCAGATTACTGGTTTAATAGATTCAGCCTCTGTATAACCTTGGGAAGTGTGGCTTAAATCATTCTATACTTATAACATAGTGTATGCTTTTGTCTTTAGAGTATTTGAGGGAAAATGCAGTACAGAAATGATCAAACAAAGCCAGCCTGATATCTAGAGTCATGTAACGGCATGATTTGAATACATCTACATAGATGAGCGTTTTAATCACTTCCGACGGGAAACCCGAGAAAACTAAATGAGAAGCCAGATTCAATAATGAAGTACAGAGTCATTATGCATTTCAGACTAATCAGCCGTTACAACGGTCCCTATAGAGAGCGTGTGTTAAAGTGTGTTACACTGTACCACCGTTGAGAATGAACTGCTGCATGTTATTAACTGAATAAAAATTAATCATTGGCAACATATTTGTAGCTGCACATCAAGGCTAAGGCATTATGGGAAGGAGCACAGACAACCAATTATAAATATGAGAACACACTTACTAATATCATGAGACTGACAAGGTGGATGATTCCAGCATAAATTTAGGGGATAAAAATGTTTTAAAATGTTTAAATGTTAAAATTATTAAATGTCCAGTTTTCTTGCCATGAACTACAGTTTTCAAGCTATTTAGAATATAGTGAATTAAGCTACAGACACAATCATAATGCACAATGTCAAATGATGGTTCGCAAATCTTTTTAATTTGGGCCTCGTGTGGGTTCACAAATCATTTGATTCAGATTGGGACTTTTGTGCTGGTTTGCGCATCGTTTGATTCAGATCACGACTTCAGTGCTGGTTTGCGCATCATTTTATTCAAATCAGGACTTTGGCACTGGTTCGCGAATCATTTGATTTAGATCAGGACTTTGGCACAGGTTGCGAATCATTTGATTCAGGTCACGACTTCGGCACGGGTCCGCGAATCATTTGATTGAGATCGGGACTTCGCCGCATGTTTGCACAACATTTGATTCAGATCGCGACTTCTGCGTGGGTTTGCGAATCATTTTATTCAAATCGGGACTTCTGCGAATGTTTGCAAATCATTTGATTCAGATCATGACTTCAGCGTGGGTTCGTGAATCATTTTTGTTCAAATCGGGACTTCTGCGAATGTTTGTGAATCATTTGATTCAGATCGTGACTTCGGCGTGGGTTCGCGAATCATTTTTGTTCAAATCGGGACTTCTGCGAATGTTTGTGAATCATTTGATTCAGATCGTGACTTCGGCGTGGGTTCGCGAATCATTTTATTCAAATTGGGACTTCTGTGAATGTTTGCGAATTATTTGATTCAGATTGCGACTTCAGCGTGGATTTGCGAATCATTTTATTCAAATCGGGACTTCTGCGAATGTTTGCGAATCATTTGATTCAGATTGCGACTTCGGCGCAGTTTGGGAATCATTTGATTGAGAACGGGACTTTTCTGTGGGTTTGCGAATCATTTGATTCATGTTCACAAATCATTCGATTCAGTTTGCGACTTCGGCGGGAGTTTGCGAATCATTTGATTGATGTTGGGAATTCGGCGTGTGTTTGCGAATCATTTGATTGATATCGGGACTTCGGCGCGAGTTCGCGAATCATTGATAACGGGACTTCAGCGCGAGTTCGTGAATCATTTGATTCAGATTGCGACTTCGGTGTGGGTTCGCGAATCATTTGATTCAAATCGGGACTTCAGCGCGAGTTCGTGAATCATTTGATTCAGATTGTGACTTCGGCGTGGGTTCGTGAATCATTTTATTCAAATTGAGACTTCTGCAAATATTTGCGAATCATTTGATTCAGATCGGGACTTCGGCGGGAGTTTGCGAATCATTTGATTGATATCAGGACTTCGGCGCGAGTTCGCGAATCATTGATAACGGGACTTCAGCGCGAGTTCGTGAATCATTTGATTCAGATTGCGACTTCGGTGTGGGTTCGCGAATCATTTGATTCAAATCGGGACTTCAGCGCGAGTTCGTGAATCATTTGATTCAGATTGTGACTTCGGCGAGGGTTCGTGAATCATTTTATTCAAATTGAGACTTCTGCAAATATTTGCGAATCATTTGATTCAGATCGGGACTTCGGCGGGAGTTTGCGAATCATTTGATTGATATCAGGACTGTGCATTTAACTGTTCGCGGATTACTAAGCATTTACAATATACTGAAAGCATTATTAAAGGTCAAAATAGTGATAGTTCCCAGCAGCTAAACAAACACACCATCCTTCTCTAAACAAAGGATGACAGAATAGCAGACTACTACATGGGATAACTGTCCCACGGTTTCTAATGCAGGAGGTGGTATCATCATCATCATCATCTCCTCCACCAAAGGCAAAGCTCATTTTAGTTTTAGATTCCCTCCCTGCAGGTATTGAGTCACCATCTGTGGTTTCCCCAACCTTCATTCTCTCTCTCTGTCCTTGGAGTCCCACAGCGGCAGCGCTGCGTCTTTCCTCCGGCTATGATCTGTCTGGCTGTGATGTGGTCACAGTGTGCCGTCTCTCACCGTCCATCCTGCAACTTTTCTTCGGTAGAATCTCACGAAACCTGCCAAAGACATTTTCAGGTCATATTTCTAGACAAAATACTGTGCTTAAAGAAGTTTTAGCCTATTTATGGACCGTTATCTTGTGCATTATTTCACGTAATGACAATTAAAGCTACACGAACTATATGTAGGCCTACAAATATGCATAGAAAATTAAGTATAAAATACATTTATATAGTATACAAAACAGAACTGCAAATTAAAAATACATACAGTGCATCCTGAAAGTATTCAAAGCGCTTCACTTTTTTCACATTGTGTTACGTTACAGCCTTATTTCAAAATGGATTAAATTCATTATTTTCCTCCAAATTCTACAAGTACCGCATAATGACAACAAATCATGAATCAACAAATCAAATAATTTTTATTTTGCATTTTGTGTACCTATCCCATCTGTGCTTTATATACATTTTGTATTTAAAGCGAGTTTGAACTTCCAAAAGCTAGACAAAACGAGTATTTGATATATAGATATATACAAAAGTATATAGTATTAATGTATGTATGTAAAATATGACCTAGGCATGTTTGTAATCAAATGTACCACCTAGAAGTTGGTCATCACATGAAACTGGTGCAAAAGTTGTTTTATTTATTATATAAAGTAAATATGATAAAAGATTTTACAAAAATCAGACTGCTTTTATGTGTTTCATAAAAGATCAAAAGTCAGACTGGTTTACAGTAATATTGTCTGCAATAGCTTGGAACGAAGCAGAGCTTAAACAGACACAGAGTCAGGTCCTCCAGGACCACTGGAGCAGAGACCACCAGAGTCGGGTCCTCCGGGACCACCAGAGTCAGGTCCTCCAGGACCACTGGAGCAGAGACCACCAGAGTCGGGTCCTCCGGGACCACCAGAGTCGGGTTCTCCGGGACCACTGGAGCAGAGACCACCAGAGTCGGGTCCTCCGGGACCACCAGAGTCAGGTCCTCCAGGACCACTGGAGCAGAGACCACCAGAGTCGGGTCCTCCGGGACCACTGGAGCAGAGACCACCAGAGTCGGGTCCTCTGGGACCACCAGAGTCGGGTCCTCCAGGACCACTGGAGCAGAGACCACCAGAGTTGGGTCCTCTGGGACCACCAGTGTCAGATCCTCCAGGACCACCGGAGCAGAGACCACCAGAGTCAGGTCCTCCAGGACCACTGGAGCAGAGACCACCAGAGTCGGATCCTCCAGGACCACCGGAGCAGAGACCACCAGAGTCAGGTCCTCCGGGACCACTGGAGCAGAGACCACCAGAGTCGGGTCCTCTGGGACCACTAGAGTCAGGTCCTCCAGGACCACTGGAGCAGAGACCACCAGAGTCAGGTCCTCCAGGTCCACTGGAGCAGAGACCACTAGAGTCAGGTCCTCCAGGACCACTGGCGCAGAGACCACCAGATTCGGGTCCTCCAGAACCACTGGAGCAGAAACCACCAGAGTTGGGTCCTTTGGGACCACCAGTGTCAGATCCTCCAGGACCACCAGAGTCAGATCCTCCAGGACCACTGGAGCAGAGACCACTAGAGTCGGGTCCTCCAGGACCACCGGAGCAAAGACCACCAGAGTCAGATCCTCCAGGACCACTGGAGCAGAGACCACTAGAGTCGGGTCCTCCAGGACCACCGGAGCAGAGACCACCAGAGTCAGATCCTCCAGGACCACTGGAGCAGAGACCACCAGAGTCAGGTCCTCCAGGACCACTGGAGCAAAGACCACCAGAGTCAGGTCCTCCAGGACCACTGGAGCAGAGACCACCAGATTCGGGTCCTCTGGGACCACCAGTATCAGATCCTCCAGGACCACCGGAGCAGAGACCACCAGAGTCAGGTCCTCCAAGACCACTGGAGCAGAGACCACCAGAGTTGGGTCCTTTGGGACCACCAGTGTCAGATCCTCCAGGACCACCAGAGTCAGATCCTCCAGGACCACTGGAGCAGAGACCACTAGAGTCGGGTCCTCCAGGACCACCGGAGCAAAGACCACCAGAGTCAGATCCTCCAGGACCACTGGAGCAGAGACCACTAGAGTCGGGTCCTCCAGGACCACCGGAGCAGAGACCACCAGAGTCAGATCCTCCAGGACCACTGGAGCAGAGACCACCAGAGTCAGGTCCTCCAGGACCACTGGAGCAAAGACCACCAGAGTCAGGTCCTCCAGGACCACTGGAGCAGAGACCACCAGAGTTGGGTCCTCTGGGACCACCAGTATCAGATCCTCCAGGACCACCGGAGCAGAGACCACCAGAGTCAGGTCCTCCAAGACCACTGGAGCAGAGACCACCAGAGTCGGGTCCTCCGGGACCACCAGAGTCAGGTCCTCCAGGACCACTGGAGTTGACTTAACTGCCCTCCACTTCTCAAAAGAAATGCCAGGGCTGGTGGGAAAGTCCCTGCGGAAAGGTTCTGCTTGACCCGGTTGACCACCAGAGTCCCACTGACTTTGCCGACCCAGATACCTGACGAAGCCCCAAAAGTCCAGGATCCCAAGTCCCTCCATCTCCCAAATAGACAAGGGATCGTCCAAGCATGCATTAAAGAAATCCTTGAGCGTCCCATCATTGTACTCCAGCCCAACCGCAAAGGTCCAGAAAGTTTGAGCAAAGCTCCCTACCTCCATGCCCTGCTGACGCAACGCCATAAGGGCCTGGTGTCGAGCCATTCGCTCCTGATCTGAAGGTGATTGAAGATCAGCTTATATTGTGTGTGAATTGAACATTTAATTTTGTACTCACATAGAATATATTCAATAAAAAGATAGTTATTTAAAATAGTTATTTAAAAATAATATAATTATTATAAATTTATGTAAAATATAACTGTTTTAAGGGTGAAATATAACCTAGGCATGCTTTTAATCAAATTTCCAAGAAGTTCACCAAGAAGTTGGTCATCACATGAAACTGGTGCAAAAGTTGTTTTATTTATTATGTAAGGTAAATATGATCAATTATTTAAAAAAAAATACAGTTATTACAGTTTATTTACAGTTTTTATTTATTTTAAGTAAATATAAAATATGGAAGATCAGTGGTGGAAGGTGTGAACTAAACACTTTGTACTCATTTGTAGACAAGAAAAACAGCTCTATTTAGTATTGATTTATGCAAAAAAATTTATATATTTTTAGGAGACACAGCTTTCTGACACCGGACACCAAATTGTGCCCCAAAATTCTTTGGCAATCATCAGATTTCATGGTAACATTCACATAATCAAGGCATCCAGTGCCAGAACCAGCAAAGCAACCCCAAAACATCTTTGAACCTCCACCATGTTTGACTGTTGGGACTGTGTTCTTTTCTTTGAAGGCCTCATTTATTTTTCTGTTAACAGTGCCATGATGTCCTTTACCAAAAAGCTGTACTATTGTCTCATATGTCCACAGTACATTCTCCCAAAAGGATTGTGGTTCTGTCACATAATTTTTCTCAAACTCCAGTCTTGCTTTTTTATGTGTCAGCAGTGGTGTCCTTTTCATTCAGATGGCGATGGATAGTGTGAGCTGACACTGTTGTACCCTGTGTTTGCAGATCAGCTTGAATTTGTTTGGAAGTTAATCTGGGTTCATTATCCACCATTCAAACAATCCTTCGTTGTAATGTTTTATTAATTTTGCTCTTCCGTCCACGTCCAGGAAGGTCAGCTACAGTGCCATGAGCTGTAAACCTCTTGATGATATTGCACACAGTGGACACAGGAACATTAAGGTCTCTGTAGCCTTGAGATTGTCCACGTTTTCTCTCATATCCACAGTCAACTCTTTACACTTCTTTCATTTCTCCATGCTCAGTGTGACACACAACACAAAGGTTGAGTCAACTTTTCTCCATTTTAACTGCTTGCAAGTGTGATTACTATATTGCCCACACCTGTTACTTGCCACAGGCGTGTCTAAATACTAATTACAGGAGCGTCACATGCTTGAAAAGCAATTATTTCTTACAGTTCTGACATGGTCCCAATAATTTTGTCCAGTCCATTTTTAAGCCCTCTGTGAAATTTTATCAAGTTTGACTTGACTTGTGTAGTTTCAGTGCAGACAAAAACAATAAGCATGTGAATGCCAAAATATATGCAATTGAAGAGTTCAGATGCAAAACCAGCTAAAAGCAATCTGTTTTGTTGCAGTGTTTTACGTCCATCAAATACTTTTACTTCAAACTCGCTAAAATCCCACCCTCAACCCAAACAGAAGTACCAGTACTTACATAGAAACTTAAAATGCATTTTTTAAAGAAAAATGTCAGATGGACTTAGAGGCTTTTGCATCTGAACTCTTCAATTGGAAAAATTTTCTGACAGAAAGGTTGCATTTTCTGACAGAATTGCAAGGGTGCTGATATTTTTGGCCATAACTGTTTGGATGGTGAATAAATCACATTTTGCACCAGTTTTACATAATAATTCCTGACAGTTTATAGGTGAATCTTACAAAAACATGCCTAGGTTATAATTGTTTTTGGCATTAGTAATAAATAGAGCCTTTTTTTGTGTCTACAAATGAGTACAAAATCTTCAGTTCACACCTTCCACAGCTGATCTCCCATATATTTTATATTTACTACAGAATTGCAAGGGTCCTGATATTTTTGGCCATGACTATAAATATGATATAGCTGATCATTTGTTTACATTTTGTGTAAATGTGTGGACACAGTACAACCTAAATGTTTTTCTAGCTTGCGTTCATTGCGTGCGTTTCATTATGGCGACCCGCTGCGCTTAAAAGCATCTTCCCGTGAGCGATAGATTCATTATCACATCATGCAAGAAAGATTAACGCAGCAACGCTTCAGCGACTCACGATTCACGAGAGCCAAGAGTCAACTCATACCCTCTGGTGTTGACCAGGCCTGCCAGTCCTACTTATCGTCCCCGAGAGCGTGTGAGTGCGCATGGAGAGATTTCCTCGTTGTCCTGGCGCGTGTGTGAACATCTGCCTGGGACGTCAGCAGCGGTGTCTTGTAAAGCTCTTAAACCAGAGCCCATCACACGGGCTGTGATTTTTACTCCCTCCTGACCGCCGTTATGCTCCTGCGAGCTGGAAAATAGCTGAAGGTCAGCGTGTCCTCCACACATCAGCCTTAATGATGAGGGTCAGTAATATGGTCCAGACGTCCGGCTGAGGGCAGATGATGCTTCAAATGATGGAAGGTTTGTGAGATCTATAAAATTAAACAGCATAATTAATTATTTTCATCATTAGCTGTCAAAGACAAAAAAAATCCTCTTTAATAATCAAATTTTTTACAATGTTTTTGAAAGAAGCCTGCATTTATTTGGCTAAAAATACAGTTAAACACTGAAATAATTTTAACAATTTAAAATAACTTTTCTATAGAAATATATTTTAAAATATCATTTATTTCTGTGACAAAGCTGAATTTTCAGCATCATTACTCCAGTCTTCAGTGTCACATGATTCTTCAAAAATCATTCTAATATGCTGATTTGTTTCTCAAGAAACATTATTAGCAATGGTGGAAACACTTGTGCTGCTGAATATTTTTGTGGAAAACTGTGATACATTTGATTTTGTTTTAGGATTATTTGATGAATAGAAAGCTCAAAAGAACAGCATTTAACATTATAAATGACTTTACTTGCACTTTTGATCAATTTAATGCATCTTTGCTGAATAAAAATATTATTTTCTTTAATAAATACATTTAAATAAAGTTTTGAAGTAATGTGAAGTAATAAATAAATTGAAGTAAATGAATAGAAGTTAAATACAATAAAATAAAAATACAAGTAAAAAAAGAGTTTTATTTCAATAGCATGTTTTACTTTCATAGTAGTTTTATTCTTTGCTGAATAGAAAAGTGCTATTTTCTTTAATACATTTTTTTAAAGGAATAAATTACAGTAAATATACTAATAAAATAACAATAAAAATAAAAAAATACAAGTAAATTAAAAAGAATAAACAAACAAATAAAAAAGTAATAAAAACAAAATTTTAATAGTATGTTTTACTATAATAAAGTACAATTTTCTTTAATAAATACATAAAAATAAAGAAATACATTGAAATAAATACAAATTAAATAACAATAAAAATAAAGAATACAAGTAAATAAAAATAAACAAATAAAAAAAATAGTTTTACTTTAATAATACTTTTATTATTTAAATCGATTAATCGATTCAAAATAAAAGTTTGTTTGCATACTATGTGTATATGTACTGTGTATATTTATTATGTATATATAAACGCACACATATATGAATATATAAAAAAATATTTGTATGTATTTGTATGTAAACACTTGTATATAATGTATATTATATATAAATATAAATATTTTACAAATAAATCAAACACATTTTTCCTTAATATATACATATGTGTGTATTTATATATACATCATAAATATACACAGTACACACACATATAGTATGCAAACAAACTGATTTAAAATCGATTAATCGCTAATTGTTTTGCAGCTCTAAGTGAAAGTACTATTTTCTTTAATAAATAAATAAAAATGAAGAAATAAAGTAAATAAATACAAATTAAATAACAATAAAAGTACATAAAAATAAACAAATAAAAAAATATATATATTTCAATAGAATGTTTTATTTTAATAGTACTTTTATTCTTTGCTGAATGTTTGTATGTAAACACTTGTATATAATGTATATTATATATAAATATAAATATTTGACATATAATTCTAACATATTTTTCCTTTATATATATATATATATATATATATATATATTTATTTTATTTATTTATTTATTTTTTCTCTCATTCAGCAGATGGACCATGATAACCTCTGGGTGAACCTGCCTGCTTTAAAAAAAAGACCTCAGCATAATCCTGAACCCGAATTTAATACATATGAAGAGTTTCTATTAATGCACTGTATTACATACATATATAATCTCTTCCAATAATCTGTTTTTAAAACTGAAACAGACTCCATCTCACCTCCAGAGACAGAAGGCCGTGCGAATCTCATCAGGTCACACGTGTTGCTCTTCGCTGGGGAAGGTGATGTGTGAATCCCCCTGTAGCTTATTCTCCAGTGGCTCTCACATCCGAGCTGTCAAAGGCCTGCATACTCATCCATCAGCTCTATCGATCGCCTCCTCCGGCGCGCGTGATCCGGCCCTGTCGCGTGGAGCAGATGGAGGAGAGACGGTGATATTTCAGCCCACAGGTGACGCTCCCACAACCAAGGTGAGCTGAAGGCCGTTTGGGTGAACGACTTAATGCTGACAGAAGAACTGTCAAAACAAAAGCTGTTTCACTTTACAGCCAGTTATGAATCAAAACGGTCCAGTGTCTGAATCAATACAGCAGGAGTCTATTTCGATTGGCATACTATTTTTAAAATAATTTGACAGCAGATAAATTGAAGTAAATGAATAAAAATTAAATAACAATAAAAATAAGAAATACAATAAAAAAAATCAAAAATGTAAAAAATCAAAAATGTAAAAAAATAATATTATGTTAATAGTGCTTTTATTCTTTGCTGAATTAAAGTACTATTTTCTTTAATAAAGAAATAAATTGAAGGAAATAAATACAAATTAAATAACAATAAAATAAAAAATACAAGTAAATAAAAACAAACATATAAATAATAAAAAAATAATGCTTTTATCCTTTGCTGAATAAAAGTATTTTCTTTAAAAAATAAATTAAAATAAATACATACATTTAGGTAATAAATAAAAATAAAAAATAAAATAAATAAAGAAACAAAAAGAAAAAAGTTTTATACCATGTTTTCCTTTAATAATACTTAAAAAAAGAAACAGAATTAAATAAATACAAACAATCATAAATAATCAGGAATCCGTTTTGGCATACTGTTTTTAAAATAAAGAAGGATGCATACTTAATTTTCTATATGCATGGACAGATCAAATAAATGCAAAAATTTTACATTTAAAAACATTAAAATTTAACTGTTAAAAAACTTAAGCATGCAACATAATAAGGTCATGTGCAGATTTATTGGTTATTGTTGCATAATGTTTGCCGTTTCACATAATATTTATTAATATTTGTATAGATTTCTGTGTAAAGATCACATTGAGATGATGGTGGGGATGAACATGAGGTCAGGGTTATATTCTCTCTGTCCACAAATGTCTTATTCAGAGTTTTTTTTCCCCAAAGAGATGTTCGTCTCTCTGTCTGCTTTCAGAAATCAGTCATCAGGTTCATCGTTCGTGACGTGACGTGTTTTTTTTCCAGCACAATGGATTGTGCATCGGCTGAAAGCACATTTAGTTTCCTCTGCTTATTTTATGCTGTTTAAAACTATCTAATATGCTGTCCATGGGGTTCATAAAGGATCATAATGATGCTCAATCACTGATGCTTAAATAATTAAATATGTCAGTCAAACTTTTTTGAACAGTAAGCATTTTAATGTTTTTTAAAGGCTTTTCTTCTACTCAACAAGCCTGCATTTATTTGATCCAAAATACAGAAAAAGCAGTATTATTGTGAAATATACTATTTTTACTATTTAAAATAACTGCTTGAATTTGAATATCTGTTCAAATGTAATTTATTCCTGTGATCAAAGCTGAATTTTCAGCATCATTACTCCAGTCTTCAGTGTCACATGATCCTTCAGAAATCTTTCTAATATGCTGATTTGCTGTTCAAGAAACATTTTATATTATTATTAATATTTAAAACAGTTGAGTTCATTTTTTTAGGATTCTGTGATGAATAGAAAGATTCAAAGATCAGCATTTATCTGAAATAAAAAGCTTTTGTAACATTATGCACTATACCCTTCAACAGCTTGGATTTTTTTTAATGCTTTGATTTAGCAAGGATGCTTTAAATTGACCAAAAGTGATGATAAACACATTTATAATGTCACAAAAGATTTCGGTCGCACTTTATTTTACGGTTTCTTAATTAGTTACTTATTAACATGCATATTACTAGAATATTAGCCATTTATTAGTACTAATTAAACACATATTAATGCCTTATTCTACATCCCTAAACCTACCCAATATATAAACTTAACAACTACCTTACTAAGTATTAATAAGCAGCAAATAAGGAATTTATTGATGGAAAAAGTTGTGGTTAATAGTGTATAAGTGTTCCCTATTCTAAAGTGTTACCAATATTTCTATTTCAGATAAATTCTGTTCTTCTGAACTTTCTATTCATCAAAGAAACATGAAAACAAATCTACTCAGCTGTTTTCAACATCATAATAGTTTTTTGAGCAGCAAATCAGTATATTAGAATGATTTCTGAAGGATCATGTGACACTGATGACTGGAGTAATGATGCTGAAAATTCAGTTTTGATCACAGGAATAAATTATATTTTAAAATATATTCAAAAAGAAAACTGTTATTTTAAATAGTAAAAATAGTTTGAAATTTTACTGTTTTGCTGTACTTTGGATCAAATAAATGCAGGCTTGGTATTATCAAAAGTACTGGGACACCCCCTTCTAATGAACAGGTTTGACTACTTTAGTGAGTACTAATCTTAATGTTTAAGCATATAATGATATTCTAGGGAATTGTGTCCTAATTGTTTAGCAAAAGTTTGGACAGGACCCTTTTTTTATTCTAACATGACAGTGCCTCTGTGTATAAGGCAAGGTTCATAGAGAAATGTTTGATTGAGTCAGTGTGGAAGAACTTGACTAGTCTGCATAAAGCCAAGTCCTGATCCCAACTGAACACCTCTGGTGTGACTTTAAATGCAGACCTTGAGCCAAAAACTCAGATGATGATTTATAAATACACTATATGGGCAAAAGTATTGGGACACACCCATCTTTAGAACAGAAAAAGGCACTTCCAAAACTGTAGCAACAAAGATGGAAGCATAATTCATGCATTTAAAAATTGTGTTTCCATCTCTGTTGCTTCAGTTTTGGAAGTTTCTAAAATGACTGTAGCCATATGCACAAGTCACTGGTGTTTGGTCTGAGTTTTTGGCTCAAGGTCTGCATTTAAAGTCACACCAGAGGTGTTCAGCTGGGATTAGGACTTCCACACTGACTGAATCAAACATTTCTCTATGAACATTGCCTTATACACAGAGGCATTGTCATGTTAGAATAAAAAAGGGTCCTGTCCCTTTTGCTATAAAATTACAAGGACACAATTTCCTAGAATATCATTATATGCTTAAACATTAAGATTAGTACTCATGGAAATTAATAAAGTAGTCAAACCTGTTCATTAGAAGGAGGTGTCCTGATACTTTTGGCAATATAGTATACACACACACATTCAAAACATGAATTTTGTAGTAAATATAATCAACACTCTGTCTGTTTTGTCTGTGCAATGGAAAGATGATCATCCCATTGTAAACAGATCTGAGATTTTCTTCCCTGACAACAAACACCAATAATCAGGCCAGTTATCAGTCATTATGAAGCACTGAAGCTCTCGGCGTCTTCGCTGCCTCACACTCCTCACCATGACGAAACAACACCAGACAGCATTGCCAAGTCCATACAGCGATCAAACAGTGCAGTAAAACCCAGCACTGATCCAAGACAGCTCAACACACAAGCATCTGCATTCACATCCTCTGACAAACAGCACTATAAGCTTGAATCTCGGCGTCCAGAACTGACCACCGCAGGTCTGTGCTCGATCGCGTCACTAATGCTCAGCGTTACATGTGATTTAAACAGACCTGCTGTCAAAACACACCAATCCCTGCAGCCACACATGATACTGACCTCATTATCTAGACTTTATGGTTTTCTGGTAAACATTTAACATGAACTAACAACCGAAGGCCTTTGATATCAAATTTTCAGTGGCTGGAACTATACATACTTTAAATCGTAAAAATAACATTTTTGTTTTTCACTAGTAGGTGCAGGACACTATAGTTAATTTTATGTAAGTAAGGATAGCAAAATGAGTAAAACTGTGACATATCATACCCGAAAATTCTTCATACAGTGGACTACCAGTAAAATTTAGGACACAAATTTTGATTTGACACTGACCATGTTTTGTTACATAACTTTCTATCAAAGTTATCTGACATTATCAAGATGAATTTGTTCTGACACAGTTTAACTCTTGGTTTCTTGTCATATTTTATTACCATTTTCTAAACTAGGGCTGCACAATTTGAGAAAATTTTCATATTGCGATTATTGAGGTCAATATTGCGATTATAATAAATGGTATGTTAGTCAACTTGATGGGTTTTTAAGGAAAATGCACACACAGGTTAGTAATAATGCTGAAACATTTTTTCAAGTTTGACATCAACTTTTTTTAGTATTCCTCAATCTATTCATTATAAACAATATAACAAGAAAATAAATAACAAAATATAAAAGAACGTCTGTTTTCAGAATTTATATATATATATATATATATTTTTTGTAAAATGTGTGTAGGGTCGCTAGAGACCCGAGGTGTGTAATAGTGCAAGTTCATTTTTCGTGCGCAAAAATATGTAAATATCTGATGACTACATGCATGCAATTCATCTTTATTCCTCGAGGAGGCACTGTTTAATTGACAATAATGACATGTTTTATGTTTCACTATCGCATTTACTAAACAAAAGAATATCATCAGCAAAAATGTAACTGATTTGAATGGCTTTACTGCAGAGCAATTACTGTACGTAATAAAATATTAATGCAACTCTTATTTGATGGTGGATGTGGTGAATAAGCTGCCAGCGATCAAAATATTGATTTTGACAGCGATCGTAAAATCATCTGCTCAAATCGAATCCTTCTAAGTTTCAAAATGTAATGAAATATGCATTATTTTCTGTAATTGTTCTTAAAATATTAAGAGAGTTTTTTTGCTATTGCAGAAGTTAGAGGTCCATCCGTGCTGGATATAAAGGTCAGGGTCGCTAAAGACCCAAATATGTAATAATGATTGGCGAAACATTCATGCATTTAAGGCTTAAAGTAAACTTCTCAAAAGTATAGCTAAATTAAATAAAACAATAAATAAAAACATTGCACATTTTCACAAAAATAAGATATTTTAAACATTATGTCCAAACAAACAGGGACATTTATGCAGGATGTAACATACTCTCTATAAACTCTTTTGAAAAAAAAAAAAATGTATAGAAAATTGTCGTTTAAACTCAAACATTTTTTTTGCTTTTGTTAGCGGAAAATCGGCAAACTGTTCTCAGAAAGCATGTGTTCTCAAGTCCACACACTTATGTATTTAATATAATCACAACATTTTCTCGTCATATAATTGCACAGGCTGACGTCGCGATTGCGATACGATTAATCGTGCAGCACTATTCTAAACTATAGTGAAAGTCTTAAAGGTGTCTGAATAAATGTTGGTTTGACTGTATTTACAAGGTCACTAACTGTTCATTGACTGAAATAGTCTAAATAGGACTTCTTGATCATGTTTTCCACAAAACAAAAAAAATATTTGACATTTAGTAATTTAGTGATGGGGTTCAAATTTGTGTTAGAAACAACAAGAAGAAAATATTTCTTACATGCTTTCCCTCCATTTTGTTCCAATGATGTCACTTCCTGTGAGTCACAGTTGGAGTGTTCCATTTTTTTTCATAGGGGCATCATGTGCTAAAAGGGACAAATGCAAAATATAAGTAAAATTACTATTACTTGTTGCTATGTTGTTGGTTTTTAATTTTTAAATCTTTATATTTTAATACAATTAAAATATATCATATAAAACATTTGTACTGTTTTTTTTCTCATGAATTGCTTCTCATAATTGTTAAACGATTATTATATTGTTATTAAGTTATTATATTATTTATTAAGTAAATAAATTAATACTTTTATTCAGCAGACACATTAAACTGATGAAAAGTGACAATAAAGACATTTAAAATGTTACAAAATATTTCAAATCAATGCTGTTCTTTTCAAATTTTTGTCCATCAAAGAGTCAAAAAATGTATCTCAGTTTCCACAAAAATATGAAGCAGCACAACTGTTTTCAACTGATTTCATTAAAAATTCAATTTACTGTAAAAGAAAATTCCAGGGCTTTCAAGGACTTTTCAAGCGCTACTTTTTGATTGTCAAGGACTTCAATCAGAGATCTCAGTTATCAAGCAATGTCTTCTATTTCAAATTCTAAAAAAAAAAAAAAATAGATAAATAAATATATATTAATAAAAATGGCAGAAATAAAGTGAAGCACATGCAAAGTATTACTACTAAAGTCTTGCAAAGTATACTGCACTTTTACTATAGTAAAACCACAGTTAATTTTCTTAAGGGATCTGTATTTGTGTATACTTGTGTATTCATTTTTTCTTTGTTTTGTTTTTATAATTGTACTGCCTTAATGGTTTGGTGTTTTCTACAGTAAAAAAAAAAAATTGCTCGGAATTGCTCGGAAATCCTGATATGAAACAAATGATTTGCAAATCCAAACCAAAGTCCCGATCAGATTCACGATCCATGTGAATAATGATTTGTGTACCATCCTTTTACATCAGGACTCAGTTCAAGAATCATTTGATTTAGATCGGAATTTCAAATTGCGTATCGCAAATCAGGTTTGTGAATCACCAAGCAAATTGCATGCTTCAAATCAAATGATTCACGATACACATTTTAAAGGAAAATATTCACGAGCTTGCTCCGAAGTTACGATCTAAATCAAATAATTTGTGATCCATGCTCTGAAGTCCTGATCCAAATAATGATTTGTGTACCATCATTTCATATCAGGACATATTGGAAAATCATTTGACTTGGATCAAAACTTTGCATATCATGAATTATTTGATTTAGCTTGGGACTTCAAATTGCGCATCGCAAATCATTCGATTCGAATCATTAAATTTGCAAAACGATGCACAAACCCATTCTGAATCAAATTATTCGCGATACGCAATTTGAAGTCCCGATCTGAATCAAATGATATGCGATCCAATTGGAGCGCTTCGAAACTGAATCATTTTGCGACGCAATAATTGAACTGACTCAGAGTTTTGAAAAGCTCCATTTCACCCATCACTATACATGCTTTTTAAAATCATTACAACCGATGTTGAAATTTGAAAATAATTGGCACTTTAATTTGGTCTGTTTTTGCTAGTGAATAGCTGGAAATGAATGATCAAAGTCATGAGTTTGAATAAATCGCAGCGCTTCCAGCGTAAATGACTAAGCCATGTTTACTAGACACTGTCAGTACTATAACTTAGCTTGACTGTTTTCTGATATTAACTCAAACATTTGATATTAGCTTATTGACAAAATTAAATACTTATTTCATTGATATATTTTCTAGCACTTTTTAAGTACATCTTCAGGAATATTGCTATTTTTAAGGGTTTCCTAGGCCTTAAATTTCAAAAAGTCCAATTTAAGTACCATAAGCACCTTGTGCAACCCTGATAATTACCAGAAATGTTTGCAAATCAGCATTGTAGAATGATTTCTGATAGATAATGTGAGTCTGGAGTATGATGCCGAAAAATTCACAGGAATAAATTACATTTTACGATACATTCACATAGAAAACAATTTTAAATTGTAATAATATTTCACAATATTACTGTTTTCACTGCCTTGCTGATCATAAGAGATGTTTTTCAAAAGCATAAAAATGTTTTGTGTGTATTAATGTTTATATATATATATATATATATATTAGGGCTGTCAAACGATTAATCGCAATTAATCGCATCCAAAATAAAAGTTTACATACTATATGTCTGTGTACTGTGTAGATTTATTATGTATATATAAATACACACACATGTATGTGTAAATTAAGGAAAAAGATTTTAGATTTATATCTAAAATATGTATATTTATTTATAATCTAAATTGTATACAGGTGTATATATATATATATATATATATATACATACACACACACACACATATATAAATATTTTTAAAATATATACATGTATGTGTGTGTGTGTGTATTTATATGTACATTATAAATATACAGAGTAAACACACATATAGTATACAAACATAAACTTTTATTTTGGATGCGATTAATCGCGATTAATCGTTTGACAGCCCTATTATATAGATAGATAGATAGATAGATAGATAGATAGATAGATAGATAGATAGATAAATGCAGAAGGCAGAAATCATGAGTCCCTCTTCTATTCCACAGGAACTCGGAGATGTGAAGGTAAGAGGAGGTAAACGGTAAAGGAAGGAAGCCGCTGGTGAGACAATGGCAGTTCAGTCCTGCAGCTCAGGATCTGTGCCATTAGCAGGCAGCCTGTCACATCTCATCCAGCCCTAAATGACGTTTGTGTGAGTGTGAGTGTGTGTGGCGCGGCTCCCAGCGGCACTGTGCTCATAATTAAGTGTGATTTCCACTGGCAGAATGACGGAATAAGAATGAGGGGAAACCATTTCTGCTCTGTCGTTCATCACTCGGCCCTGTCCTCGTCTCATCTCACGCACCGACGGTTGTTTCAGACCTTCTGAACGCTCATTAAGTGCTCGCTCACTTTCTCTTCGAATTAAATGGTCATTTCAGTGTTTTTTCCCTTCAAATGTGTCCTTGTATTCAATCACAATCAGGGCCTGTCAAGCCCTGAAAAGAGATGGATTCACAAATTTAACATTTAACAGACAACTAGACTACATCAGTTTACTCTGGATATCTGACAGATGACAAACATCAGACTGATCTGGATTTATCTGGTCCCCAATGTTAAAGGTAATTTCTGAGCCGCAGTGTTGTAATTGTTAACCAAAACGAAACCTATACAAAAAGTTTGTTAACTAATATAAATATTAAGTGGATATTACCTGCTTACTTTCAAGGACGTACATTTAATAACATATAAGATAGCCAAAGTGTAAAACATATGTGTACAGTTTAGTTAAATGATAAGGTTTGCTTTCTTTAACTGCTGTTATGCTGTTTTGTGTTCATTTGCTTCTCCCATTTGTTTATTTTACCTTGACTATCACTCTGTGTAGTCTAATACATTCAGATACAAAAATAATTTCACAAATATTTATTACAATACATACTGAACTGAGCGTTTGGAGATTCTCCTTGTGATGGAAAATGGACATTTTGTTTATAAACATCATACTTTTTTCGCTTAATTTCAGTAAATGACATAAAACTAGCCAGCAGTAATACTGACAGCGTAGTAAATATGAAAAAGCGGTGAACAGATGAAATTCTGATTGAAAACTGATTCAACTGAGTCATTTACGATGGAACCGCTCTGATTGATTCAAACTCGTGACTTCATTCAGTTCAAATGATTCACTAGCGAAAAAAAAAAAAAAATCCAATTTCGACATCGCTTGTAATGATTTTAAAAAGCACGTAAAGTGATAGGTGAAACTGAAATTTTGAAACTCCGAATCAGTAAAACCATTGCGTCGCAAAATGATTCTCTGTTTCGAAGTGCTCCAAACGGATCGAGGATCGATATTGCTTTCAAAATCGCGTTTCGCGAATCATTTGATCCTGACTTCGGAGTGGGTTCACCAATCATTTGATTTACATCGGAAGTTCGGATCATAGATATCTATGGTTCGGATCGGGTTCGTAAATCCTTTGATTCAGATCTGTGGTTCGGAACGGTTTGGCGAATCGCTTCGCAAATTAAATGATTCGCAATCCGCGGTCCGAAGTTCGGATTTAAAATGATGGTTCGCGAATCATTATTCAGATCGGGACTACAGAGCACTGACTGCGAATCATTTGAGTCAGATCGGAACTTCCAAGTGGGTTCGTGAATCTTTTGATTCAGTTCGGAAATTCGGATTGTGGATTGAGAATCATTTGATTCAGATAGAGATTTAAGAGCTTATATCGCTATTTTTTCTGATTTCTTTGTTGTTGTTTTTTGTTATTAAACAGGTCAAAATATTAAAACTATTAAAATAGTACAGGTATAAAAACAACAACAACAAAAAAACAAAGTTATTCGAGCAAATCCTTGGTTAATATGTGGTTACCATGGTTTAACTAGCTTATAGTAGCCTAACCATGTTTTTCTTTTCACCTTAAGTGGACTTCAGATTGCCTACTTTTTTAATTCAGTGCAAAATAAGAAGCAGTTCTACATGATTTGTGTACCACAAACACTTTAACCGGTCTGAAACAAATCCACCTGGGCAGCGGCAACCTGGCATAAACAAAGATTCAATTAGGAGACAAGATTGTACCCATCCACTGAACGCTGCAGGTGCCGCATGTGATCCGCCTCGAGCTGATGAACGTGCCGCTCACAAACCTGCACTATTATTCTGCTGGATGTGTGCACTGTTGAGTGACAATGTGATGCTCATCTGACCCAACTCAAGGTTTGAGATGAAGTCTTAAAGGAATAGGCTTAATTCACTCAAAAAAATGAAGATATGCTGAAAATGTACTCACTCTCAGGTCATCCAAGATGTAGATGAGTTTGTTTCTTCATCAGATTTGGGGAAATCTAGCATTGCATCACTTGCCCACCAATGGATCTTCTGGAGTGAATGGGTGCCGTCAGAATGAGAGTCCAAACAGCTGATAAAAACATCACAAGTAATACACACCACTTCAGTCCATCAGTTAACTTTACTGTTAACTTTTTCATCGAGAAGGAAACAACCACAGCGCGCTAAGCGTAAGTGTTTGCGTAATACTTTATTTCATTTAGAGTTGTGTACTTTGCAAGTTGCCGCTAGAACTTTTCTTTTTCGTTTCGTACATTTTAGTAGCTATTATCGTGGTGTAATTTGAAATTGTAGTTTTGATAGCACTTATTAAAATTAGACTAGTAAGCCGTCGGCGAAACCAAGCTGTTGTTATTGTTATTGCTGCCTTCCTGCAAGCACTTAAGTGTCTCGGTTTAGTTTCTATTTGAGCCATTTGCCTTGCTTTCGGGTGAATTAAGCAGTAGGCGTGACGGCGACTGAGTATTATTTAAGCCGTTTACTCAGTGTCATCCGTGGAGAAGCGACTTTTTCATCGAGAAGGAAACAACCACAGCGCGCTAAGCTTTCTATTTGAGCCATTTGCCTTGCTTTCGGGTGAATTAAGCAGTAGGCGTGACGGCGACTGAGTATTTCCTTATTACATTTAATATTCATCTTTCAACCTATGCATCACCAACCCCTCTACCGGTTACTTTTAGACGAAACCTACGCTCCCTCTCACCCTCACACTTTTCCTCTGTACTTTCCTCCTCTCTTCCCTCACCTATCCATTTCTCGTCTCTGGATGTGGATGCAGCCACTGACACCTTATGCAACACCTTAAAGTCTTGTCTCGACGATATCTGTCCTCTTTCCACCAGGCCAGCACGGGCTACCCCCTCTAACCCCTGGCTGACTGATGTTCTTCGTGAACATCGGTCCAAAATCAGGCAAGCAGAAAGAAAATGGCGCAAATCTAAACACCCGTCTGACCTGAGTATGTACCAATCGTTGCTTTCTGCTTTTTCTACTCAACTCCACACTGCCAAATCCTCATATTATCATAACAAGATCAATAGTGCTTCTGACATGCGCAATCTCTTCAAAACATTTAACTCTCTCCTCTGTCCCCCTCCACCACCACCCACCACTACACTAACAGCTAATGATTTCGCACAATTCTTCACAGACAAAACTCGAACAATCAGCAAACAATTCTTAGCCCCTTATACACATGACTTACAACCCACCACACCCACTTCGAACACTCTCACTTTCTCCTTCTGTCCCCTCACTGAGACAGAAGCATCAAAACTTCTCCTCTCCAGCCACCCTACAACATGCCCACTTGATCCCATCCCCTCACACATTCTTCAAGCAATCTCTCCTACTGTCTTACCAGCACTCACACACATCATAAATACATCGCTCCTCACAGGCACTTTTCCAACTTCTTTTAAGCAGGCTCGGGTAACCCCACTGCTTAAGAAACCAACACTGAACACCTCACTTCTTGACAGCTACAGACGGGTCTCTCTGCTTCCATTCATAGCAAAAACCCTCGAACGAGTTGTTTTCAACCAGGTATCATTGTTCTTTTCACAGAACAACTTACTGGATCCTAACCAGTCAGGTTTCAAGAGGGGCCACTCAACTGAGACTGCGCTACTGTCAGTTACTGAAGCCTTGCGGACAGCAAAAGCTGATTCTAAATCATCAGTTCTAATTCTGCTTGATTTATCCGCTGCTTTTGACACCGTCAACCATCAGATCCTCCTGTCCACCCTCTCATCGCTGGGCATCACAGGAACTCCGCTTCGCTGGTTTGAATCCTATCTCACCGGTAGGTCATTCACGGTAACCTGGGGAGGAGAGGTATCCAAAACGCATCAACTGATCACTGGGGTTCCTCAGGGATCAGTTCTTGGTCCTCTCCTCTTCTCCATATACACAACATCACTGGGTCCCATCATAGAGTCACATGGCTTCTCCTACCATTGCTATGCTGACGACACACAACTCCATCTTTCATTTCAACCAGATGATCCAACAGTACCTGCACGGATCTCAGGCTGCTTGGCGGACATCTCAACGTGGATGAAAGAACATCACCTCCAGCTTAACTTGGCAAAAACTGAGCTTCTTGTTTTTCCTTGCATTCCAAACTTACAGCATGGGTTCACCATCCAGCTGGGCTCTTCCACAATCACTTCTTCAAACTCAATCAGGAATCTGGGTGTCATCTTTGATGACCAGCTGTCTTTCAAAGATCATATTGCAAAGACTACTCGATCTTGCAGGTTTGCTTTGCACAACATCAGAAAGATCAGGCCCTTTCTAACAGTGCAGGCTACACAACTTCTTGTCCAGGCCCTTGTCATCTCCAGACTGGACTACTGCAATGCTCTTTTGACTGGTCTTCCATCATGCACAATCAAACCTCTACAAATGATTCAGAATGCAGCAGCACGGCTGGTCTTCAACGAGCCCAAAAGAGCCCATGTTACACCTCTCTTTATCTCCTTGCACTGGCTCCCAATTGCGGCTCGTATCAAGTTCAAGACTCTGATGCTTGCATACAGGACAACCACAGCTACTGCACCTGCTTATCTGCACTCGCTATTGCAAATCTACACCCCCTCCAGAACTCTGAGATCTGCTAGTGAGCGACGCCTTGTGGTACCATCACAGAGAGGTGCTAAATCACTATCCAGAACATTCTCTTTTACTGTTCCTGGCTGGTGGAACGATCTTCCTACCCCTATCCGGAATGCTGATTCCCTGACAAGCTTCAAGCGACAGCTTAAAACTCATCTCTTTCAACTCTATTTGCTGTTACCATAAAAAAAAAAAAAAAATTAATCTCTTTATTCCTTCCCTTTCTAGCTTGTACTTGTCTGAAGCACCACTTGAAATCTGGTATTATAGCACTGCCTGTGTCTGTTTGTCTCCTTAAGAAGAATCGCTCTATGTTCTCCCAACTGTATGTCGCTTTGGAAAAAAGCGTCTGCCAAATGCCTAAATGTGTAAATGTAAATGTACTTTTGGCCAAAATATGTGTCCATAATAACACTTCCTCCAGTGAAAAAGTCCAGTAAAAAAGTTAAAAATCCAGTCACATATTTGTTTAGAGCTCTTTTGGACCGTTTTTGCTTTTAAACGGTGCGTCAAAATGTCTTAATGATGGATTTGTTTGTTACAAACAAGCAGCTTTTGGCTTCACAAGATGTTAACTGATGAACTGGAGCGGTGTGGATTACTTGTAGATTGTGATGATTTTATCAGACCTATTTGGACTCCCATTCTGACGGCACCCATTCACTCCAGAGGATCCATTTGTGAGCAAGTGATGGAATGCTACATTTCTACAAATCTGTTCCAATTTAAACACAAATGATTTTAATGATGACTTTAAGCATTTAAGATGCCTGTTGCTTTCTTTTTGTACAATCTGTTGTCCTATTTTACAAACTAAATGTGCATTTTGTTGTTAAAAAATACAAAGGCATTTTTGCAGGGGAATCTAATGTATTTTAAAACAATAAATTGTATTATAATGAACATTTACATTTGGGAAAAAAATAAAATAAAACAAAAACAGATGATGAACATGCAAATATACATTTGTGTGATTAGTACAAACAAGGTGAAACCCACAGGTGACAAAGACAAAACACAGCTTACATTTCAAAAGTGCTTTGTTTAAAAAGTAACTTATTAAGACTTAAAAAAAGCACCTGTTTCTGCTTCATATAAGGTGACGATTTAAAAAAAGGCACTTGTTGCTACATGACCCTTATAATTCACAGAACATCAGCAGGGCTGGAATACAGTCATTTACAAGTCAAAGCACCACATACTTCTGTCATGAACCTGAAAACACTGTTCAGAGTTCAGTCGTACGACGGAAATGAGTTGAGGAATCTACATTTCAATCCTGAGCTCATAATCCGAACGATAGGTACGTTTCCAGATTCAGACTTTTGCCATTTATTGGTCTTTACATCTATAAAAAAAGTTTGGTCCCAGACATACGTTTTTTTTTTTTTTTCTGAAATAATTATGATATATCAAAGCAATTTAAATAAATAAATAGGTTGCCATGCTGCTTAAATATACTAAATTAACTTGAAGCTCCAAAATTGGGCCTTTGCAATGTGATGTCAAAGCAAGGAAACGGCTGCAAAGCAGAGCAAGTTAAATAAATTAACACTAACTGATTAGAATAAGAATAAAATAGTGGTTGGCGACAATGATACAAGTTATACTTCGTATTTTAAGGCAACTCCTGACAAAATAAACATGAGTTAGTGGTCCTAATCAAGAAATAACATCATAGAAATATGATTTCTCACAAAAATGACGGAAATGTTCAAGATTTAGCCTTTCAGTGAAAGCAGATAGTGGTTTGTACTGTAAACTAGATGTACAAAAAATGCATTTCAATTGTGGGCAAGTAAATTAAACTAGAAAAACTAGAAAATGATATTTCCTAAGCTATTTCCTTTAAGTTTGAGAGCTCAGTGCAAGATGACATTATGAAAACAGACTTTTTGCACCGTGAACGCTATATAAATATAAATCGTTCAGATTTCCCAGCTGTCACTGAAGTAATGATCCTCTTCTAGCTCTTCATCTTCAGCCTCTTCTTCTTCTACATCACAATATTTCTCTTCGTCCTCTTCCTCTTCCTCCTCCTTCAGCTGTGACAGCATCTCTTGAAGAGCAGCCTTCACTTCCTGAACCTCTTTCTCTAAGGATAGTGAGCATTAGTTAAAGAAAATGTGATCAATGTAATCGACTCATCCACAAATAACAGAGACATGAAGGCCACAATTAAAAAATCAGACACCAAACAAGAATAGAAATCGGCCAGTATCAAGCCACAACATAATGCATAAGATAAATCAAGCTGTAAGAAAAGCCTGACCCTCACATAAGTGATGCAAAGACATAAACAGTCTGCAAATGGAAAACTAAATCTGCCAAAATATTAACCTGCAGAAAACTAACTGGGATGCCTAATTTATTATTATTTATAATTTGTTTTATTATTGTTAATATGGTAAAAAAAAAAAAAAAAAAAAAAAAAAAAAACGAACTAAATAAATAAATATATTTATTGATTGATTATATATATATATATATATATATATATATATTATTTTACAATAATTTTAAAAAATATATATAATTCTTACCGCCATTAATTAAAGTGTATTTTCATAAATCAGCTACAGGGCTCTACTGTCATTGGAATAAAAATATTATATGTATTCTAAAATAATTCTAATGAAACTTTTTACAATATATATTATTATTACAATCCATGCATTCAGCATTATTTTTATAACTATAAAAATAACAATAAAATAATTGTTAATAATTAAAAAATAATATTTAAATAAAATTATTTTAATAAAAATATGTCATTATTACCAGTCATGTATTTTGCATTATTTACACTTTTAATATAATATAATATAATATAATAATTATTATTTATTATATATTATAATTATAATTATTATATACACACACACACACACACACACACACACAATTGTAGTAGTAATAGTAAAATAATTTAATAAAATTATTTTTAAAAAGTATTATAAATATATATATATATATATATATAATTCTTAATTTTAATATTTTTTACAAATGTTTTTATTACAATCCATGCATTCTGCATTATTTTTATAACCATAAAAATCAATTATATTTCAATAAAATTATTTTGATAAAATATGTCATTATTACTATCCATGCATTATTTATTATTAATAATGAAATAAAATAAACGTCTGTATATATATATATACACACACACACACACACACACACACACACACACACACACACAATTATTATTACTAGTAATAGCAGTAAAATAACAATTAAATACAATTATTTAAATTAAAAAATGTACTTACCGGACATTCATTATGCTATATAATTATTCAAATAAATCTAATAAAATTATTTTACAAAAATGACTTTTTATTACAATCCATGAATTCTGGCATTCTGCATTATATATATACATATAATGCTATAATGCATTCTGCTAATGATATATATATATATATATATATATATATATATATATATATATATATATCATTAGCTTGGTGTGACACGAAATTTAATTTTGATATTATTCTTCTGATACACTAATCACATACCAGAGCTCCCATATAAGTGACCCATCTTAAAAACACTTTCATTATGTTTGCCCTGACCACCTGACACCGATTTCACAATTATATGACCACATCGTCTCCTCCCCCAAGCGACCCTTCATAATTCATCTCCCCGCCGGACCCCGTTCAGTTCAAGCAATCTGGCCTAAATAATTCATGGGGTTTCATGAGAACGGGGCTCAACCCTCATCAGCGGCGTATTGTTTAACTCGTTCGAGTGGGACGAGTGTCCGGTATAAGTGGCTAATCAAAGGGACGCCTCTTGTGGCAGATGGGGCCTGACGGGCACGTTTTGCTCTCCAAATGGCCCCAGATTGTCCCCATTTATAATTAAGCAGCCGTTAAAGAGCGCTTCATGAATTATGAAAGAGGATCACTAAGATCTCCCTCCGGCTGAACGGACCGATCTAATGAAGTTCCTCAGGCACAAACCTCGGCTTATTATGTGTTTATTTGCTCATCTGTCTGCTTAACCAGTGCAATCAAACCAGCTTTATGTGGTTCTCAAGTTACTGTGGCTTTAATTACTATTTTTGTTGTTTACATGAAAACCAAACCTTATACACGTATAATGCAAGTCTATGAGACACTGTTGCAGGCTTCATATACTCTACATAGTTGTGCCCATCAATCAAAACCCATCATAAAGATATAAATGAACAAGATTGTTTGGCTGATCAATATTTTGCAGGTTTGATTTGTGTCTTCAACAACCATCATTAGCACGATGCCATTTTTCATTAATCAGTTGATTAATGCAGTATTTCATTCACATTAAATGGCATTTTTTTCTTAGTAGCCCACAAATGTAATTTAATTGAATTTAATAATAATGTAATAACTTAAATATTTTAATACAATTATAAATGTATAAAAAGAATAAATGTATAATAATTTAATTTTTTTATAATATAATTTATAATTGTATTACTTCTAAATTACATAATAAATTATGTAACATATAACAATTATGTTATATAATATTAATGTAATGATACTGTAATAATTGTAATTTTACATGCATATATATATATATATATATATATATATATATATATATAAAATTCAACAATGTAATAATTTAAAATATTGTAATATACTACATTTTATTTGCATATATCTAAGTATGTTAAAAATGTATTTAGAATTTTATATATAACTTACAATTATATTACTTCTAAATTATATAATAAATTATATACAAGTATTATTATTATTATTATTATTATTAATAATGCATATTTATTATTATTATTATTATTATTATAACTATATATTGCAATGTGTGATATTCCTACTATATTTTTATAAATAAATTACATTTAAAAAATCTATTTTGCTTTTTACAATATAATTTAGAATTATATTACTTCTAAATTATATAATAAATTATATTAAAATATTATCATGATTATTATCTAATTTAATAATAATGTAATAACTTCAATATTTTAATACAATAATAAATGTATAATATGAATAAAATGTATAATAATGTATTTAGATTTTTTTATAATGTAAATATATAATTGTATTACTTCTAAATAATTTATTAATAAATTATGTAATATATAACAACTATGTTATATAATATTTAATGTAATGGTACTGTAATAAATAATTGTAATTTATATATATATATATATATATATATATATATACATAATTTAATTCAACAATAATGTAATAATTTAAAATATTGTAATATAATACATTTTATTTGTATATATATGTGTAAAATATGTGTATATGTGTATGTATATATATATATATATATATATATATATATATGTATATGTAAAAAATGTATTTAGATTTTTCATTTATATTTATAGTACTTTTATTAGTAGTAGTATATAATGCAATGATATTCCCATTATATTTTTTTATAAATAAATTACTATAAAAAAAACATTATTTTTATAATATAACTTAGAATTATATTACTTCAAAATTATATAATAAATTATATTAAAATATTATTATTATTATTATTATTATTGATAGTGGTATTATTATTATTATATAAATAATGCAATGTGGGATATTTCTACTATATTTTAATAAATATAAATTACAGTAAAAATGTATTAATAAATAAATAAACTATTCATTATAAATTTGACAAAACGAGAATTTATTTATATTTTATAATTTATTAATTCAAATGTATATTAATTTACACAATTAATTGAATAATAAATTAATTAAAATATTTCTTTATAAAACAATATTTGATATATAGGTAATTATTATTACATATAATTATAATATAATAATATAACTATAATTATAAATAAATATATACATATATACACTGATGTGGAATATTATTACTGTATTTTTTTTTTCTTTTTACAAATAATTAATACATTCTAATAATGTATTATTTATAAACAAGTAGTAGCATTGGTGGGCAGCAATTTTTGTAAACAGCATGCAATGATCAAAATGAGTGTCTTTCAATGTCTAATGTAAAATCTTGATCCTGAAGCAAAACCACATGAGAACTACTGCTACAGAGGAAAAAAAATCAAATAAAGTTGAATTAAATGAAGCAGAACAAGATCGGACCATTCAGATCAATCACATCTATACGCTTTCCTCTCAGTCGCTCGGCACACAGGTGGCTAGAAATATGAAGATGTCAGAGCGATGACAGCGCACTATGTCATAACCTTTCCCTTCATCTCACTGCTTTAATCTCACTTCAGAGTGACAGCTGGCTAGTCTGTCTCCATTTCCCTTTTCTCTGTCTGTCGCCTCCTTTCAGCCTTTGCTGAGCTCTGAATTCTTCTAATAACTCAAATCTCATCCCTCATATTCAATATCTCTCAAAAAGAAAAGAAGAAACGGCCAGTCATCCGTTCAGGCTTATCCTTAATTCCTGTCCGGAAGAGAGCATCGTGTGCTGTCAAACGAGACGGTTCTCCATGAAGCAGCTCTTCTGGAGGGTTACAGTGACGGGCGCGTTACATTAGGGGCTCTAATGAGCGTGTGAGGCGTGTTCCTGTGGCTGGACGTGACAGCATAATGATGAAGCGCTGATGAGTCATTTCCTCTCCACTTGTGGATTTTTATTAGGCCCAACTGAGAACATGAGACCGGGGCACACGGATCACTTAAATCCAGCCTAACAACCAATCAGAGCAACCTAAAGAAACCCTGAGGACTTCCATTAGAGACGCACCCATTATAAGTTAAGAGTAACTGACTGAAGACAAGTGTGATGTTTGGCCATGCAAAAGTCACCACTGTCATCTGGGTGGTTGTCACGGCGATCTGTTACTAGGGTGTTTTGGGTGGTTAGGGAATTTCTAGGGTGTTCTGGGTCGTTTCTAGGGAGATGCATTACTAGGATGTTTTGGGTGTTTTTTGGGGCATTCGATTACTAGGATGTTCTAGGTGGTTGTTAAGACGATGCATTACTAGGGTGTTCTGAGTGGTAGGCCAATGTGTTGCCAGGGTGTTCTGGGTTTTTTATTTTGGGATATTATGTTACTACGATGTCCTAGGTGGTTGTTAAGGCGATGTGTTACTAGGGTGTTCTGGGTGGTAGGGCGATGCGTTACTAGGGTGTTCTAGGTGATTTATTGGGGCATTCCGTTACTAGGGTGTTCTAGGTGGTAGGGCCATGCGTTACTAGGGTGTTCTAGTTGATTTACTGGGGCATTCCGTTACTAGGGTGTTCTAGGTGATTTATTAGGGCATTCCATTACTAGGGTGTTCTAGGTGGTAGGGCCATGCGTTACTAGGGTGTTCTAGGTGATTTACTGGGGCATTCTGTTACTAGGGTGTTCTGGGTGGTAGGGCGATGTGTTACTAGGGTGTTCTAGGTGATTTATTGGGGCATTCCGTTACTAGGGTGTTCTAGGTGATTTACTGGGGCATTCCGTTACTAGGGTGTTCTAGGTGGCAGGGTGATGTGTTACTAGGGTGTTCTAGGTGATTTATTGGGGCATTCCGTTACTAGGGTGTTCTAGGTGGCAGGGTGATGCGTTACTAGGGTGTTCTAGGTGATTTATTGGGGCATTCCGTTACTAGGGTGTTCTAGGTGGTAGGGCAATGCGTTACTAGGGTGTTCTAGGTGATTTACTGGGGCATTCCGTTACTAGGGTGTTCTGGGTGGTAGGGCGATGTGTTACTAGGGTGTTCTGGGTGGTAGGGCGATGTGTTACTAGGGTGTTCTAGGTGATTTATTGGGGCATTCCGCTACTAGGGTGTTCTAGGTGGTAGGGCGATGCGTTACTAGGGTGTTCTAGGTGATTTATTAGGGCATTCCGTTACTAGGGTGTTCTAGGTGATTCATTGGGGCATTCCGTTACTAAGGTGTTCTAGGTGGTAGGGCGATGCGTTACTAGGGTGTTCTAAGTGATTTATTGGGGCATTCCATTACTAAGGTGTTCTAGCTGGTTGTTAAGGCGATGCGTTACTAGAATGTTCTGGGTGGTAGGGCGATGTGTTACTAGGCTGTTCTAGGTGATTTATTGGGGCATTCCGTTACTAGGGTGTTCTAGGTGGTAGGGCGATGCGTTACTAGGGTGTTCTAGGTGATTTATTGGGGCATTCTGTTACTAGGGTGTTCTAGCTGGTTGTTAAGACGATGTGTTACTAGGGTGTTCTGGGTGGTAGGGTGATGTGTTACTAGGGTGTTCTGGGTGGTAGGGCGATGTGTTACTAGGGTGTTCTAGGTGATTTACTGGGGCATTCCGTTACTAGGGTATTCTAGATGGTAGGGCGATGCGTTACTAGGGTGTTCTAGGTGTTTTATTGGGGCATTCTGTTACTAGGGTGTTCTAGGTGGCAGGAAGATGCGTTACTACGGTGTTCTGGCCGATTTATTGAGGCATTCTGTTACTAGGGTGTTCTAGGTGTTTGTTAAGGCGATACGTTACTAGGGTGTTCTGGGTGGTTGTTAAGGCGATGCGTTACTAGGGTGTTCTAGGTGATTTATTGGGGCATTCTGTTAGTAGGGTGTTCTAGGTGGTAGGAAGATGCGTTACTAGGGTGTTCTGGCCGATTTATTGAGGCATTCTGTTACTAGGGTGTTCTAGGTGTTTGTTAAGGCGATACGTTACTAGGTTGTTTTGGGTGTTTTTTGGGGGCGATGCATTACTAGGGTGTTCTAAGTGGTTGTTAGGACATTGCTAGAGTGTTCTAGGTTGTTAGTGTGATTTGGGTGGTTTCTAGGGCACTGGTAGGTTGTTGCTAGGGTGTTCTTTTTGGTTAGTATGGCTCAGCATTACTATGGCACAGCTTGGGCATTATGGGTGGTTACTATGGTGATGCTTTCCTAGGGTGTTCTGTTCGGTTCGTTGGGCATTGTAAGTTTGTTCTAGGTTGTTGCTTCGACATTTTAGGGTTGGGATGCTTGCTAAGGCTTTCTGGGTCATTTCTAGTGTGTTGCCATACTAGGGTGTTCTGGATGGTTGCTTGGGCATTTCTCTCTTGTTCTTGGTGGATACTATGTGGCAAGTCAAAATAGTTATACAGCTCAAGTTTCTCGTTCGGTGTTTGATTTTGGGATCATGGGATTCTTTAATGTTTTACTGTTAACTGGGTCAAATTTGTATATTTGATCACTTGGTAACAAGTCACCTTGTTATACTCAGTGTTAGTGATTTGAACAAACTCCTACCACTAAATATAAGCACTATTAATAGTGACCTATCAACTGAAGTATTCATGCACACACACAAAGCTCGGTAAGGATATGAGTGAGGTCCTTGTCGTGCTGGTCTATGGCGGTCTGAAGCTGCTCTTCCAGGTAATGCAGTCGCTCACTGATGAGTTCGCAGCGCTCCGTCAGCTCTGTCGTCTCTCTGCACAGATCCTGAGACACAAACACACACCCATTAAACCCGCAAACCACCCACTGCCTCTCACACACATCTCCAGCTGCTCAAGTGTGGCGCTAATAGGCTGATAATGGTTGTTAGCACATATACGGCACCAAAATATGTGGATTTTCTTCTGAAAGATGTCATTTTTACAGCATTTGCTCATCTGCAATGTCATTAAAATACACAAATGGAAAACAGACGGAAGTTAGAACGACATTCAGCAGATGTTTTCAGAGCATTTATGATTTTAAATGTGCAAGAATCTGTTCTTTCTGGTTTGTTTTTATGCTAGAGAAAGCTCTGACAAAGCTTTTTCCCAAATTTAGGAAGTGTTTTAAGGGTGTAGAAAGACACAGGTTACTAAAATGAAACCTATTAGAATTGTTTTATTTTAAATTAAACTAAAATAAATAATATTTGTATGAAATATTTTATAAATTAAAACTTTTGGTTAATTTATGGAAATAGAAATACTGCCTGTGCAACTAAATTTGCAACTTAATAGAAATGCTGCCTTTGCAACTTTGCAAGTGAAATAAAATAAATTTAAAACAAAAATGTTAAAATAGAAAAATAAACAGAAATAAAAACCAATAAAAATGACAAAAGAACACAACAAAATTACTAAAACTTTGAAATCTAAATTAAAACTGATCATTCAAAATATTAATAAATACTAAAACAGTACATAAAATATTACTAAAATACCACTGATTTGTATGGTTTATACACAAAAATAAGGGATAAAATAGGTTATGGTACTTTTTTTTTTATTTTACAAGTACCAAGCAAACTAGAACTATTAAAATCATTTTCATTAATTTAAATAAACTGGAAATAATGTATAAATTTTACAATATAAACTTAAAAAATAGAAATGTTGCCTTTGCAACCAACTGCAATGAAATTGTACTAAAATTACTAAAACTAAAACAAACAATTAAATAAAGCTAAATATTAACAAAACTAATAAAAATGACAAAAGCATGTAATAAAAATGACAAAAACTTTAAAATCTGAAAGTAAAAAAAAAAATAGAATTTAAAATAATAATACTATAAATGTATATTAAAAAGTACTAAAATTACAGACACTTGATTTGTATGGTTTATACACTAAAATGGTTGATAAAATGATTATAATGTCTTCCAATTGATCTTCTACAACCATTAAGCAACTAAAACTTTTTAAAATATTTTTTTTGTTAATAATAATAATAATAATAATAAATGTTAAATACTAGATATAAAACTTAAACTAAAAAAAAAGAAATGTTGCCTTTGTAACTAAATTACTTAAATTAAGTTTAAGTCCCAAATTTACTAAAACTTAAAAGTATAAAGAAAGCTAATTCAAAATATTAATAAATACTAAAACAGCATATACTAAAATTATTTGTATGACTTGTACATAAAAATGAGAGATAAAATAGACTGTGATGATTGCAAGATTTTGTTTTACAAACACCAAGCAACTTCAACTTAAAAAAGTAACGTATAGCCTTTTATTTACTGAAATAAGTTTTCTGAAATTACTATTCAAAATATTAATGAAAACAATAATAGTATAATTATGACTAAAGAAACTTAAGAATATAAAACGTATAATTAAAACCTATTAAAAACAGTTTTGTTCATTAAAATAAAGCTGAAATAAAATGAAATATAAATATTTGATGAAAAACAAACTAATAACAAAAACAGAACTGAAAAAGAAAGAAATTAAACCTAAATGGTCAAAATAAAACCAAACGTTATAAGTGCATAAAATTACTAAAAATGTAATTTAAATTAAAATATAAAAAAATCAAATTCAGAATATTAATAAAAAAATAACATTGACCTAGACAACATCTTATGGCACCATCTGGGTTATCATTAACTAAAAGTAAAACTAAAATTATTAAAAACTTTTTTGTTAATTAAAATAAAGTTAAAAAAGGTGAAAATCATAAACTGAAATGAAAAACTTAAATAAAATTAAAATATAATTAAACCTAGGAATGAATGAATGAATGAATGAATAAATAAATAAATAGTAATATTATTTTTTTTTTAAAAACAAATAAAAATGACAAAGTAGTACATAAAATTACTAAAATTTAAATACAATTAAAATAAAAAAACTGAAAAATAATAGCATAATTATGACTTAAGAAATTTAAGAATAGTAAAAGTATCCTAAAAGCTCCCTACCTACACAACATCTTATAATTAAAACCTATTAAAAAGTTTTGTTAATTGAAAATATAAATATTAAATAAAAAACAAAAACTGAACTAAAAATAAATATGTAACATTTATAATATAATGTAAATATGATATAAATGACAAAAGCACATACAGTTACTAAAACTTTAAAATTAAAATTAAAACTGATATTCAAAAAAGACTAATATTATACTTTAATAGTATATAAACACTAAAATAAGTACACAAAAATGAGGGATGATTGTGACACTCTCCAGATGATCTTTAACAAGTAACTCTGAGACAAGTGTGTGCTAACTGGGTCAGTCATTGAATACAGGGAAACTATCCCTAATCTCAATTTGTAAATCCTAAAGCAGTGAAGTATAAACGATGACGTTAAATCAGCGACTGTGGGGTCAGATGTGAGCGCAGCTGTCAGCTCCTCTTCCCCTCATCAGAGTCCTGAACCGACAGCGTGTTCCTCCGCGCCGCGCTAATGACTTCACCCAACAGTTTAGCGGCAGCCAGGTAAGTGGGACAGGCCCGCATGGTCGGCTCCGTCCCAATTCCATCAAAGCGTGATTCACTGTTTTTCTCCAGCGCTCAGAGTCAAGAGAGCGTCTTGAGGTGGTCGACTGACTCGCGTCCGCCCGTTTCTCTCAGGAACGGCCTCGTGTCGCTCTAATGAGGTCTGCGGTCTATTCTTAGACCCCCCACACCAGCTAATGAAACACCTTTTATAGACGCTAACAGCACACTGCGGGCGAATTAAAACACTTCTGAATGAGGCTGGAGTCTCCGGGGACGCATTCGAGAACAACAGCCGCAGCGAACGGTTGGTGCGATACAGTTATTGAGGCGTAATGGAAATCACGCTGGGCGTTCGTTTTTTTTTAAAGGTCACCGTGATCACTTTATTGCGTCTTAAAGGACGCAGACTGAACATAGACTGCAAGAATTGTACCTTTGTGATAAGCAGAGAGGCATTTTACTACAGAAATCCTTCACAAAGGGAATATCAGTATAATTCTGATCATATCATATGCACTTAAGAAGAGATTTGCAGGCTATTTAATGTGAGGTTTGGTTCACGGCCTTCTAGCACTGACTATACGAGCTTAAGAAATAGAGAATATAAAATGAGCTTGCTACCTAGACAACTCTTGTTCTCGGTGGTTGTTAGGGCATTACTAGGGTGTTCTGGGTGTTTTTTGGGGTATTTCGTTACTAGGGCTTTTTGAGTGATATTTAGGCCGTTGCATTACTAGTATGTTCTGGGTGGTGTTCAGGGTATTGCTAGGGTGTTCTGGGTGTTTTTTGGGGCGTTGCTAGGGTGTTCTGGGTGGTTTCTAGGAAGATATGTTACTAGGTAGTTCTCAGTGGTTGTTAGGGCATTACTAAGGTGTTCTTAGTGGTATTTAGGGTGCTGCATTACTAGGGTGTTCTGGGTGGTGTTCAGGGCATTGCTAGGGTGTTCAGGGCATTGCTAGGGTGTTATGTTTTTTGGGGTGTTGCATTAGTAGGATGTTCTGGGTGGTGTTCAGGGCATTGCTAGGGTGTTATGTTTTTTGGGGTGTTGTGTTACTAAGGTGTTCTGGATGATTGTTAGGATGGTGTTTTTTAAAGCGTTGCGTTACTAGGGTGTTCTGGGTGGTTGTTAGGGCATTACTAGGGTGTTCTTAGTGGTATTTAGGGTGTTGCATTACTAGGGTGTTCTGGGTGGTGCTCAGGGCATTGCTAGGGTGTTATGTTTTTTGGGGTGTTGCATTACTAGGGTGTTCTGCATGATTGTTAGGGCATTACTAGGGTGTTCTTAGTGGTATTTAGGGTGTTGCGTTACTAGAGTGTTCTGCGTGGTGTTCAGGGCATTGCTAGGGTGTTCTGGGTGTTTTGGGGGTTGTTGCATTACTAGGGTGTTCTGCATGATTGTTAGGCTATTCTGGGTGTTTTTTGAGGCGTTGCATTTCTAGGGTGTTCTGGGTGGTTGTTAGGGAATTGCTAGGGTGTTCTGTGTGGTTTCTAGGGAGATATGTTACTGGGGTGTTCTCAGTGGTTGTTAGGGCATTACTAGGATGTTTCAGTAGTATTTAGGGTGTTGCAGTACTAGGGTGTTCTGGGTGGTGTTCAGGGCATTGCTAGGGTGTTCTGGGTGTTTTTTTGAGGTGTTGCATTACTAGGGTGTTCTGGGTGGTTGTTAGGGCATTGCTAGGGTGTTCTGGGTGGTTTCTAGGGAGTTATGTTACTAGGGTGTTCTCAGTGGTTGTTAGGGCATTACTAGGGTGTTCTGAGTGGTTTCTAGGGAGTTATGTCACTAGGGTGTTCTCAGTGGTTGTTAGGGCATTACTAGGGTGTTCTCAGTGGTATTTAGGGCGTTGTGTTACTAAAATGTTCTGGGTGTGTTCAGGGCATTGCTAGGGTGTTTTGGGTGGTTTCTAGGGAGTTATGTTACTAGGGTGTTCTGGGTGGTTGTTAGGGCATTGCTAGGGTGTTCTGAGTGGTTTCTAGGGAGTTATGTTACTAGGGTGTTCTCAGTGGTTGTTAGGGCATTACTAGGGTGTTCTCAGTGGTATTTAGGGCGTTGTGTTACTAAAATGTTCTGGGTGAGTTCAGGGTACTGCTGGGGTGTTCTGGGTGTTTTTTTGGGGGATTGTGTTACTAGGGTGTTCTGGGTGGTTTCTAGGGAGATACATTACTAGGGTGTTTTCAATTGTTATTAGGGCATTACTAGAGTGTTCTCAGTGGTATTTAGGGTATTGCATTACTAGAGTGTTCTGGGTGGTGTTCAGGGTATTGCTAGGGTGTTCTGAGTGTTTTTTGAGGCGTTGCGTTACTAGGGTGTTCTGAGTGGTTGTTATGGCATTTCTACCGTGTTGTGGGTGGTTGTTACTAGGGTGTAGCACATACAATTACTAAAAAATAAATTAATTACTAAATTAAAATAAAAAAAAATATAAAGCTAATTCAGAGTATTATTAAAAACTATAATAGTACAATAATATAAATAACAATGACTACATAACCTTAAGAAATAGAGAATATTAAACTCTGTTCTAAAACCTACTAAGCTCCCTACCTAAACAACATCTGATGGCACCATCTGGGTTATCATTAACTAAAACTGAAAGTAAATATGAAACTAAAATTATGAAAAACTTTTGTTAATTAAAATAAAATCACAAACTAAAATGAAAGAACTGAAGTAAAATTCACCTAAACAGTAAAAAATAATAAAAATAAATTAAAATGATAAAATTAGGAATAAATAAATAAAAATTATAAAGAATAAAATAAAAATGTCAAAAGCACATAAAATGACAAAAAAATTAACTAAAATTAAAACAAAAACTGGAAATATGAACTCTGGTAAAATCAGACACATTTTACCTAATAAACAAATAAGTTATTATAAGTAAATAATAATAATAATAATAATAATAATATAATAATACAAAAATTAAAAAGTCAAAAGCACATACAATTACTAAAACTAAAATAAAAATGTAAAATATAAACTCATTCAAGATGGTGGATGAACAAAAGTTTACAATAGGTTTCATTCAGTCATTAAATATATTAAATAAAAAAATCTAGTAAAAACAGACATGTTTTCCCTTAGTTTGATTACATTCTGTGATTAACAAAATGCTAACAATCAGCTGTAAGTGGAGCTGCTGTCTATAAAGAGCATTTAAAAGAACTTTTGAATAAGAATTTATAATCATTTCTGATCATTTAAGACTTCGCCATAAAACATGAACCACTAATAAGACCTAAAATGTGGGAAGAGACTATATTATTTATTCTCTGCTGTTGTAACGAGGCTTTTTCTTGGTCCAGACACTATATTGACCTTTAATGGCCAATGCAAACATTGTTTATTCTGTTAAATTGAGTCTATTAATTGGTATTTGAAGTTGATTTGCTACTTGTGTCAGCATTCATCAATACTTTTGGTCTGTTGTTCTGGTTCCTGGTTCAGAAGGACTGTAATTTTTCAAATGTTTGTGTCTTCTGGCACTGCTCACACAAACACTGCACTGAATGGATGGATTGATGGGCTGCTTATCAATTAAACACTGTTCACACAGTCAGGTGCAAAAGTTCAACTATTGACCAAGGGGTCAGGATGGCTTTAATTAAAATCCCTGCTCATGCAAACCCCATTACAGACTCGATTTTTCCATTTCCCACAACACAATGCTTTAGGTATTATGCAAAAGTGATCAACCAGCATGATGCTTTCTAAACCTGATTGTAAGATCGACCCGCTTTAACTCAGGGTTATTATAGTTAACTAAAAGTAAATTAAAACTTAAGCATTTTAATTTAAATAATAATTAAAAAAAAGGAAAATGACATAAAAAAAAAAACTAATGCAACCAGTTGCCAAGGCAATATTTATCATTTTCATTTAGTTTAACTTATAGTTTTAAAATAAACAACTAAATAAAATAAAAATAATAATAATAATAACACAAATAAAAACATTAATACAAACATTTTAGTTTGTAAACAAAATAGTAAAAAGTTATTGTAAAAAAGCTGAAATAAAATATTAAACACACTAGATGAAAAACATAAACTGAAAACATTAAAAGTTAACTAAAACTGAAGTAAAATAAATTACACGAAAAATAAATGTAAATAATTGAAACCTATTAAATCTAAAAAAAAAAAAAAAAAAACATGAATAGTAATATAACAAAAATAATTAATTAAAATAAAAATGTTAGTTAATAAATAAAACAAATATATATAAACTACTTGGCAAGTAATTGAAATAAGATAAAGCACTAAAAATATGACCTGGAAATAATAAAAACTAAAACTGAAATAAACAAATGAAACCTAAATAATATAAATAAATAAATTAAACCTAATAAATGAAATGATAAAAAAAACACATAGATAATACAATCATTTTTGTTAATTAAAATAAAGCTGAAATAAATAAAAAATATTAGATGAAAAACTAACTAAAAACATTAAAAGTGAACTAAAACTAAAGTAAAATAAATTAAACAAAAATTGCAAAATAAAGACAAATAAATTAAAATTAAATTAAAATTAAACAAAGGGTAAAATAAGAAATAAATAAAAAGAAATAGTAATATAACAAATAAACAAACAAACAAATAAATAAATAATAGAAACTAAATTTTACTAATTTAATTACGAAATTTTACACTAAAATTATGAACTGGAAATAAAAAGTAAAACTGAAATAAACAAATGAAACCTAAAGAGTAATAAATAAAGAAATTAACAAATAAATAGTGATATAAAAAAATACAGGCAAATTAAACATAAACAGTAATATAAAAAAAGGACATAAAAATGAAACATTTTAAATTATATAAAAATTATATCTTGGTAAATGACTAAAATAAGTTTAAATTAAAGCACTAAAATCACAAAGTGGAAATAATTACAAACTGAAACTGAAACACGAATAAACTAAGCATAAATAGTAATACAAAAAAGACAAAAACACAACAAAATGAAACGGAAAAAAGAAAATTAAAAATAAAATTCAACTCAAAATATTAACAAAAAACTATAATATCATGTAAATTATACTAAAGTAACACTTTAATTTACCTTCTCTAAAGTAATTCTGAACACATATGATTTTCTTTCTTACAAAAGTGAATAAAAAAAGTTTGTCAAGGTTGAAAAATTGAAAAAAAAGAAGCCCACACTACTTATAAAGTTATATTCTGAAGTTTTATGATGACATTGTGTGATGAACAGATTGAAAGGTAAACTTTTAGATAAACTTTAACAACCCGCATATTTACCATCAGATTCCTGTAAACACAAAAAACACTCACCTCGGGAGACGCGTCCTCCAAACAGAAGAGAAACTCCTCTAATTTCTGCAAGACACAGGAGGACGAATGAGTCAATTTAGCCCAAGATTAAAACAAAACAATAAACCTCATCTATTATTAAAAAGCACTCAGCGCACTGACATTACTGGAAGTGCGCAATAACTCGTCATTACGGCTGACAAGAAGAAAAATAATTGAGCGGGTTCGGCCCATCTGTGGGGCTAATGATTGCATTCAGGAGTTGTGTGCTAAAGCAGACAATAATTAGCACTCAGTGGCAGATCTATTAGTTCAACTCGAGCTGATGGGAGCCGACCTCAGGAAAACAGATTACAGCTTCATGTCTCATAGATTGGGATTTAAATGACACAATATTAATTATCATCTCCTGTCGGCCCCGTGGTCGGCCGTAGACCACTGCCTCTTTTATTAGATCCTGACCTGGTTTAAAATCATATTTAGCTTGTCAAAACGTCAATGGTTTATTGCTAAAGCAATACATTCATAAGAAACAGACGGCTGCAGGCAACAAGTATCAAAAAGAAATCGTATACAGGGTGCGATTTGTGAAAAAAGCAAATGGGGGGATGCTTTTGAAAACTTTTTACTCTCTCCATAGGCAGAGGTTGACCCAACTCCAGGCTACAGCCTAAGTAACCTAATGTTAGTGTAACCTGTTAACAACGCACATTATATACCTGTCTTTTTAGGCAAGTACCAGATAATGAGTGTCATTTGATTCAGAATGTGACTTCAAAGTGCATATCACAAATCATTTGATTCAAAAAGGGACTTCAAAGCACATATCGTGAATCATTTGAATTAGAACCGGACTTTAAAGTGTGTGATTCTTTAAAGTGTGTCGTGAATCATTTGATTTAGAACCAGACTTTAAAGTGTGTGTCATGAATCATTTAGTACCGGACTTTAAAGTGTGTGTCGTGAATCATTTGATTTAGAACCAGACTTTAATGTCTGTGTCGTGAATCATTTGATTTAGAACCGGACTTTAAAGTGTGTGATTCTTTAAAGTGTGTGTCGTGAATTATTTGATTTAGAACCGGACTTTAAAGTGTGTGTCGTGAATCATTTGATTTAGACCCAGACTTTAAAGTGTGTGTCGTGAATCATTTGATTTAGAACCAGGCTTTAAAGTGTGTGATTCTTTAAAGTGTGTGTCATGAATCATTTGATTTAGAACCGGACTTTAAAGTGTGTGATTCTTTAAAGTGTGTGTCGTGAATCATTTGATTTAGACCCAGACTTTAAAGTGTGTGTCGTGAATCATTTGATTTAGACCCAGACTTTAAAGTGTGTATCGTGAATCATTTGATTTAGAACCGGACTTTAAAGTGTGTGTCGTGAATCATTTGATTTAGACCCAGACTTTAAAGTGTGTATCGTGAATCATTTGATTTAGAACCGGACTTTAAAGTGTGTGTCGTGAATCATTTGATTTAGAACCGGACTTTAAAGTGCGTGTCGTGAATCATTTGATTTAGACCCAGACTTTAAAGTGTGTGTCGTGAATCATTTGATTTAGAGCCAGACTTTAAAGTGTGTGTCGTGAATCATTTGATTTAAACCCAGACTTTAAAGTGTGTGTCGTGAATCATTTGATTTAGAACCGGACTTTAAAGTGTGTGTCGTGAATCATTTGATTTAAACCCAGACTTTAAAGTGTGTGTCGTGAATCATTTGATTTAGAACCGGACTTTAAAGTGTGTGTCATGAATCATTTAGAACTGGACTTTAAAGTGTGTGTCATGAATCATTTGATTTAGAACCAGACTTTAAAGTGTGTGTCGTGAATCATTTGATTTAGAACCAGACTCTAAAGTGTGTGTCGTGAATCATTTAGAACCAGACTTTAAAGTGTGTGTCATGAATCATTTAGAACTGGACTTTAAAGTGTGTGTCATGAATCATTTGATTTAGAACCAGACTTTAAAGTGTGTGTCGTGAATCATTTGATTTAGAACCAGGCTTTAAAGTGTGTGTCATGAATCATTTGATTTAGAACCAGACTTTAAAGTGTGTGTCATGAATCATTTGATTTAGAACCAGACTTTAAAGTGTGTGTCGTGAATCATTTGATTTAGAACCAGACTCTAAAGTGTGTGTCGTGAATCATTTAGAACCAGACTTTAAAGTGTGTGTCATGAATCATTTAGAACTGGACTTTAAAGTGTGTGTCATGAATCATTTGATTTAGAACCAGACTTTAAAGTGTGTGTCGTGAATCATTTGATTTAGAACCAGGCTTTAAAGTGTGTGTCATGAATCATTTGATTTAGAACCAGACTTTAAAGTGTGTGTCATGAATCATTTGATTTAGAACCAGACTTTAAAGTGTGTGTCGTGAATCATTTGATTTAGAACCAGGCTTTAAAGTGTGTGTCATGAATCATTTGATTTAGAACCGGACTTTAAAGTGTGTGTCGTGAATCATTTGATTTAGAACCAGACTTTAAAGTGCGTATTGCGAATCATTGTTCAAAACGGGATTTCAAAGCACATATTGTGAATCATTTGACTTAGAACCAGACTTTTAAAGTGTGCATTGTGAATCATTCTTCAAAATCGGGACTTCAAAGTGCGTATGGCGAATCATTTGACTCAGAACCGGACTTTAAAGTGCATATCGCAAATCATTTGAATCAAAAAGGGACTTCAAAGTGCGTATCGCAAATCATTTGATTCACACACACACACACACACACACACACACACACCCCCAATAACATAATATTTTGATAAAATACAACATTAACAGGGCTCTGTGCTTACTTTTCTTGTTAGGAGAACTTGTGCTCCTAACTTAAAAAATGTAAGGGCACAGTCGAAATTTTAGGAGCACCTTCTAATCAATAATCAAAAAATGTGCCTTCCCATTATGAGCTGATGTTTACCACAGTGGCTATGTTTACATGCACCCAAATAATCGGATTGACGGCTAAATCGGATTGAAAAACATTCATGTAAACACCTTAATCGATCTGATTGTGCTCGATCGGAATGAAATTTTAATTGGATTGAAAGGGGTGGTTTATTCCTTTTCTAATCCGATCCAACAGCAAAAAATGACCATGTAAACGCTTGAATCTGACTACTTTCTCAATCATATTCAGAAGTCTCTGGGGCACACACGCATTACGCAGTGCGCAAGTTCACGTTCACGTCTTCTTTAGATCATAAAAAAACATTGCTGATTTATGAATGTGTATGCCAACATTGCAAAAATAATGACGAGTCACATCCATGGTTGTCTCCACAAGTGTGAGTGATATGACATCACAGGCAGAGCACGTGCGCAAACGTTTTAATCGGAATGTATATAAAACATATAAACTGATATCTGAATCAGATTACAATGTTAAGAGTACATGTAAACAGATCTGCAATCGGATTCAATTCATTTGGATTGACGAAAATTGGTGCATGTAAACGTAGCCAGTGATTTACAGGGGAATTTTGTTTTTACCTTTGTAAGTCACTGATTTAATTACTGAATCATATTTATTTGATTCGTTTGAATGGCTGATTCATTCAGGAATAAAGCAAGTGACTCTTTATGAATGGAAAACTGAATCATTGACTCACTAGATTCCTTTAAAAGCGCACGTTCATTCATAAACGAAACAGTACTGTGTTTGAATGGAGATGCGCAGCGTCTCAGTTGTGACGAAATAGAGCAAAATCAGGCAATGGTGTTATAGTCAGACAATGTAAGTCAATTTCTTGTTAGAAATTAAATTAAACAAATATTCATGCACAAGCCCGTCCAGTAAAAAATAATAATAATATTAATATACTTATACTGCTTTTATTCATATTTGTTAGATTTGTTATAGAAATAACACATGTATAACAAGAATACTATGCTGTGTAGGCTTGTGTAGACACACAGATACAGTATGTGAGAAGCGGAGAGATAAAGAGCAGTGAGTGGGAGACGCAGCGTCACCTCACCTTCAGAGTCCTGGAGGAGTGTTAGGAGGAGTGTCTGATCTTCAGCAGACAAAAGACAAAAACAGACAGAAGATACAGCCATGCACTTAAGAGACAATAGAGCCCTGCTGAGCTGAAAGATATTAGAACAACTTAGAGAAAGTTATGAACAAGAAGGGCAGTGGAGGAAGAAGAAGAAGAAGAACAGAGTGGAAATTAAAGTCATTCAGTAGAAATAGATGTTTTTTATGGAAATAGAGGGAGCCGAAGGAACAGGATTTCTATTTTTAGTTTCTCATTTCGTGAGTCTCTCAAAAGCACAAGTTGTATTCCGGCGTGAGGTAGTGCTATACCCGCCAGGTTCAATTCAGTCAAGGATGACACATATATAGCACCCTCTGAATAAATATAAAAGATGTGTTTTCTTAATGATCACTAATATAATTCACGGAAAGATGTAAAAATGTATTAAACATATACAAAAAAAAAAAATATGCCAATATTTTCTGTAAAATAAGTAAATTAGACAATTTGTGACCCTGAACAAGGATAAGGGTCAATTTTTGAAAACTGAGATTTATACATCATCTGAAAGCTGAATAAGCTCTCCATTGATGTGTGGTCTGTTATGATAGAACATATTTGGCTGAGATACAACTATTTTAAAAACTGGAATCTGAGGGTGCAAAAAAATAAAAATACTGAGATACTGCCTTTAAAGTTGTCCAAATGAAGTTCTAGCAATGCATATTACTCATCAAAAAATACGTTTAGATACATTTACAGTAGGAAATTTACTAAATATCTTCATGGAACATGATCTTTACTTAACATCCTAATGATTTTTGGCATAAAAGAAAATTAAATATTTTTGACCAAGACAATGTATTTTTGGCTATTGCTACAAATATACCTCAGCGACTTATGACTGGGTCACATTTAGTTTAAATAAAAGATTGCAGAAATGAATACACCCAAGATTTAGTTTAACAATGTATAATATTCTAGTACTTAGTATGTCCTCCAGAACTTTAAGTATACTGCTCTGACCCTTCTTGGCACTGAGTGTTCATGACAAACTGTCACATCTGTCCTGTTTAACTCCTGGAGGACGACCTCCTTAAATGCCCTGGTCTTTAATGCAGAGTGTTGCTCATGTCCACTTAAGGATTTTCACGTCAGAAGAATGCATATCATCATTGTGATATTGAAAAAATTGCCAACGACTCAGGGAATGAGGAGAGGGTAGCATCTTCTGTTTTAAACTTTTGTATTACGTCACAAATTGATGACAGCGTTGATAAAGCACAACTCCCTCACACCTTCAGCACTCATATATCCCTATATAAGAGCATTAATACCACTGAACATCACTGTGGGAACCAGGCACTTCTCAGTGTACTCCTCCTCTAGCAACACTATAACATTTTGAATGCTTTTGGATCTGAAATGATTGACTTGGTCTCATGAGATTCCCAGAAGTCTATATTTTGAAAATATGGGCCTTGGAAGAGGTTAAATGAGTTTATTGTGCTTTGGTTACAGTAGGCAGTTCCAGTGGTGACAACAACCATGCATGTCACTTCTGCAAGCTGCATCTTACTCTTTTCATAGGTTTTGCCAGCTCCGAGACACTTGCATAGTATTTCTCCTGCTCTTTTACACGCTAAAATTCACTAATCACTAAATGAATGAATTAAAGTGAAGGCCTGATTATTTCAGGAGCCTTATCACAAGTCCATTGTTTTTAAATGTTGGTGGAACTTCTGCTTTGTTTTACACTTAAAACAATAATTTGTTATTCTTCTTGTGCCATTGTCCTCTTTTATGCTAAGAAATAAGTCACCTGGCAGTTCTCTCCCAAGTCTGAGTATGATTCAGTAGGCTATTTAACACTTTAATTGTCAGGAAATTACTTGTCTTTAAAACTTTTGGGTTGACATAATTACCTGTTTATCAAAAATCGCCTTAAACCTACACTAGATTTTTTTTTTTGTTTTATTTAGTAACTTTCACGAGGGTGTACTCATTTTTGCAACACAATGTTTTATCACTTTGATAAGAAAATCTTGTTTTCCTGAATAGTTTTGACATTCCTCTTTGGTAATTGGTCAAGCAGGCTTGTTGGAACATTAAATCTCCAAAGAACCCCAACATGTTTTCTAAGTAAAGAGTAATCGCTAAGTTCGTTAAGTTTTAGAAGGGGTATACTTATTTTGCACTGTAAAACTGTCAAAACTATACAAATTATAAAAAAATACATGATAGTACTGATATTAAATGAGTTTTGGCTTTACCTTAGTGAACTCCGAGTGTTGGAGGTCGGCCTCAGGACACCAGCGCCCCCCTAGAGCGGTCAACATGGCACAGTCCGCTTCATCTTTAGTGAACGGCAGGACATCTGAACTCGATCCAGGGATGGAGGGCAGATCCTCCGTTTCAGAGATGCTGGATGTGCGCTGATCGAAGCCTTTCAGGAGAAGATGACAAGCTTCCAAATCAGCTTCCCAAATGTGTTCCAGCGCTGGACATCCACAGCTACAGAGAGAAATATAACTAATAACACTTGCTTTGATGTTTTGTAATTACATGCAATGACATTCAGACACTTTTAAGTATTAAGTGCACTAATACTTTTAAGGACAAATCTCTAATATGAAGGAACTGATACCTTGAGTGTTCTGAACTACTGTCAAACTTGATATATCACTCAAAGTCCTTTCACATTAATGGGTTCTTTCCATTAGTTAATGCACTTTTATAAAAAAAAAAGAGACTGAACTTGCATCAATGAAAAGGACGTGTTTTCATGAAATTAGACATTTCTTTTTTGCCTGAGTGACTTTTATCTGCATTAAAAAACAGTTTTAGTAGAGCATAAAACTACATTTTATAACCATAACTTAAGTTTTCTCAATATTAGATAGACATTATTGTTCATTAATTAATGAATGCATTTAATTTATCAAAAATGGCAGAAAATATAATTTTGTTGCAAAAGACTTAAATTTCAACTGAGAGCTGTTCTTTTGAACTTTCCGTTAATCAAGGAATCCTGAATAAATGTTGCTAAAATCTTAGATTTCAATAGAATTCATTGTGCTTTTTAATTTCATTTAATTGATCAAAACTGGCAGAGAAGATCATTATTTTGTTACAAAAGATTTATGTTTCTAATAAGTGCTGTTCTTTTGAACTTACTGTTCATCAAGGAATCCTGAAAAAAATGTATTATGGTTTCCACAAAATATGAAAGTTATTAGGTATAAATTAAAACATCACGTTTCAGGACATTTGAGAGCTCTTTCAATGCTAGAAGGTATCAAATATAACACTGTGTCATTAGTGGTGTTCACTACAGTCAGATTTAAATTTATTTTTACCCGGCAGGCAAAAAACATCTGCCAGACGTACACTTGAAGGAGGAACCACAATAGACTGGACTGGACAGGACTCTTTGGGCTTCACCTTAATATATGTTACTATATAGAGACACTAAAGCTCCCTGCTGTTTCCTCCAGTCCATGAAACTGTGAAAGCTCACAGAGAGGATGATAATTACGATCTTCACACCTGTGTCTCTAGAGACAAACAGCTTCCTAGAGTGATAACGGACAACGTCGTACCCTCCCCAGAAACCCTGCTTCGCTGCTCCTGGTGGTTTCATTCAGCTGCCACACAAACCTACAGAGATTCATTTACATGCTTGTGTTTGGTTTCCTGCACCAGGAAGAGCTGAGAAGGTAAAATAAAGGTGCATTAGAGATCTCTGCATAACACACAGTAGATTCCAATAGAATATGATGTGTTAGAATGTTGCTAAAATGTTGGATTCTATAGAATTTGATCTGTTAGAATGTTGCTAAAATCTTGGATTCCAATAGAATTCAACGTGTAAGAATATTGCTAAGATCTTGGAATCTTATAGAATTTGATGGGTAAGAAAGTAGCTAAAATGCTGGATTCCAGGGAATTTAACATGCTAGAATGCTGCTAAAATCCTAGAATCCAATAGATTTATATGTGTTAGAATGTTGCTAAAATCTTAGATTCCAATAGAATTTTAATTTATTGATTGAATTTAACAAGCTCAAAAGGTTGCCAAAATGCTGGATTTTAATCGAATTTGACATGTTAGAATGTTGCTAAAATCTTGGAATCTTATAGAATTTGATGGGTTAGAATATAGCTACAATGTTGGATTCCAATAGAATTTCGAAATGTAATGTTGCTAAAATGCTGGATTTCAATAGAATTTAACATGTTAGAATGTTGCTAAAATCTTGGATTCCAATAGAATTCAATGTGTTAGAATGTTGCCAAAATGTTAAAATTCCAATAGAATTTGAGGTGTTGGCATGTTGCTAAAATGCTGGATTTCAATAGAATTTAACATGTTAGAATTATGCTAAAATCTTGGAATCCAATAGAATTTGAGGTGTTAGATTGTTGCTAAAATGCTAGATTTCAATAGAATTCAACATGTTAGAATGTTGCTAAACTCTTGGATTCCAGTAGAACAGAATTTGACATGTTAGAATGTTGCTAAAAACTTGGAATCATAGAATTTTATGGGTTCGAATATAGCTAAAATGTTGAATTCCGATAGAATTTGACATGTTAGAATGCTGCTAAAATCCTGGAATCCAACAGAATTTAATGTGTTAGAATGCTGCCAAAATGTTAAAATTCATATAGAATTTGAGGTGTTAGTATGTTGCTAAAATGCTGGATTCCAGGAGAATTCAACATGTTAGAATGATGCTAAACACTTGGAATCAAAGAATCAAATAGAATTAGATGTTAGAACATTGCCAAAATGTTGGAATCCAATAGAACTCATTGGGTTAGAATGTTGTAAAAAATTTGGATTCCAATCAAATTTGAGGTGTTCGCATGTTACTAAAATGCATTAGAAAAGTTCTATAGAATTCAACATGCTAGAATGTTGCCAAAATGCTGGATTTCAATAGAATTCGATGTGTTAGAATATAGCTAAAATGTTGGATTCCAATAGGATTCAACATGTTAGAATGTTGCTAAAATCTTGAAATCCAATAGAATTCAAAGTGTTAGAATGTTGCCAAAATGATTCCAGTAGAATTTGATATAATTTGATCTGTTGGTATGTTGCTAAAATGCTGTATTCCAAAAGAATTCAATGTGTAGTACGTTGCTAAAATTCACAGCTAAATAATACTATTATTACTAAATAATAGTGAATTTAGTAAAAAACATAAAAAAAAAAATTAAATTATACATTGTCACAGGAATGAAAATGACTGATGGCGCCACAAAAAAGACCAACACTCATCTCTTAGCATTTTCTGATATCAAACAGACAGTAATCTGATTGACAGAATCCTCCTGCAGGAAAAAGGGCTAGTGGCACTTTCAATTCGCAACCCGTGCTTAGGGAAAACCGCTCAATTAGCTCAGCGTCTACATGTACACAAACAAAGAGGAATCTCCCGATGGAGGAGGTGACATGGACAGTCAGCGCTAGATAACCTGATTCTACCCCCTCAAATCTCACAGATGTTGCTTTTTAAAGGCACTGAGTGAGAGATACGTCTGTGACATTGGTGCTGGTGTTGAGAACTGCATTTATTTGATCAAAACACAGCAAAAACTGTAATATTGTGAAAAATAATTTAAATTTAAAATAGCTGTTTTCTATGTGAACATATTGTCTTCAGTGTCACAAGATCCTTCAGAATTCACAAATTTGCACATTCTGAACAGAAAAATACCATGAGTGTGAGCGAATGGTATATTTTCATTTTTGGCCGAACTATTCCTTTAATACTCCCATTTGCAGAAAAATAAAAAGAGGGAGAGTCCATTTATTTGAGCGTGGCTAACAAAAGAACCCATGGTGGGGTTTGAGTGCGACCGCCGGCTAATGCCTGCCTGCTTTCAGAGTCATCGCGGGCAGGTTTCCATGGTGAGTAACAAGGAGAACAATCACATCGGCTAAAATAAAATTGAAGGAAAGTGAGAAGCGAGGGTTTCCGGAGAGAGTCCCCTCCTCTTCAACTCGTACAGTAATCACCTTGGCAACAGACAGCGCTTCTGGCATCCGAGCATGTGCTTTTGCAAAGGAGCGAACGGTAAACCATATGCCACGCTTCCCTCCAGATGGCTGCCCATAGTGTTTTATTGAAATGTAATGAATGCTACATTTCTACGGTTGAGTACGGCAACTAATAACTCATTCAATTATACCAATTTGAGTCGCGTTTATGTCGATAGAGATGCTAAATAAAACGACGCCGCGCGTGTCGATTTGCAGCTGGATTTCGCGGCGAAGGAAAGTCTGGCACTTGTTTAACCTTTTGTCTCCATTACTATGCATGAAATTTACAGCTTCTGGTCCTCCCATCATGTGGACTCAATATCACAAGGTCAGAAATAACAGGGCGGGTGTGTTCCCATTTTCACATTAATTAAACTAGTGCTTCTCAAACGGTTTTGCTTCAGGACCAAGATATTACACTGGATATCAAATGACTATCCATAATGGTTTCTCATATAAAATCAAATGGTAATGGCTTTAAATTATTAATAATGCATTTAACAGCATGCAAAATATATAATATTAGAGCATTTAGCATTACTTTTTATATATTGATAGATTTTTGCATTAGATATTTTAAGGATATCCAGGTTTTTATTTTCATATATTCCATTTTTATTTTAAAAGTTTAGTAATTATTTGTCATTTTCTGATAATTTTTGGTTTTGTTGTGTATTTTTAGTAGTTTTTTGTTTTTTATTATTATTATTATTATTATATTAATATTTAAAAAAAAAAAAATTATTTACATATTTAAAATAATTATAGTAATAATTATCTTATATAACAATGATAATATTAACATTATTGTTATTGTTATTATTATTAACAACAACAACAACAATAATTTTGATAGCAAGTTGCAGTTGTTGGTTGCATTTAGTATTATTTATATATATATATATATATATAAAATTTATTTATTTATTTATTTATTTTTGTACTTAATACATTTCAAGGATATTCAGTTTTTTATTTTTATATTTTCCATTTTTAATTTGAGATCTTTTTTGTTTTGTTGTGTATTTGTGTGTATATATATATATTTATATTGTTGCGTAATACATTTCAAGGATATTCACGTTTATCTTTTTTTTACTATCACTGGAAACTTACAGTTTTTATAAATATTTTGGATAATTATTATTATTTTTTTTTATATTTTTCAATTTAATTTTAATTAAAATGTTGGTAATTTTGTTTACATTTTTTATTACATTTATTCTATTTCAGTTAACATTTATTTCAAGTAAAGTTTTATAGTTGAATATTAGTTTTAGTTAGGTTTATGTACAAAAAATATTCATAAAAATAACAACAACAACATTATTATTATTTTTATTATTAACAATTATAATTCTGACTATACATGGTTGCACAATTAGCATTTAGGAATTATATTATATTATATTATATTATATTATATTATATTATATTATATTATATTATATATCCAGGTTTCCTAAAACATATATACATTTAAATAATAATATAACATAATATAATAACTCACCCTAAATATTGGTCACATAGTTAAATAAAATGATTGGTCATTTCATATGTCAACATGTCAAACCGATTTTTCTGTCTAAGTGGGCTGTTTTTGTCTAGAATAAGCTGCAAGTGGCCCTAGAGCTCTAAAAATCATTAAACACAGCACAAACAAGCCAAGAGCGCTCAAAACAAATACACTTTCCTAGTGTGTCAATGTATTAAAGTGCCTGTCCAAGTCTCCATTTTTCATCTCATTTGGTTAATTCTAACATTTCACTTTGGACAGATGAAGACAAGCTCATCACAAAGAGACTGATGCAGTCAGCACAGATCTGAATGATTTAATACACTGAAACATCCAGACAGAACCACAATAAGGCCAGACAGTGTGAACTGCTTAAATAATAAGGAAAAAATCACCCGAGGAATGAGACGAGGGGCTGTTTGTGTGAAAGAGAGATGAAAAATATCCATTACCTGTGAAGTCTGTCCTCCAGAAGCTCAATATACTTCACAGTGTGTTCCTTTAAACTCCGCTCTGTTGAGGAGAAAAACATAATGTACATCAGAGAGAGATGCTGGCATATCATACATATCTATATACAGTTGAGCATCCCCCTTTCAGAATCTGCAAATTGTTAATTATTTTACCAATATAAGAGGGATCATACAAAATGCACGTTATTTTTTATTTAGTACTGACCTGAATAAGATATTTCACATAAAAGATGTTAACATATAGTCCACAAGAGAAAACAATAGTTGAATTTATAAATATTTACCCCGTTCAAAAGTTTACATACACTTGATTCTTCATACTGTGTTTTTTTTGTTTAGTGATAGTTGTTCATGAGTCCCTCAGGTCCCACAAATTCTTTGTTTTTCCAGCTTTTGTGTATTTGAACCCTTTCCAACACTGACTGTATGATTTTGAAATCCATTTTTTCACACTGAGGACAACTGAGGGACTCATAGGAAAAACTATCCATTAAGAGCCGGGGGTGAAAATTTTTGGAATTTGAAATTTAAATTTAACTTATTTTGTCTTCTGGGAAACATGTATGTATCTTCTGTAGCTTCTGAAGGGCAGTACTAAATGAAAAAAACACTATATTTTTCATTTTGTATATACTATACAAAATGAAAAAAGGTACACATCTAAATTCTGTTCAAAAGTTTTCACCCCCAGGTCTTAATGCATGTTTTTTCCTTTTGGAGCATCAGTGAGTGTTTGAACCTTCTGTAATAGTTGCATATGAGTCAATCAGTTGTCCTCAGTGTGAAAAGATGGATCTCAAAATTGTAGTTATTGTTGGAAAGGGTTCAAATACACAAAAATACTAGAAAACCAAAGAATTCGGATAGTTTAACTGTTCAGGACAAACAAGGGACTCATGAACAACTATCACTAAACAAAAAAACACAGCTGTGGATCATTCAGGGAACAAAACAATATTCAGAATCAAGGGGGTGTAAACTTTTCAATAGGGTCATTTTTATAAATTCAACTATTATTTACACTTGTGGACTATATGTAAACATCTTTCATGTGAAATATTTTATATATATATATATATATATGACTTATGTTTTAGACAGTTTTAAACCACACAATTCCTGTTTTTGCTTAATTTCGCCAACAAAAATCATTCCAAACACAGCCACAGCACTGTTTTGTGTCTCTGAGCAACATGAAGGCGTTTCGTTTCTGTATGAATCAACGAATCAAATGATTCAGTTCAATCAAATGACTCATTTAACAGCAACTTACTGCCACCTACTGGCAGTTTTAAGTCCACATTCAAAGTATCTGTCAGTGTTCACATTGAGCCTGACAGTGTCGTTTTCAAACTGTGATCTCTTCCTAATGCAATTCCAACTCCAATATCACACACAGACCAGACCAAAAAACCCACACAGAGAGAAAATCTGTGCATTTTAGCCCTGATTCAGTCTGAACCTGATCTCATGACAGACATGAATTCAGATTCAATCACTCAAATGCGCTGTAACGCGGCCCACTGGTCCATAAGCTCTACCCATCAAACCACAGACGAGCGAGTCGACGTCTTTTACGGCGTGAGATGTGTTCGCAACATACTGCAGAGATGAAAGTATCTTCAGCAGCAGATGGTCATAGTGGCACAGTGAAGAAGTGTTGCATGCTTTTGGGTTTTTTTGGACAGTAGATCATGCAGCAATCTGTTAATCATCACAGAGAGGAAAATAGTGTAACAATGCAAATATAGCACTGTTGGAGTCATGGCCTAGCAGTATGTGCACATGCACCGGCTGTGGTGCTCATATGGGAGATGCAGTTAAATCCAGCTGGTGACAGTCTTGATAATTCAGTGCTGAGTGAAAAACGTTTTAAAAACAGAGACTTGTACAAATTAATGTTAGAAACATTTTAGTCACTCCCAGTCAAAAGTTTTTGAACAGTAAGATGTTTTTTTTTTTTTTTTAACTGTTTTCTATTTTAATATATTATAAAATGAAATTTATTTCTGTGATCAAAGCTTTATTTTAGCATCATTACATCACATGATCTTTCAGAAGTCATTCTAATATGCTCATTTGCTGCTCAAGAAACATTTATTATTATTATTTTTATTATTATTCATATTTAAAACAGTTGTGTAATTTTTTTTAGGATTCTTTGATGAATAGAAAGATCCAAAGTTCGGCATATATATATATATATATATATATATATATTTATTTATTTATTTTTTAAATAGTATATATATATATATATATTTTTTTTTTTATTATTATTTTAAATTATTTGACATTTTTCTTCTTTTAAAGACTAAAAAAAACAATAAAAATCTTACTGTTTTTTAAAAACTTACTGTTCAAAAACCGCATAGTGTATATTTTTATATTTTCATTTTCTTTTCTTCTAATTAATTTAGATTTTAAGTACTTTTAGTATTATTTGCATTACAAAACAAAATGAAAATTAAATGAAAATTAATAAAAAAAATAAACATGTAATAAAAATGTATAGTTCCAAATAAAAAAAGTTAAAACTATTTATTTATATTTCAGTTTTAGGTATTTTAGTACTTCAAGTAAAAAAAAAAGGTAAATTAAATAAATTAAATGTAAGTTTTAATAAGTTATTAATAATTTAATAATCTATTTTACTTAACATTTATTTAAATTAACAAAAATGTTTTTCATTCTCTTTTTTTCCCCTTTATTTATTTAAGATAAAAAAAATCTGTAATAAAAAAAATAAGGTAGTACATTTTTATTGGCTTGACTGATATTAGGTTTTGCTGCTATGACAATAATGTGTTTAAAGAAAGGCAATAAACAGACTATTGTGCCATAAAATACTTACGTCAAATTAAATGCCAGATACAGTATGTTGTGTAACCAAAACACAAATAATTTCCAGAATTATGTGGGCCTTTTAATTATTAAACAAGCCTTAAACACTCTAGGACTCTTATTTTGAAATGCCTCCACTTTTTTACTTCCAGGTGCATAAAAACCATGAATAATCATCAATCATCAGTCATAAATCATCAAAAGTAGACCATAAGCAGGCAGCGCTCATATTTAAGTAGTTTAAACATCACCTTTTCAAGTTTCATAATCATCAAATCGGGCCATAACAAAAGTCAAAATGATAAGTATGAATTTTTATGTCCTTAGGTTGCTGAATTAACTGAATTAAGGACTTTGAAGGACCCTGATCAAATAGCTACAATGTTAAAAATATTAATTTTAACCTAAAACTGAAGGTTAAATCGAGCGAACTGCATCATCCAATACAATATACAGTAAAGTGTTCTCTGTTGTAGAATACTGCTCATTTTTGCAAAGAATATCCCATGCAAACCACATTTACATACTGCACATAGTATGCACACTGCAGAAATAGTACGAGTAGTATGGCAGTATGCTATTCTGATCATTATAACTGTCAATAAAATGTGACAAAAGCATGCATAACATCAACCCCAGGCATTAAAACAACACAAATCTTGTTAAAAGCATGTATTTTTCTTGCCTCATTAATAAGGTAAGCTGAGATGTGACAAAATGTGAAACGACTTCATTAATTAACACTTTTCCGACAACTTAAGAATCAAGCTATCATGCGGCGTGGTGTGAACACAAACAGAAACATCCTGCTAATGCATCTGAAGGACGCTCGTGAGCTAATGATCGCAAAAAGTGCATGCATTTATTATAGAGGAAGCTGGTAATTATTTACAGCGTGTAAAAGAACACAAAGCCTCTTTTACAGCATTAATAGCCCTCAACAGCAGACACTACACCTGCAGCTGTGTGTTTCGGAGCTGATGCAGATGCGTGGGCATGAAACGCCAGTGCAATAAGAGGAATAGCCTGTCGTTTTAATTGAGTCAGAGGAGACGGCTGTGATTAATGGGCCTCTGTCTGAGTTTCTGAGCTTCAGCACAACAGCATGGAAAGAGGCGCACAAAAGCATCTTAGTCAGCACTTATAGATGCGCAGACTGTTGTAGTGGTTACAAGGAGCATCCAAACTTGACCTCCTGAGTGCTAACCGTGAGCATAAACAGGTGTGGTGTTAGCGCTGTTTGACAATAATGAGCTTGGATTTTAAAGCAATATGCTAAACTAAGGGCAAAAAGGTCACTGCATGACATTTTGAGGTATTTTCAAGGACAAAATTGTACTAGAGATACTTTGCATCAGGGTTATTATCATTAACCAAAGGTAGAGCCTTAAAAAACGTTATTGGAAATAAAATAAATGTTAAAACTAAAATAAAATTTATTAAAAAATTGCAACTTGGCTAGTAGCTGAAATATTATTTAATTTCAATTTTGTATATTTTTTTTTATTTGATTTAATTACATTTTTTATTTTAATTTAAAAATTACAAAAATGACAAAGACTAAAATTAAATTACGACAAAAAAAAAATTATACAGACTTAAAAAAAATTAAATAATGAAAACATTAACATGTTGTAAAGTTAAAATGGAAACACAATATAAAAATAAAAAGCATTTCAAAATATGTATTAAAAAATTACATATACCTTAAAAAATAATAAAAATGGGTGAAATAAACAAAAAATACATTAACAGTTGTAATTAAAAAGTACATTAAATTAATTATTTACATTACAATGAAAATGCAAAAAAGAAATGTAAAACATATATATATATATATATATATATATATATATATCATATTATTTTTTATACAAATAATTATAAAATTCCATCTTTTTTTAAAAACAAACAAAAAACATAAATTTGATAAAAAACATAAAAAAATAAACCTTAAAGCCTTAAAAAATAAAAACTGACAAAAAACACAAATTTACCAAAACTTTAAGATAAATTAAAATGAAAATATAAAATTTAATACTAAATCTAAATGTTAATAAAAACTATAGATGTTCGAAAAACAAATAAACAAAATGACTAAAACACAAAAAACAACCTAAATTTTATGAAAATAAAATGAAATCGTTCAAAACATTAATATATAAAATACATGGACATTTAAAAAACTAAAAACATTACAAAAGTTTAAAATGACAAAAAAAAAACAAAACAGAAATTTACCAAAACATTAAGATAAATTAAATACTAATTCAAAATGTTAATAAAAACTACGTGAAAAAACAACAACAACAAAAAAATAGCAAAACACAAAAAACAACCTAAACTTAATGAAAAAGTAAAAATAAATAAATAAATAGTTTAAAACATTAATATATAAAATATATAGACATTAAAAACTAAAAACATTCCAAAATTACAAAATGACAAAAAATCTATTCACATGAAAATATAAAATTTAATACTAATTCAAAATGTTAATAAAAACTATAGACATTTAAAAAACAAATAAACAAAACTACAAAAACACAAAAAACATAATACAAATAAATAAATAGTTCAAAACATTAATAAAATATATAGATATATAAAAAAACGAAGAAAAATGACAAAATTTTAAAATGACAAAAAACTAAAATTTACCAAAACTTTACCATAAATTAAAATGAAAATATAAAATTAAATACTAATTTAAAATATTAACAAAAAATATACACATTTAAAAAAACTAAATAAAATTACAAAAACACAAAAAAACAACCTAAATTTAATGAAAAGGTACAAATAAATAAATAGTTCAAAACATTAATATATAAAATATATAGACTAATATAAACTAAAAACATTACAAAATTTCAAAATGACCAAAAAAAAAACAAAACAAAACAAAAAAACACAAATTTACCAAAACTTTAACATAAATTAAAATAAAATATAAAATTAAAGACTAATTCAAAAACTATACATGCTTACAAAACAAATAAACAAAACTACAAAACACAGAAAACAACTTAAATTTAATGAAAAAGGTAAAATAAAGAAATAATTCAAAACATGAATAAAAATATACAGACATTCAAAAAACTAGACATTACAAAATTTACTAAAACTTAAAGATAAATTAAAATGAAAATATAACATGTAATACTAAATCAAAATGTTAATAAAAACTATAGATGTTTAAAAAAACAAAAATAAAATTACACAAAAAACAACCTAAATTTAATGAAAAAAAATGTATAATGCAAAACATGAATATATGGACATTTAAAAACTAAAAACATTACAAAATTAAAAAAAATAAAATAAAAATGTAAATCTTCCAAAAACGTAACTATATTATTATTATTATTATTATAAAATCAATATATTAATAAAAACTAAAATATTTTATTAGTGATACTAAAATAACACCACTTTGCAAATTAAGTAAGGAAAACAAAACGCACAATGGTTATCCAATACAATCAAAGTCTCCTCAATGAGCGACGAATACAAAAAGAGATGCATTCAAGTTTATTTTGGTGAGTGAATCTTTGCAGAAACCCAGCAATGAAGCACAGCAAAAACACACACACACACACACACACACACACACACACACACACACACACAAACCTTATTTCTGAAAGCCTCCATCACCTGCTCACATTCTCTGCTCCATTTATTCCTTGTCTAATTATATCTCCTTCTATGGACAAAACACCTCACCCAACAATGAGGCACCTTTATTTGTTCAGCGGGATAGAGGTACCCGAGTAAAGCAGGAGCTCTACAGCATTAATGGATGTAAATGGCATCACATGAGTCTCAGCTGAAACAGCAATTCCTGTCAACTCACACCTTCAGCAATCATTACAGATGCAACCTGGTACTCAATGACAACGTATATTATACAGCTTTAGAATAGACATTTCTGAACTAACAACAATTAATTAGGTTCTTCTGCACCCCAAAAAGAGCATTTTCTCTCTCTTTTCTCTTCTCTCTATTTTTTGGTTGCTGTGCCTTTAAGACTCCTACATTAATGTCCTCATTGCATGTGATGCGAGACTTGTCGCACACTTATTCACTAAATGCGTGCGTTTTTCTCCAGGTTGCAAATTACACGCATGTCAAAAATGTAATAACTGCTCAGAAAAATTATAGGAAAAGTGCACATAGCTAAACATCTTATATTTGACAACTGTTTTATGATAGAAATCTTAAAACGGCCAACAGGGTTATCCAGTATTGCAACTACTCTTTTTGTCAAATTTTGTAACTTGAATTTAAAATATATGGTTTAATGTACTTGAATCATATCATTCACAGCTGAATGTGATGACAGAGGAAACATTAAGCAGTTTTCGACATATCAGGTATATGATTAAGAGTGTGCATATTTTAAAATAAACATATTTGCAAATACACTACCAGTCAAAAGTTTTTGAACAGCAAGGTTTATAACGTTTTTAAAAGAAGTCACCAAACCTGCATTTATTTGATCTGAAGTTCAGCAAAAGCAGTACAATTGTGAAATATTTTTACTATTTAAAAGAACTGTTTTCTATTTGAATACATTTTAAAATGTAAATGTAAAATGTTCTTTAAATTGTTTCTACACTAATTTGAAGCATGAATGTGAAATTATTGCAATATAAAACTATAATTAATAACTTTAATGTCAGGTACAGCTGAAGACAAAATTATTAGCCCCCCTGTGAAATTTTACTTTTTTTTTTTTTTTTTAGAATATTTCCCAAGTGATGTTTAACAGAGCAAGAGAATGTTTTCACATTCTAGATTTCCATTTCTTATAGTTGCTTGAATAAAAGAATTAAAACTGCTAAGGTCAATATTATTAGCCCCCTTAAAAAATTACTAGTTTGATTAGCTATAGAACAAACCACTGTTGTCCAATGACTTGCCAAATTAACCTAATTTGCCTGATTAACCTAGTTAACCTAGTAAAGCCTTTAAATTGCTCTTTAAGCTGAGGATTAGTATCTTGCGAAACAACTGGTAAAATAATATGCACTGTTATCATGGCAAAGACAAATGAAATTCGTTTGGACTTGAGAGAAATAATTGTTAATGCTCATAAAGATGTAGAAGGATACACACGTTTATCAAAGCGTTTTCAAGTGTCATGAACTGCAGAGAGATGCATTATCAAGAAGTTTAAAGAGACCAACACAGTGGAGAACAAGACGGGCAGAGGCAGGAAGCGAAAGATTTCAAAAACCTGGGAAAGAAAACTAGTGAGAGAGGTTTCTAAAGACCCAAGAACAACTGCCAAGACAATAGTGAATGACCTAGCCAAGCCTGGAATTGATGTCTCAACGAAGACAGTCACTAGAGCGCTGCACAGGAATGAACTGCGAGGTTGCCGACCAAGAAAGACTCCACTTCTGAAAAAGAGACACCTCCAAGCTAGAATGAAGTTTGCTAAGGACAACCTGGGGGAATGTGATGCATACTGGAAATGTGTCCTTTGGTCAGATGAGACAAAACTAGAGCTTTTTGGCCATAGAGATGTTGCCTATGTTTGGAGAAAGAAGGGAGAGGCATTCAACCCCAAGAACAGTGTTCCCACAGTGAAACATGGTGGTGGGAGTATAATGCTGTGGGGATGTTTCAGTGCGTTTGGAACTGGGAATCTCATCAGGGCTGAAGGAAACATGAAAAAGGAAGACTATACGAAGATTTTGAAAGACAACCTCAGACAGTCTGCAAGAAAACTTGGTTTGGGTCGACGTTTTGTCTTCCAGCATGATAACGACCCAAAGCATACCTCACTTCTGGTGAAGAAATGCCTCCAAATGAGCAAAGTGAGTGTACTTGACTGGCCTGCACAAAGCCCAGACTTGAATCCAATGGAAAATCTGTGGGGCACACTAAAGTCCAGAGTTTGTGCCAGAAGACCAACAAATCTGGAGGAGCTTGAGAGATTTGCTAAGGAAGAATGGGCTGTCATTCCTCAGGAGACATGCTTGAAACTTGTTGAGAACTACAGCAAATGACTAAAGGCTGTTATCAAGCAAAAGGGATACACTATTGACTATTAACATCAGAGGGCTAATCATTTTGACCAGTAGACTTTTTACAATTCTTGGTTATACATTTATTTCTATTTGTATTACAAACCCTAAAAGCTTCCTGAATAAAGTATTACGTTTAAAAATGCTGTGTTGATAAAATTGTCTTTCTGTTAAACAACACTTGGGAGTTATTTGAAAAATAATGAAATATTTTATAAGGGGCTAATCATTTTGTCTTCAACTGTAAGTATAGAAGATTTGGAATCTGTTCTTGCCAGTCTTAAAACTTAAAACAACTGAGAGCAAGGCAGTCTCGGTTGAATGTCTACTTGTGAAACCAGACCGGTTGCGGTCAAGGAAATTGTTCTGTGTGAGAAAGGTAGAGACTTGGTTGAACACAACTCGTTCAAGTGTTTTAGCAATGAAAGGAAGAAGGGAAACCAGTCTGTAGTTCTCTGGGTTTCTTGAGTAGAGGGGTTATACAAGCCTGTCTAAATGCTGATGGAAAAACACCAGTGTGAAGAGATGAATTAATGATTTTTAATCTTCCTTTTGTCTCTGAGGTGCAACATGATCTAGACATGCTTTTGACATGTTTTGTGAAATTCACCCAGTGTTTAAAGCCCAAACACTGAAAGGATGTCAAAATGTCTGGCTGGCATCACTGGTGTAAATTCTCCGGTCTTGTATCATCTGACAAGTTGGCGATAATAACTAGAGGCACATTGAGATGAATTCACTGGCCTGGTATCACATGACTTGTTGGTGATAATAACCAGATGCGCATTAAAATCTTCTCGACTTGGCTTCGGCGTCCCATGGGGATTCGTGGGATGGAGATTGCGGGAGGTGGTCTGTCATTTTTTTGCTTCCCTACACGTCCAACGACAGGAGGAGACATCGGCTGACAGCCAACGGGAATCCGGCCAGCCGTTAGAGGGATTACACTCGTCTGCTTAATTTGACACACACACACACACACACACACACACACGTTTTGCTCAACAAAGAGCTCGGCTGGTCCGCGTCTTTGTGCCGAGATCGTGAGCTAATGATAGCCTCAGCACTGATGCTAAATATGCAAAGCGGGAGAATATGATACAGAACACAAAAGATCTTTGACATGAACGGGCTGCTCCTGCTAGGCTCTTATTAGCCTGTCTTCCCACTCGCGTAATAACACGCTGACACACGTATTTGCCACATAACTGCCATCAAATCACTGTTTTGGGCATAGGAGAAAGGCCTTGCGTGCGTCACTTGTCACGTTTGCTGTTGGGTCGGCGCTTGCGTAATTAGGAAGATATTTACGCATATTAAACGGTATTTTTAAACATGAGTCTTTGCCCCGGCTTGTGCGGAAACAAAGAGCTGTTGTCATGATTTCACCCTCAAAACAATTCCTTACTGGAGCGGAAAAAACTCAAACTTCAGGGACCAAAATGTGATTTGCAAAAAAAAAAAAAAAAAGCAAACTTGCAGTGGAGATTTTCTTTTTTTTTTTTTCCATTTGTATTTTTTTCAGTTGAGTTACAATTTACAGTTACAACTGTACAACTGTTACAACTCGCAATTTAGACTTTTGATCTCAGAAATGTGTCTAAAGGTTTGGGAAAAAATAAACCGAATTGAAAGAGATAAACATTTTTGAGAGAAAAAGTCAGAATCGTGATATATCAAATTGTAGAAAAAAATATAAATAAATAAATAATTATGAAGTATTCATTAATTATGGCACTATTTATACACTGGATTTAATTAGCTGATTAAAAAAAAATAATAAAAATAAACATCTGGATATGATGATTTTCTTTAATGTGAAAAATGTCCAAAAATAATTAATAAATATATATATAAATAAATAAATAAATAAATATGAAGCCTCATTCAAGGTAATTAACATTAATTTTAAAATAATGCATTATAGTAATATTTGTACACTGAATTTAATTAATGCTGATTTAAAATAAAGTGTGTTTGGATAGGATGATTTTTAATTAATGTAGTACAGTAATATGATTTATTAAAAATGTTAGTCATGAAAATGACAAAATGAAAAATTTGCACAAATTGCTCCACAAAAATTGGTTTCTAATCTATTCTTTTCTATTCTAGTCTATTCTACATTTCTTCAGTCTCTTTATGCACATATTATACATAAATATAATATTACTCACATAAAATATTATGCATATATTACAAATATATTTTCCCTTTGATTTTCCTGTGAAATTTGATTTTAATAATATGATATTATATTATGTTATATTATATTACATTTCATAATTTTCTTTATGCACATATTAAAATATTATGCATATATTACAAATATATTTTTCCTTTTAATTTTACTGTGAAATTTGATTTTAATAAAATTATATTACTTTAAATTATGTTATATTATATTATATATTTCTTAACTTTCTTTACGCAAATATTACAATATTTTGCATATATTACAAATATATTTTTACTGTAAAATTTGATTTCAATTAATGTATTGCAGTAATAAGAGATTGTCATGAAAACGACAAAATGAAAAATGTGCACAAACTGCTCAAAAATGGTTTATATATTATATTATATTATATTATATGAAATATATTATATTATATTCACATATTATGGATATATTACTCAATATTGCTCAAAAAAGGTTTATATATTATATTATATATTCATGCACTTTCATTATTCACATATTAACATATTATGGATATATTACAAATATATTTTTTACTGTGAAATTAGATGTAATTATTGTATTACAGTAATATTTTTTTTTGAAAATGTTTAATTGTCAAGAAAATGACAAAATGAAAATGCACAAATTGCTCAGAAAAGGTTTATATTATATTATATTATATTATATCTCTTTTTGCACACACTAAAATGTTATGCCTATATTACAAATCTATATTTTTAGCGTGAAATGTATTACAGTAATAATAAAAAGATGAAAATATTTAATTGTCATGAAACTGACTAAATAAAAAAAACAAAAAGCTTTATATATCATTATATTATAATATATATTTCTTCACTTTCTTAAAATATTATGCATATACTACAAATATAATGTTTTCCTTTTAATTTTGCTGTGAAATAGATCATTCCTTTGTGAGAATCACCCAGCTGTGTTTAATTCAACATAATCAATAATAATAGAGCTGCTGTCATATTATACTCACACAATGAGGATTCACTGTCAAGGGACAGTTTATACTGTAATCTGACTGCAAACAAAATTCAGAGAGAAACTGACATCAAAATGTGAGGAATAGAGATATCCTCTCTATATAAATCAATACTGAACCCTAGAAAACTAGAAGAAACGTATCTGGATCTCCATGAAGAAATGGCTCCCCCCTGTGTCAGCACAAATCAACTGGTCTTGCGTCTTCATTAAGGCCGAATGTTACTCACCGTACTGGCCTTCTCTCTCCTGCAGCTCCAGTTTGATCTGGTTGTGTTGCTCCTTCATGCGACTCAGATCCCGTCCACTTCCTGTGCTCAGCGTCTGCAGCTTCCTCTCCAGCCCCTCCAGACGATCTCTCTCGCCGTACGCGTTCCTGATTTCTGCCTTCAGCTCCTTTGCGCTGCTGAAGTCATTTCCTGGAGTGAGAACCACGCAGAAGCAGAATATTAGATGAAAAACATCTAAACTATTAGTCGAAACACCAAAACTATGATTTGTGACATACTAATTACAAACTCACATACTAAATATTACAGAAGCAGTCAGATATTTAAAAGAGACATTGTCAAATGTTCATAAAATAATAAAAAGATAACTGACTTTTTGTTTCACAATTCGGCTTTTTTGAGTTATGTCACAAATCACTTTTTTCCTCACTTTTATGACTTTTTGGCTGATAACTGTGACACATGAACTGTAAGATATAAACTCGCAATTGAGAGAAAAAAAGTCAAGCTTGTTTCTGTCACCGAATAAAAAATAAAAAAATTATAATTGTGACTTTTTATTTAAGAGAACCTTTAAAATAAAAGAAAATAAATTCATGAATACAACATACATATAATACAAACTACAAACTTAAGACAACTGGAATATAACATAAAAAAATAAAATAAAATAAAATAAAATAAATAAGATAGCTGGGAAAAACAAAAATAAAATAAAATCACAAGCTTAAGACAACTGGAAATAAAAAATAAACAAAATAAAATAAAATAATTAATACAACATAACATTAATAACAAGCTTAAGACAACTGGAGATAATAAAATAAAATAAAAAATAAAAAAATGCCACAAACTTAAGACAACTGGAGATAATAAAATGAAATAAACTAAAATAAAAGTCACAAACTAAAGACAACTGGAAATAATAAAATAAAATAAATAAAATAAAATAATACAACTTACATTAATAACATAAGCTTAAGACAACTAGAAATAATAATAATAATAAAATAAAATAAAATAAAATCCATTGTTGCACAAAATTAAGACAACTGGAAATACAATAAAATAAATAATAAAATAAAATAATATAAAATAAAATAATCTCACAATTCTCAACTTTTTTTTTTTTTTCGCAATTATGATTTTATATCTCTCAAGTCTTTTGTTTATTCAGTTGCAGAATAAGCTTCTGTAGTTTTCAACATTGGTAATAATCAGAAACGTTTCTTTAGCAAATCAGCATATTAGAAATATTTCTGAAGGATCATGTGACAATGAGGACTGGAGTAATGATGCTGAAAATTCAGCTTCCATCACAGGAATAAATTATATGTATTTTAACATACATCCACATAGAAACCAGTTATTTAGAATTGTAATAATATTTGACATTTGTACCGTATTTTTAATCAAATAAACCGCAGCCTTGGTGAGCACAAGTGAGTTCTTTCAACAACATTAAGAAATCACACCGACCCCAAACTTTTGAGCCGTAGTGTATGTAGACAGTGCTAAAATATCCCAGTGGAGGACGAGCTGTACTTTGAGCCTGTCATTCTGTATTGTCTAGTGCTGTCGAGCACAAAGTGACAGCGACATTTGAAACAGCCACAGGAGGCGGCGGGTTCAGAGGAGCACAGAAAGAGAGCAGAGAGGTGCGGCGGTACCTGAGATGGCCGTGAGCTTCGCCTCATGAAGGGCCAGCAGCTGCGTTTCACTCTCGCTGACCTTCCTTCGCAGACTAGAGCCCAGTCTCTGACTCATCACCACCTGAAACACGAGAAACAGATACTATAAACCTGGAGAAAAGAGCAGTCACTCAAGTTACTGAGGTTAACGTTAAAACTAAGCAAAAAGTTAGCTGCATTTTTCAATTTTTCCATCATTAGGTTATCACATTTTACATCAGCTCTCATCTTCAGATTGAGCCATGAACTCTGAATGCAAATGCATGACAGCTGGTAATATTCAGATTTTTATTCATGTAGAAAACAAAAAATTATGCTGCTAAAAAGCTAAAATGACAAAGTGAATGTAAAGTTTATGTAGAGGTTTTAGGCTCTTAAATAACATGAAAATAATACTGTAAATAAAATATTAAATTACTAATTACTAATACTAAAATTAAATAAAAGTCTTAAATACAACCTTTTAAATAGAATATCTTTCATAAAATAAAATACTAGTACTTAAATACAATATACATTTGTGTCACAAAACTTTTTTGTTTGTGTGGTAAATAAAATAATAAAAGAAAAATCTGAAATACAAGATAAAGGATTAGAAAATATTTTTTGTTTTGTTAAGAGAACCATCAAATACAAATCTTAAATACACAAACATTGTTAAGATAATATCTTTGTAACATCTTACATAAAATATTTTTTAAAACAACATATATTTGTGCCACATAAATGTTTTTAATATAATATAATATAATAAAAATGAAATAAAATAAAATAAAATATAAAAAAATGTATATAAAACACTTTATCATAAAAAATATATAATCATATAATAAAATGATTGATAAAATAAAAAATCTAAATCTTAAATACAACATGCATTTGTGGCACATAGACTTTCATTTATCTTAAATATAAAATAAAATAAAATGACTAATAAAATAAAAAATCAAATATAACAAAATCAAAATCTTAAATACAACATGCCACATAGACCTTTTATTTATCTTAAAAATAAAATAAAATAAAAAATAAAATGATTACAAATTTAAATGATTAATAAAAAAAATAACAAAAAATACAACTTAAATACAACATTGCATTTGTGCCACATAGACTTTTTTGTTTAAAATAATAAAAATAAATAAATAAAATCAAAATCATTTGTTGCACTGAACATTCTGGAAGCCAGTAATGGTGGGCCAGATGCCACAGTAGACGACACACTGGTCCCCCGATGTGAAGGCGGTTGTGTGCTGCAGCCAGACGCGCAGCGGCTCCGCCATCAGATAATGGTGCACCAGAGGGCAAAGTCACACTGTGCCATTTTTCAGGCAGCTCATCTCCTCTTAGCTCCACCCGCGGTGAAACAACACACCAAAAACCCCAATACCAGCTCACACACACACACACACAGATAAATGAAGGTTTCTCATGCTGCTCACAGGAGGAAAGCAGCTCATTCTGTCTCTGATTGTTGTGGGAGAAACAGACACATGCTAACTAACTCACATCACAATGCACTGCAACTAGAACTGGAACAGTACTGCTTTTCCATGAATATTTTTTTTTTTTTTATCATCCGAAATGTGTTGTAACTTGTATTCCAAAGCAATTTAAATAATGCAAGTCATGTCAAACAAGCAAAGCATGCACTAAATTAAATGGTAAATGCACCCTGGTTTATTTATAGCACATTTTCCATATACTTTTGCCATACTAACCATAGTATTAAAAAAACATGGTTACTACATTAATTTTCTCACAGGACTTATTTGTGTATCTTTTCTTTCTTACTTACTTTCTTTGTTTTGTTAAAAAGAAAGATTTGCGAACATGTCATTCAATTCAACAAATCATTCAATTCGCAAAATGATTCACTAACCCTCTCTGAAGTTCCGATCTGAATCAAATGATTCCCGATCTCGCAACGAATCTCCGATCTAAATCAAATGATTCGCGATCTCGCAACGAATCTCCGACCTAAATCAAATGATTCGCGATGCCGCACCGAAGCGCCGATCTGAATCAAATGATTCGCGATGCCACACCGAAGCGCCGATCTGAATCAAATGATTCGCGATGCCGCACCGAAGCTCCGATCTGAATCAAATGATTCGCGATCCCGCACCGAAGCTCCGATCTGAATCAAATGATTCGCGATCCCGCACCGAAGCTCCGATCTGAATCAAATGATTCGCGATGCCGCACCGAAGCTCCGATCTGAACCAAATGATTCGCGATGCCTCACCGAAGCTCCGATCTGAATCAAATGATTCGCGATCCGATCTGAATCAAATGATTCGCGATCCCGCACCGAAGCTCTGAACTGAATCGAATGATTCGCGATGCTGCACCGAAGCTCCGATCTGAATCAAATGATTCGCGATGCCGCACCGAAGCTCCGATCTGAATCAAATGATTCACGATCCGATCTGAATCGTGATATGCAATCCAATTGGAGCGCTTAGAAACTGAATGGCTTTTTTTTTTAATCTGTTTTTTGCTAGTGAATTGCTTGAGCTGAATGATCAAAGTCACAAGTTTAATTCAATTGGTGTGGTTCCAGCGTAAATTACTCACTCAACTGAATTAGTATTTGAATCAGTGAATGTTTAATTTATCAGTATATACTGTAATAAATATTTGATAAATTATTCTGATTGTATTGGTCAATAGAGTGATAGTCCATGTAAAAAGAGCAAATGGGAGAAGCAGATAAACACATAACAAAATAATCTTAAAACCACATAACCTTTTTGTGTTTGTTAAAAGAATAAAATTAAATACAAAATTAAAAACAGCATACATATGTGCCACAAACTTTAAAATAAAATAAAAGAAAATGTGGATTAAAAAATACAATAATATAATAAAATTAAATAAAATTAAACTAAATTAAATAATAAAATAAAACGTGGACTTACTTTAGCCGTTGCTTCTTTGATGGATAAACTCAGTGCTCGCTCTTGCTCCTGAAGTCTGAAAATAAAGGTGAATTATAAATATCAGTGATGCTGAAAATGGAATTTAAACGGTAAAGTAATACTTTTTACATAAAAAAAATCAGCTATTTTCATTTAAGCACTAAAACTAAAACTAATTCATAAAAATTAAATATTTTATAGACATTTTAAAAATACAAATTAATAAAAAATTAAAACAAATCAAAATGACAAAACTGTAACTAAAATTAATGTTAAAACAGTAAATATAAAAATAAAATCTAATTTAAAATATTAACAGAAACTATAATAATATATCAATTATATTAAAATAACACTGTTGTGAATAAACAAATAGATAAAGCTCCTCCTGCTGGTAATATTCAGGTTTTTTAAGTGGATTAGATGTCAGTAACACATCTCTAAAATATCCGTTTTTCCTCATCAAGAGCCTTGAGCCTTGATTCTTCTTAAACATTATGCACAGGTTTTGGATAGAAAACTGATATTCATCCACACCAGCATCTGAAACCATTAACTTTGTGGAGGTTGAAAGCAATAAAAATTCATAACCGTGCTGAAAAATGTGTCTAGCTTTCAGAAGTGCCAGGTAAAAAATACAATAAAAGCGAGAGGATTGCATGGAGAATCCATGTGGACTCAGCTGCTTCTCCTCAAAACTCGCTTTAAAGCGGCCCTCGGTGCAGGAGAAAATAAATCAATCTCTCAGCAGGGTTTGTTTAGCTGGGCTCAATGTTATGACCTCAATCTGCACCACACCTCCAATAAATCTACATATGCATCAAAATCAATCTGTGAGAGACCAAGCAGAGTCATGCAATCTAGAGTTCAATATTTCTCTGCTCGGAGACAGACGTTTCATCGCCGCTAGAGATGACCTTTGTTTTTCACCAGAAAGTCCTCTAAAAACTAAATCCACTCAAGAGAAGATTTACCTGAACCTCGTCAGTCTCAAATGTCAATGCTAGTGAATATTGATTGGCACATCTAACATCTTTAAACGATCACCTGTCGCTTTCTGTTCAAAATTACAGTAAAGAGCTCAAAAAGAAGAGACATTTTCTGTTATTTTATTATTCTAATATTTTTAGGCTCTCAGCTACAAATGCACATCAATAATAATAAATATATTTTTAAATAATGTACATACACAAAATAATATAATTAATTTATATAAATAACAGACTTATTATTTATTATTAGAAAATATAAATAGAATTATTATCAATAATAATAATAATAATAATAATAATAATAAAATTATTAATAAATACTGTCATTATTGATGATATTAATAATAATATAAATAATAATATTATATAATAACAACAATATATTATTTTTCAACTTGGTGTTTTGTTGTTATCAATAATAATAATAATAATAACAACAACAATTATTATTATTATTCATCTTTATAATTATCATCAGTATCAATACAAATAATAATTAATCAATTGTAAGTTATTATTACAATTTATTATTATTTTTGTTATTATTGCTGATGTTTATCAATTAATATACATTATCAACAAAATAACTATCAATAATAAAATGTAATATATTTTTTATTGTTATTTTTATTGTTATATTATATTATTAATACTGTAACTGTATAATTACAACAATAATAATTATTTAATATTGTTATATCAGTCATCATCATCATCATGAATAATAATCATTCAATTGTATCAATCCTTATAATAATAAACCATCATTATTTGCTGTTGTTTTTATCAATAATATACATGACCAAAAATTAACAATAATAAAAATAAACAACAACAACAAACAACAACAATAATAATACATATTATATTTTAAAATAATATACAATTATTATCATCAATAATTAATAAAATCATTATAGTAGTACATATTTATATCATTACTGTTGTTATTGATTATAATAATAATTATATAATTATAATAATAATAGTTATTATTATAAATAATATTATAATATAACAATAACATTTTATTTTTAAACTATTAAATTAATAATAATAATAATAATAACAATTAAATAAATATTATTTAATCTTTTTAAATATTGATAATTATAATGATCATAAATATAATAACAACAATAATAAATAAATTGTAAGTATTATTAAAAATTATTATTATTATTGCTGCTGCTGTTTATCAGTTAACATACATTATCAACAAAATCATGATCAATAATAATAGCAGTAATACAATATAAATAATTATTTATTATTGTTTTTATATTATTAATAATAATGTAACTGTATAATTAAAACAAAAATAAATCATCATAATTTGCTATTGTTATATATATATATATATATATATATATATATACATACACTAACAAAAAAATAATAATAATAAGATTTATCATTAAAAGAAAATATACATACAATTACTATTATAATCAATAATAATAATAATAATAATAATAATAATAAAGAGTAAATAATGATCATTATTAATATAAATAATAATCATCATTAATAATAATAAATAATAATCAATCAATAGTAAATCATTATAGTAATAAATCTTTACAATATTATATAACAATAACAATATATTATTTTTGTTATTATCAATAATTATAATAACAAGAATAAAATAAATAACTGTTTAACTGTTATTATTATTAATAATAATCATAAATATAATAAAAATCAACCATAAATCATTACAAATTATTATTATTACCAATTAGTATACATTATCAACAAAATAACTATCAATAATTTAAAAAATATATATTGTAATATTTATTAGTGTATAATATTATCATATTTATACTGAGTTATTATATTATATTATTAATAATGTAACTGTATAATTAAAACAATAATAATAAAAATAAATATTTTTTATATCAGTCATCATCATCATCATCATGAGTAATAATAAAAAAAAATCATTCAATTGTAAATCATTATAATAATAAATCATCATTATTACAGCAGCTGCTGCTGCTTTTATAAATAATTTACATGAAAAAAAAAATATATATATAAAAAACAATTTAAAAAAATCTAATTATTTTGAAATGAATGTTTTTTAAACAGTAACAGTTTGAGGCATTTTGACGTTTGAGCCTCAAAATGCATCATACTCTTATTGTTTGTCTCGACCATTTGCGACATGAAGGTCTAAATGTGTGTGAGTGAGATATGAGACCTTATATGTTTCCACATGGATGTTGATGCTCAGCCTGCCCTCACCTGATGATCTCTGCGGGTGGAGACACGCTGATCTGAGCCCGATGTTCAGAGCTGATCATGTCCTCCAGCGCTCGACCCATCAGCTGCAGCTGAGCCGAATCGCAGGCTCTCAGGATGGGCTCCTCCAGCTCCAGCTGCTCCTCCACAGCTCTGCTCCGCTCCTGCAGCTCCTCCAGCCTCCGCTGAAGATCACACATCTCCTTCTGAGGAAGCACAACACATACTTTACCTCTTAAACTATTGCTGAGCTATAACCAACAACAGATTTTAAATGGTCTCAAGCCAGTAACAAGGAAAAAAGGAACTAGATTTCAAGCTGACATTCAAAAGTCATTGGCATGCATCTCATATTTCAGTGATGATCATATATTTCTGTTCACCTGAATCCTCTGTTTTTCCTCTAACAGCTTCTCTCGTGTTCGAGCTCGACTCTGAGAGCCGCCTGATCCCTGATCGTCACTCAATTCACCATTTTGCCTGTTTGAAAAAGTATATTTATAATCACACACATCAAACATGACTAGAAACTAGTTATTATAGTTAACTAAAAATGAAAAGTAACATTTTTGATACTTCAAATAAAATAGATTTAACTAATATAAAAGAAAACACAAAACAATTTTGAAATAAAATTAAATGCAACTATTCTATAATAGTAATATACATTTTTAATGTTGGCATTTTGTTTTTATCAATAATAACAATCATCATCATCAAAATAATTATAATTATATAGAAATAAGTCATTCAAATAAATTATTTTTTTTTATTGCTGTTTTTTATTAATAATAATAATATATATATATATATATTATCAATAATAAAAAATAATTATTTAACTAGTGCTATTAAAAATATAATAAACTACAAAATTTTCCAAGGTAGCATTTCTCATTTTCATTCAGTTTAACTTGACGTACTAAAACTAAACCTAAAATAAAAAGGAATAACAATTATATACACATATTTAAAAACAATAAAAAATAACCTCAAATCTAAAAAACAAAATGATATAATTACTGTTATATTATCAATAATAATAACAACTGCATAATTTAAACAATAATAATGAAAATAAATAATTTTATATTGCTATTATATCAATCACCATCATTAATCATAATAAAAAATAGTATCATTTAATAGTATATAATGATAAATCATTTTTATTATTGCTACTGTTGTTTTCATAAATAATATACATTAACAATAAAATAACCATCAATATATTTTTTAATGTTATTATTAATTTATTGTTGTAATAATGTAATATGTAAAAATGTAATAACTGAAACAAAAATAAATGTTAACTGTAATAAAATCAAAACATTAACTTAAATGTTAACTGAAATAAAATAAAATTCATTTAGTTTAACCTGAAGCACTAAAATAACTAAATCTAAAAAGAAATAATACAGATGACAAAAACAAAATTACTGAAACTTAAAATTAAAACAGAAAAAAAAAAAAAATCTAAATATTAACAATAAATTATGTGCACATCTTCAGCTTTTTGATTATGCTTATTAATAATCTACTGTCTTTATATAAGTGTCTCTAAGCTTAGTTACAGACTCAGTACTATACAATAATAACCATATGGAAACAATACGTAACAGGAAGCGCTGTTTAGACACATTCCAGCAGATCTGGCGCCCTACCTGTGTGCTTTCCTGTTTTAACGAGTTATTTCTGAAACCTCTATCTATCAACTAACCAGCTTTAAAATACAACATAGTGACATTTACTATAGCAAGGATGCATTAAATTCAACAAAAGTGACAGCAAAGACATTTAGAATGTTACTAAAAACTTAAATAAATAATGCTCTTTTGTTCTATTTACCAAAAAAGCTGAAAAATAAATTGTATCACAATTTTCACAAACATATTGGGCAGCACAACTGTTTTCAACATTTTCAATGTTTGTTGAGCAGCAAATCAGCATATTAGAATGATTTCTGAAGGATCGTGTGACAATGAAGACCGGAGTAATGATGCTGAAAATTCAGCTTTGACCACAGGAATAAATTACATTTTACAATATATTTACGAAAAAAGGTTATTTTAAATTCTAAAAATAATTAACTGTTTTTACTGTATTTTATGATCAGCCTTGGTGAGCGGAAGAGGGGGCCTATTGAGTTTTTAACATTTCCAAACCTGCAGTGCGGCTCTGTTCTGTGGATGACGCTGTGAACGGCCGTCCTGAGACGCTCTAGAAATCCCGTGACCTCCGGATGTCTGGATGGTAAACCAGGCTTAAGCGTCGCTCGCTCTCTCCTCAGTTCCTCTAGCTTCTTACCAAAACGCTCAGCTAAACACACAAACACAATTCAGACTTCAGAAGTTCAATTTAGGTCAAAGTCAATACAAAAACATGACTAAAGTACTGAATGTTAAAATGTTATTCACAAGGCACCTTGGTGTTCATACAGTTAACATGTTCAAAGTTTTTTTTGTTTCTTATTTATGACCCTGGACCAAAAACTAGTCATAAGGGTACATTTTTTTGAAACTGAAAATACTGAAAGTTGAATAAATAAGCTTTGCGTTGATGTATGATTTGTTAAGATAAAAAATCTAAATACTGAGAAAATCACCTTTAAATTTGTCCAAATAAAGTTATTAGCAATGCATATTACTTATCAAAAATTACATTTTGATATATTTATATATATTTTGATATTTTTTGTTTTCACTTTAATTTTATATTATATAATAATTATATATAGTTAATATATATATAGTTTTTCATTTGAATTAGTTTTTTTTTTTTTCGTTTTTTAAGTTATTTTAGTATTCTAATAAATGATGCCTTTTTTTATATTTAATTTTATTACATTTTATTTCAGCTAGCGTTTATTTTATTTCTAGTAATGAAAATATTTTTTTCATGGTTTTGGTTTTAGATAACGATAATAATCTTGATGTAAAGATACATATGTGACCCTGGACCACAAAACTCGCTGGAGTATTTTCAAAAATGAAAATACTGAAAGCTGAATAAATAAAATCTGTTAGGATAGTACAATATTTGGCTGAGATACAACTATTTGAAAATCTAGAATCTGAGGGTGCAAAAAAAAAAAAATCTAAATATTGAGAAAATCACCTTTAAATTGTCCAAATAAAGTTCTTAGCAATGCATATTACTTATCAAAAATTACGCTTTGATATATTTACGATAGGAAATGTACAAAATATCTTCATGAAACATGATCTTTATTTATTATCCTAATGGTTTTTGGCATAAAAGAAAAACCAATAATTTTGACCCATGCAATGTATTTTTTGCTATTGCTACAAATATACCCCAGGGACTCATGACTGGTTTTGTGGTCCAGGGTCACATTTAGTCTTGAAAACACAAGTTTAAATCAAGTAGTATTGAACTATCATGAATTAAAACCCAGTCTTACACAAAAAACAAGTCTCTTTGAAACTAAAACACTGCAGGAAATGTCTGTGTGTGTTTGTAAGTGTAAGACAGACAGTACAAAACAAACACAACTGACCCACTTTACACACACACACACACACACACACACACAGATCAGTTATGTAAGTCACAATGTTTGTCATGCTTAAAAGGGCTGACAAATGTAGGTCAATCATCTGATCTGATAAAGAAGAAGTTGAAGATGATCCTCAAGACACGCACTGAAGACATCAAGGGATGCTTTTGAGTACAGCAGCTTAGTAATGAATCAAAGGATGAAGAATTTACACAGTAAAATAAATTCATGACACACTGGTGCCTGACTCAATGAAAAGCACACTGGTCCTGTATGATAACAGTGTTAATAACCAGCAGATGGCGCTGTTCAACAGTGAATCACAGATCCATCTTAATGTTAAACTGTCTAATAATGTTTAAAAACAGCATGTGAAACACACATGCAATCTAATTTTATTATATACTATAAATGTTTTAGGGTTATTCTATAATTAGGGGTGCATTTAGCATTTGACAATGTGAATAAAAATTCTCCCAGAAACCTGAACATGACCTTACTTAGCTGCTTTGAAACTATCTATATTGCATAAAGTGCTATATAAATAAAGGTGATCTGTAGGAATATGTGCATAAAGTACCATCTGTGAAGTTTTCAGGGCTTTGGGCCTATAATTCAACATGGAAGCCTAGAACTACTGAGAATATGGTTTGTTTAGAAATATATTTTCATAAACAAAACATATGTTTTAGTTTAATTTAGCAGTAAGTTGACATTGAATTAATCTACTCTTGACACAGGTTTGCTAGTTTAACCAATATTAGGGGAAAGAGAGAGAACATAACTTCTAGCGTTTCATCCATGTGCTTCTAGAGGAAATATCATCATACTGTGCAAATGATCTGAGAATGGGACAAACCATTCCTTTTTGAGGGGGGTTTTCTACTGGGTAACTTTGTTGACAATGGTTTAAAACAAGTTATATCAAAATAAACACTTATTATTTTTGAAGCGCACACCCAAATGTCCTGATAACATAATCTAACTAAAGACAAAACTATAAAAGTAATTTATATTTGATTATTTTCATGCCTAAATGTAAAGTAGAATGAGCAACTTTATAAAATCAGACAGCTGAATACCAGGGTTTTATGTGATATGAATATAATTTTTTAACAAAAGATACGGCTTTTTCAGCATATAGTAGACATTTTCTCTTGTTTCAGCTAAACTTATTTAAATTTAAAGTAACAAAAAAAATGAATGGCTTTAGTTTTAGTTAAAAATCATCCTGATACAAACATACATTTCAAATTAATCCCAGAACAAAAAAAATCATTATGCAGTATGCATCCTATAAACATATAAACGCTATACTATAAAAAATACAATAACAATGCAAAGTAATTTTATATATACACTATAAAAAAATACAATATTTTCTGTTTTAGTGGTTTAAAAAATATTTTATGTTTTAGGGTTTTGATATTTTTTGTTTTCACTTTAATTTTAGTTCAAATTTTTAGTTTTTTTTTTTCATTTGAATTAGTTTTTTTTGTTTTTAATTTGTCTATATAGTATTTATTAGTTTTTATTTATTCGTTTAAGTTACTTTAGTATTCTAATAAATTATACCTTTTTATATTTTATTTTATTTTATTTCAGCTAACGTTTATTTTATTTCTAGTAACGAAAGACCATGTTAAACCATGGTTTTGGTTTAAGATAATAATCTTGATGCAAAGATACATATGTGACCCTGGAACAAAACCAGTCGCTGGGGTATATTTGTAGCAATAGCCAAAAATACATTGTATGGGTCAAAATTACTGATTTTTTTTTTTTTTTTTTTTACCAAAAATCATTAGGATATTAAGTAAAGATCATGTTCAGTGAAGACATGTTGTAAATTTCCTACCATAAACATATCAAAACTTCATTTTTGATAAGTAATATGCATTGCTAAGAACTTCATGTGGACAACTTCAAAGGTGATTTTCTCAATATTTTTATTTATTTGCACCCTCAGATTACAGATTTTCAAATAGTTGCATTATATATGCATTATATACCCAAATATTGTCATACCCTACACTGCCAAACCATACATCAATGGAAAGCTTATTTATTCAGCTTTCAGATGATGTATAAATCTCAATTTCGACCCTTATGACTGGTTTTGTGATCCAGGGTCACATATTTAAAATAGGATCCTACTCATAATAAATTCAGTGCACAGTGCTGTACCACAAGCTACAAACTAAATTATTACCATAAACAGAACAGCAATATTACAGATATAATAGCTAATAATATGCATGAACTACAGAGATGTGCAACATCAGTGAATCACAGAATTTTGTGTTATTGCTAATCAAACAAACTTGGGATATAAAAATGCAATACTGTTGCTATGAAGTCAGCAATCACAAGTTATTGTTTTTTGGTTTGGTTTAAGGTCACTATAGCTGAGTACAGACAATCAGCTGGGAGTGTTTGGGTGTGTTTGAACCACATGAGTGTGACGAAACCATCTTTGTATTCTGTCATCAGCTGTGGACTTATTTGGACATAAAACTGGGCTGAAATTCACAGATACGATACGGAGTAGTGTGTTAGTGTGTTAATTATATTTTACAATAAGAAATCAATTCTGTTTCAGTATTTTCACCTAATATAAACATACTATTAGCTAAAGAAACCATCATGCATCACCAAATAATGATCAGACAAACCAACACCGAGCATGTAAAATGTCTGACCTGTGTCATAGTCGTCATCCAGAACCGCTTTGTGCTGTAATCTCTGAAGCTTCATCATTATTGACTCAATCTAAAGAGGATAAAACAATTGAAACATTAAAAAGTGTTAAAGATGGCGAGTGAAGAACGTTAAGAGGCTCAAGAACACTTCAAGGGATAGTTCACCCAAAAATGAATATTAATAACTCACACTCATGTTGAGTTGCAAAATGATTCACTTCCAGAACAAAAATGTACAGATAATGTATTCACCCCCTTGTCATCCAAGATGTTCATGTCTTTCTTTCTTCAGTCATAAAGAAATTATGTTTTTTGAGGAATACATTTCAGGATTTCTCTTTATATAATGGTTATGTATGGTGCCCCCAAGTTTAAATGTCCAAAATGCAGTTTAAATGCAGCTTCAAAGGGCTCTAAATGATCCCAGCTGAGGAAAAAGGGTCTTATCTAGCGAAACGATCTGTTATTTCTATGTGATCTGGGTCAATACAGTTAGGGTATGCCAAAAAACTCCCATCTCATGTTCTTCTTTAACTTTAAAATCATCCTACAATGCTACAGAAGTACCAACTCCATGTTTATGAAGTGAACATACAAAGAAGAGCAAATGTTCTTTACAAAAAAATGTAAAACAGAGATGTAGGACGCTTTTGAAGTTAAAGAAGAAACAAGATGGGAGTTTTTCAACATACCCTAACTGCATTGACCCGGATCACAGCGAATACGCATGCGCATCGCAGAAATGAGACAAGACGAGCACTTGAGGTTAAAAAAAGTATAGAAATTGTTGATTTGTTTAAAAAATAACTGATTGTTTTGCTAGATAAGATCCTTCTTCCTCAGCTGGGATTGTTTAGAGCCATTTGAAGCTGGATTTAAACTGCATTATGGAAGTTCAAACTCGCAGGCACCATACATATCCATTATATGGAGAGAAACCCTGAAATGTTTTTCTCAAAAAACATTTACAAATGAAGAAAGAAAGACATGAACATCTTGGATGACAAGGGGGGTGAGTACATTATCTGTAAATTTTGTTATAGAAATTAACTAACCCTTTAATATATATACACATGAAGGTTTGTGAACTGTTTAGAATTTTCTATATTTCTGCATAAATATGACCCAAAACATCATCAGATTTTTGTCCTGAAAGTAGACAAAGAGAACCCAATCAAACAAGAGAGAAAAATATTTTCTTTGTCATTTATTTATTGAGAGAAATTATTCAGTGTTACACATCTGTGTGGTGCATAAGTATGTGAATCTTCGCTTTCAGTATCTGGTGTGACCCCCTTTTGATGCAGCAACTGAAGGTAAAGTTTCTTGTAAATGCTGATTAGTCCTGTACAATAACATGTAGGAGTTTTAGCCCATCCCAAACTTTGTGATGCTGGTGGGTTTCATCCTATGAACTGCTTGCTTAGGTTCTTCCACAACATTTTAATTGGATTAAGGTCTGGACTTTGACTCAGCCATTACAAAACATTAACTTTGATCTTCTTTAAACATCCTTTGGTAGAATGACTTGTGTGCTTGGGATTGTTGTCTTGCTGCATGACCCATTTTCTTTTGAGACTCTGTTCTTAAACAGGTGTCCGGATGTTTTCCTTTAGTATTTGCTGGTATAATTCAGAATTCATTGTTCCATCAATGATGGCAGGCTGTCCTGGCCAAGATGCAGCAAAACAGGCCCAAGCCATGATACTACCACCACCATGTTTCACAGATAGGATAAGATTCTTAAGCTGGAATGCAGTGTGTTCTTTTCTCTGAAAATAATAGCTTCTCATTTTAACCAATAAGTTTTATTTTGGTTTCATCTATCCAGGGCTCTAGAGTGCGACAAAAAAAAATCTGAGGTCGCACCTGTGCGACCAGCTGTTCAACGGGAAAAAAAATCTCTGCTAATCCACAAGTCTCCCTGTGGTTCAACGACATTAGGCCCATATTGTGGCCCATATTTTCAAACCCAAGGGCTGCGGGACTTAAAAAATGGATCGCCAGGATGATTTCAGGAAGATGTACTGTATATACGTATGTAACAAAGTTCAAGACTCAGGGAGAAGGATGTGGGAAGCTGCAAACATAACTTTAATAACAAAATAAACATTAATAATAAAATGAAAGTAAGCGGCAGCCGTCTCACGCCAGACTCCAGTGCGTATCTGTGTTTGCATTTATCAATTAGAATCCACTCACCGCTCAAAATATTAGACTTTTTGTTCAGTCCTGAGTTCTGCAAACTATTTAATCCTCTCATTATAACAAAGCCTGTAGACGCGCCTGTAGAATGCACCTTCAATACCGCTGAGAGTTTCACGCGATCGTTAAAACGAAACCAAAAGTAAAAGTGCATGCACATTCAAAAGCAATTTTAATAGCCTACCCCGCGTTTAAAGAGCGAAAATTAGGCTATATAACATATCTAGGCTTTATAACAGGTGTCTAGCTCTGTATCCTTCTTAAAAAATTTGGTCTCTATATGCACTTTGAATACTGAGAGAGTATAGCCTACTTGCCTACTGATTATATATATATATATTAGGGCTGTCAAACGATTAATTGCGATTAATCTCATCCAAAATAAAAGTTTATGTTTACATACTATATGTGTGTTTGCTCTGTATATTTATTACATACATATAAATACACACATATACATGTATATGTTTAAAAAAATATATGTATATGTATATATATATTTATACCTATATACAATTTAGATTATTAATAAATATAAATATTTTAGATATAAATCTAAAATATTTTTCCTTAATATATACATGCATGTGTGTGTATTTATATATACATAATAAATCTACACAGTACACAGACATATAGTATGTAAACATAAACTTTTATCTTGGATGCAATTAATCATGATTAATCATTTGACAGCACTAATATATACTATATATAACTATACTCTATATATAATTTATTTGTTAAATGCAATGCGGTCGAAAATTTGGGTGCACCTAACTTTTGTGCTGGTGCACCTAAGAAAAAAGGCACACCAGTGCAACCAGTGCAAAAAGTTAGTCTAGAGCCCTGCCATCCATTAAACCTTTCTCCAATAGTCCTCTGGCTTGTCCACATGATCTTTAGCAAGCATTTTTCTTTTTGGAGAACAGTGTTTTTTCTTCTTGCAACTCTGCCATGCGCAGCATTGGTTGCTCAGTGTTCTCCTGATGGTGGACTCATGAACATTAACATTAGCCAATGTAAGGAAGGCCTTAAGTTGAACTTTTTGCAACCTCGCAGACTATTACACGTTATGCTTCAGAGTGATCTTTGTTGGTCGACCACTTCTAGGGAAGGTACCAGTTGTCTTGAATTTCCTCCATTAGTACACAATCTGTCTGACCGTGGATTTGTGGAACTCTTTAGTGATGGTTTTGTAACCTGTAACCTTGACATGATTCACTTCCACAAACATGATCAGACTTTAATAAATCCCTGTTCTTTGAATAAAACAGGTCACATCCTGACATTCGATAGTCATTGCACTGACTGAAAACACATCTGTACAGATGGACTCTTAATTTCACCTTTAAATTAACTGCTAATCCTAGAGATTTGCATACTTTTGCAACACACAGATATGTAACACTGGATCATTTTTCTCAATAAATAAGTGACAAAGAAAATATTTTTCTCTCACTTATTAGATTGGCTTCTCTTTGTCTACTTTCAGGACTAATATGAAAATCTAATGACGTTTTGGGTCATATTTATGCAGATATATAGAAAATTCTAAAGGGTTCTTAAACTTTCCAGCAGCACGGTAGTATGCAAACAAACTTTTATTGTGAACTTTTATCTCTTTAAACATCATTGTGTACTGACCTTGGTGTTTGTGCGATTGTTCTGCAGACAGTCTTGCAGAACATCCTCATACTTCTTTATGAAGCCATCCCGACTCTGATCTGATGATGGGGTTGCGCTGTCGTAGCCGGACGTGACCGACGAGGCAGAGTTCGAGTCAGACGAGTCAATTGAGAGCGAAGATGTGACTTCGGTGTCCAAAGAGCCAGAATCTGAGTCCTGGATGCTTTCTTTCGCATAAGTCGTCATGGAGGATGAAATCTGTCTGTCACGACACCAGGGTACGTCCAGATCCGCTAGCCACAGCTCTCGATCCAATAACAGCCCTTTCTGTTGCACTGAGTGGCCAATCGAGCAAGGCGAATTGCTTAATGAGAAAACCTCATGCTCTGATTGGCTAATTGGAACAGTGCTGATCTCTGATTGGCTCAAGTGAGGTTTTAAAGCACCCGTGTTTTCAGACTTCAGCTCCCATTCAGATTGCTTACTCACAGATTTGTTTGTGCTCACGTCTAATAGATCAGTTTCTAGCGACTGCTGAATGAAACTGAAGCTCGAATTGAAAACGTCACGCGATGGCATTGGGGAATTTTCCTCAGCGTCACGCAAACGCAGAGTTTTGGACGGATCCTGTCTGTCTTCTCTCTCGAAAACCTCCTGAAGCCATTGCTCACTGGGACTGCTGGGTAATTTCAAAGCACTCTTTTGAGTGTTCTCATTAGTAGGCGAGCCACAAACGGGAGTTTTGGAACGTTCTCGTTCAGAGTCACATGACTGGTTAAGCAGCTCTGAACGCATGTATCCTGGCCGTCTGAAACTCCTCCTGCGATGGCTTCCTGCTGCTGCCGTCGGACTCGCACCACCTGTTGAGAACAGATTATTGATTAAATGTCTTAAGTCGTGATAATAAACCGTGAAAGGTGCTTTATAACTGGACATCCGATGTGCAAACTTTCACAATGGCATATTTGTATAGAAATAATGGGCCATAACAGCTGCTGTCATGTGTTTCAGCTATGAAATCTCTCTATGATCCGTGTGTAAAATGCAATACAGCTGTTGACAAATTAAAACGGATGGGCACTTGAGGAAATGCACAGTAAAAACAATGTGTTTAATAATAGTGTTAAGATACTATTTAAATATGAAAAATATGGCCATTTTAATAATATGGTCATCATTAAATACTGTACATTTTTTGTACAATTTATTTTACATTTAAAAATGTAAATTTCCTGTATATTTTACACTTGAAACAATTTTTACATTTTTGCATATTTTACACTTAAATTTATTTATTTGACTTTTTTTTTAATGTTTTAATATTTGGAAATGATTGTTTAGTTTAGCAAAATAACTCTTCAGGGTTTCATATCATTACATTTAACATTTAATCATGATATTTAATAATGCATTTTCTTCCATACTGTTTGTTATGTAATTTTTGCTGAAATCTATATATACATAACTTTATATATCTCAGGCGTGTCTCTTCTCTAGAGTCTCAGAAGAGATATTAATATTTGTTTATAGTTTAAAAAACAATAACAAAAAAAAAATATATATTTATATATATATTATTTGAAGCAACCATAAAGAGCTGTTTTATAGTTAATAATTATATATATATATATATATATATATATATAGAGAGAGAGAGAGAGAGATTATTTACATTTGATGTAATCCATTTTTCATTTATTTAAATTTTTAGGTAATTTTGTTGTGTTTTTTTATTCTTATTTTTTCATATATCTATAAATAAATTAAAATTAAATCTTTGTTGATATATAATATATATATATATATATATATATATAAAAAGTTTTAGTTTTAGATTTAGTTATTTTAAGACATCACATTAAACTAAACAAAATACTAATGCTTCACTTAAATTCATACAAATTCATAATGAATATAAATATTTAATAAAATTGAATAAGAAATAATTTTAATTATAATTAAATTGTTGTTGACCATCAATTTTGAGATGATCAAATAAAAAAAACCCACAAACAAGATTTATTCATTCATTTTTTTAAACACAAATTAAATAAACTAAAAAACATATAATTTGCAAAAACCATAAAGATCAGTTTATAGTAAATTAAACAATAAATGTAAAAATATTCAGATTAATTTGATACTTCATTATGATCCGTTAATCTTCTAAACTACGAAAACAATAAAACTTTCCTTTAGGTGAGTAAAACTAACTGTACTATGAGATGAAATGAGTTGAAATGAGTCAAATGCATAAATGACAAGCCATCATAAAATTATGAACCACAAAACAACAAAGACAAAACAAGTCTAAAAACCAAAACCTTGACAACTCTACAGTCAAACAAACACATCGGTCTGTTGTTCTGAGGGTGAAAGGGAGGGATCAGTGGGAAAAATTCTTAAACAGACTCTTTGTCTGCAGCTGTGATTGGCTCTTTAAACGCGTTTCCCACAATCCCTCACTGCAGCCAATGCAGAATGAGAACAGCTGCAGTTCAATGTCTCTCTCGCAGCTCTTTCAAACATAAACACACAACTACCTCACATGAGAGAAATGACAGAGAGTCTATTCACACGACTGTGAGACCCGAGAAAACACACCAGAACATCAGTGAGACAAAACCTGACCACAAAAATTGAGGAAAATGCTTAAAATATGAAGTTTATATCACTTTTTTTTTTTTTAAATCAGTGATGGTGTGCATTTTTTAATGTTTTAAATATGCAAGGCAAGAAAGATGGCAAAGAATCTCTTTTTAACCTCTGGCACTGCAATCTTTCACCATAATTTACAGAGTTAATGAAGAGCAGATGAAGTCATGGTTGAAGAATGTTTTCTAGAGAGAGGAAGAGCTGCTTGAGCGAGAGACACATCCTCTCGAAGACTTGAACAAAAGGAGGTTATTCAGCAGTTGACTAGAGCAGGGATTCCCAAGCCTTTTTGTTACCCAACCCCTTATTGCAAAAAATTACTTTATGTTTAGTTTAGTTTATTTACAGGGGCAATGCACATTAATAAACATGGCTGTAAACGTGCCATGAGATCTGAAGTTAACATTTCTTTAGTTACTTTAGTTTAACAACACATTTGCATGCTCACAGGTCTCTGATATTCATATGGTCACATGACTTTTTTTTTTAAAAGTCATATATAAAGTAACTTCTATGTATAAAGCACTTTATAATACGGATTGTTTCAGATTGTTGTTTTAAAGAAAATAACATTGTTTATGTTGTAGATTTCAGCTATAAAGCAGCTCTACAGAAAACAATAGTGTTAGTGTCAATGCTGATTCAATTCAGTTCAATATTAAGTTCAATTACATTGTACACTGTAAAAAACATTTGTTGAGTCAACTTAAAATAATTTGTTACCCTGCTGCCTGAAAATTTAAAGCACAGTCAACTCAAATAAGTTTATTCAAGTTGAAATGTTGAGTTGAACTAAGTGACAACTAGTGGCTAAACTAAAAATGTGTTTGTTAACTTAACAGCTTTGTTTGTACCTTGGCTGCCTTAAAATTGTAAGTTGAATCAACTCAAATATCTAAGTTGTCACTTAGTAAAATGTAACATTTCAAGTTAACAAAACTTTTTTCAAGTTTAATTGTTTTAGTGAAGTGTTTTATTTAGATTTTAAACAGAATATTTGTTTTCGAACACTTACTTTGTTTAAAAGTAGAAATATCAAGCTTTCTCTCCCTCTGTATGTAATCTCTCTGTGTCCTGTTTTCGCCGAGTATTAGATCATTTAAGTGATGCATTTCTAAATGAAGATCACAGAGACCAATGCGACACACAGCACACCCTGTTTATTTTCTTTTTTTGACAAAAGCTCATTGTTTTATTGTTACTATGTGTGTATACACAAAAAGTAGACCCTTTACAGATTCGATTGATGTATTGATCTTATCTGTACGATCAAAACTGATGGAGTAATTGAAGTTTATATATGGGGATTTTTAAAAAAAAAACGCACCAAAGCGCGTTCTTCCACCCCAGAGGGGACGAATTGCAAAACCGTCACCACGGATTGATTTTTTTTTTGTCCAACGAGTGACTTCCCGGGCTCTGTAGTTTACGAATCAGTTTGAAATGAGATAAAATTAAATCTATATTTCAAGAAAACTAAAGTGCTTTTTGACCTTTGGCATACATGTAAACCTGTTTTAGGAGACTCATAAAACAATATTAGCAACCTTAAAAATGGCATAATAGGAGCACTTTAAATTCACTGTTAATTCTAACACTTTATACAATACAGAATGTTTATATTTCATGATTTAAGTAATTGCTAGCTTTTCGTCCATGAAGTCACACTGCAAATCACTTTTATTTACTTTTAATCACTTTTTTATTTATAGCAATATATTCAATATACTTCATGCATTTTTAAGCAGTTATTAGCTTTTCAACCACCTTAAGTCACATTTCAAGTCACTTTCATTTACAAGATCAAACTAATTATTATTAATTCCATAACAATTTATACATTCTAGATCATTTATATGTGACCCTGGACCACAAAACCAGACTTAAGTAGCTTGGGTATATTTGTAGCAATAGCCAACAACACATTGTATAGGTCAAAATTATCCAATTTTCTTTTACGCCAAAAATCATTAGGATATTAAGCAAAGATCAGGTTCAATGCAGATATATCCTACCATAAATATATCAAACTTAAACTTTTGATTAAGAACTTAATTTGGACAACTTTAAAGGTGATTTTCTCAATATTTAGATTTTTTTTGCACCCCCAGATTCCAGATTTTCAAATTGTTGTATCTCGGCCAGATTATTGTTTTATCCTTACAAACCATACATCAATAGAAAGCTTATTTATTCAGCTTTCAAAACCCTTATAATTTTTTTTGTGGTCCAGGGTCACATATTTTTATGATTTCAAGTTCACATTTTAAGTCACTTTTATTTATACGATTGAGTTAATCAGCTTTTCATCAACTCAAACACCTTGCAGTTCCCCAGTTTGGAAAACCCTGTACTTCACCTAAAATGCTTGTTTACTCTCTATGACATGCAAAACACACTAATTTTTCCCTTTTTCTTTTTCTGTGGAACATTGATGAAGATATTTTGAAGAACACACAGAAAAAAAGCAGCATGAATAAAAACATACAGTGCAGATCACCTTTGCACCCCCATATAAACACAAGCCCAACACCTGCACTCCTATTACAACCACAACTGAGACGCACCATCATCCTCCATCTGTCACAGACACCGTCTAGTTCAGCTTTAGATCACTCAACCTTCAATAGACGACTAGTAACAGTGATACCACACCACTGAGCACACTAAAGGACTGCCATCTCCTCAAAAGGGAAGGAAACACTCACAAGTCTCTGTACAGACACATGCTTGTCACAATTCCCTAAAAGAACTGATGAAACCCTCTTTAAGAAGATCAAACACAGAAAAAGAAACGAGAAGTATCAGTAGAAAGTATTCAGTAGAAAAACTGTGCCAGGATTGCTGAAAATGTCCTTAAAGTAACATCACACCTTTTCTCAACAACGCCGATGATTTGAGATAACAATTTATGTCTGGAGAACAAAGAGGTTTGATGAAATCCTCAATTATACGCAACAGTAACAGATGTTTGACTTAGCAAACACCACTAATTACTGACAAACAATTTAAACCACTAGCAAAAACACTGAAAAGCCACTGTTTTCAGTGAGCTGACAGCCCTGAGAGAACCATGTGTGTTTACCTTAGTCGATTAGTGAGGCCCTCTCCAAACACACTTCTGCTTAACTCTGCCTCCCATTGGCCTCATCAACGCACACAACTGTATGCCGAGGAGATCGTGAAGAGGAAAAGCGAACGTTTGAGAAGAAAACACACATCTGTTTCAGTAAAAGTTTCAGCATTTCAGCTGATTCACCACACTTACACATGCATGTATAGTGTGACTCGTCCAAGTGACGGCAGCGTGTTTGAGGAAGTGAGAGTTTGACGGTCATTTTCTGCAAGCCTTTTCCTCTCTCTTTTTAACACACTGTCAGTCAAGACAACAGTGAGACTAAGCTCAGCTTTCTGTGTGCCCACAACAACCAAAACACAACGTTCACTGCAGTATTTTTACTGTTAACTAAAACCAAAATATAATCTAAAATAAAATACCAAATACTTAAAGTTTGCCTTGCCAACTAACTAAAATAGTTGAAATTTAAAGTTCTAAAATTGCTAACTGAAATGAAACTAAAAATAAAATAAAAATATTTGTAAAAAACAAATAAATAAATAAATAAATAAATAAATGACTAAAATGACATCGCACAGAACAAAATTAGTAAAAAAAATAAACTGAAATTACAATGAAAACTGAAAACATAAAAATAAAAGTGAAATCAAAATATCAATTAACTAAATTACAAAAATAACTTCTGTGCAAAACTGGAATATTGAATAAAACATTTGCGAATAAAGCAACGTTTCCATCCAGTGATTAAAAATAGAAGTTGACCGATGTATCGGTTTTGCCGATTAATCGATAGTTGATTGCTGGAGCTAAAAATCCATAGTTTGAAAAAAATCCTTTTTCTAAATATACCTGAAACTGATTCAAATATAGAATCTTATGAATAGACAACAGAAAGCAAGGTAAAGTGCCTCAACTTGACCATTTCAGTGCACTTTTAGCACTCAGACAGCTATGTTGGGAAAGAAGACACAATTCTAATTTCAACATTGTTTCTTCTTCAGACATTGTTATTTAAATGAAATAAGTATCAGCTGCACACAAAGAGACCAACATTTGGTTTTCGACCACTAAAAAAGGGGAACATTCAACAATCTGGACATGGAGCCTCATTGAGATCCCCATATTAGAGCTGAAGATCTTTGCCTGAACCTGATGGGACCCGACGAAACCCGACGGGTTCGGGCTTAATTTCTATCATTTCACACGGGCTCGGGCTTGCGCTCCGTCTTGTGCTGTAAATGAGCGGTCATGTGATGCGTTTTGATTAGAGCGAAAATGCTGATGTGAAAAGGAGGCTTGCCACTGGCGATTACGTTTTGGTTGCACCAGAAACTATGCATCTCTGCCAGTGGCAGCAGTGGTAAAAGGATGTTCAGTGCTGCTGGATGCTCCATCAGTGAGCACAGGACTGTTATCTACAGTGGATTAAATAATTTTCCTCCACAAAAACATGTAGCCTTAATGAGAAAGGGTTTTTCAAATAACTAAATATTATTTGAGTCTTAAATGCATAATGTAGACAGAGTATATAGACCAATGTTGGCATTATTCTTTTATTAAATTTCTGCTGCTATTCACCGTCGCGTTGAGGCTAGATTGTGGAGAGAATTGGTAAAGCAAATCCCGTGGAGCCTTTATCTTAATTTGGTTATTGCCAATCACCCATCTTAATTTAGAATTTATTTAATTTGTTAAGAAAGACTCAGTTTTATTGGCGCGTTTTCCTATTTATAGGCTAAGTGCTGAGATATTACGATGTTACAGAGGATTCATTCTTTTTTTTTTCCAACTTCCAAGTGGCCAATAGCCTACGTTATTCATGAATAAATTATGTTAAACATGTATAAATGACTCATTCTTGACAAAAGCTGTGTGAGTGTACACATTTGAATAATGTCGGGCTGTAAACAGGTTCGGGCTTTTGAAAGGCTGTCAATCAAAATGTACTTGTCGGGCTTGGGCCGGGTCGGGCTTAACTTTTAAGGCCCAATTACAGCTCTACCCCATATCTCTGGGACCGAATGATGAAGGCTCTTGAAAATTAAGATTCCAAAAGAAAAGTTCATGAAGAACTAGAATCTAAAATAATATTGTGATATTGTTAATACTTCTTGAGTTATAGGCACATTTTGGAAAAATAATATTTATGGCACTCAGACTGGTATGTTCAATGCAGTTGTCTTGACAGAAAGAAACGAGATACATCTCTAGTTTTAACATTATTTGTTCTTCAGCCATTCCTCTTTAAAAGAAAAGAAGTATCGTATTTTTTTAAACTGACCCACATTTGTTTTTTGACCTCTTAAAATGTGTACATTTTAATGATTTACTGCCAGAGCCATAATCGTTAATCTCTGGAACCAAATCTCATTGGGCATTAAAAATAAAGATGCACAAAGGAAAGTTTGTTAAGACCCAATATCTAAAAGAGATTTAAAATATCTTTCATACTTCTTGAGTTACAGGCATGCAAACTTTGGAGTAAAAACTTGAAAAGTGCTGTTTCCCCATTTTTGAATGGGCACCATTGGCACATAATGCAACAAAGATGGCTAAGATTTCCCTAAAAGAACTACCAATCTCTGTGCCACAAAAAGATACTGATGCTGCCATCTTTCTAAAGTCATTTTTACCCCCCTGTAACTTGACTCTGAATCTAAGGTGGATTACTAGTGGAGTACTCAGCATTTCAACATTTCAGACGCTGTACAACAAGATCGGTCCATGGGTCAAGTTGCACTGTCCCATTGTGCAAAGTCACATGACTTTTTTGATGCGCATGGAGGAATTTCTTACTTCCATCTCCCATTTTTCCCAATATTATTAAATCAAAAACCACCTTAAGTAAGAGTAAGAACTTTTTTTGTGAATTAAGGTTTAAGATTTACTTTTTTTACTACTGATTCACATCACTGCAGAAATGCTGTCGGATCTTACACTCGATAGATAGATAGACAGACAGATAGATAGACAGATAGACAGATAGATAGATAGATAGATAGACAGATAGATAGATAGACAGACAGATAGATAGATAGATAGATAGATAGATAGACAGACAGACAGATAGACAGATAGATAAAGTGGTTCTCAAAGTGTGGTTATGCAGAGGAATCACTAAATTAAATATAAATTAATGTTAAAACACAATACAATTTAATTTAATCTTTACTTAAGTTTGTATTTACCTGTTTGTAAGCACTGTGCTGTGTTAATGTTCAAACTGTGTATTTACAATGCTAAAGTGACTGACAACAATAAATAATCCTATTAGGAATAAAACTACCTCATTTCTGAACTGTGCAGATCTGTAGTTGAATATTAGGCCTACTGTATATTAATGCTGGTCATTATGGTGGTATTTGGAGAGCCAAATATTTTCTGAGGTGTTACTTGGTGTAAAATGTTTCAGAACCACTGAGATGAAATGCATTAAATTTGTTATTTGTGTGTGTGTGTGTGTGTGTGTGTGTGTGTGTGTGTTTTTAATTAATTATACTAAATTAACTCTAACTCTACTAATGCGTCATCAACTTCTCAAAGAACAGGATCACTTTCTGGTCTAATTTGTTATGTTAAGGACTCGTGCACAGGGGAATTTGAAGAACAAAAGAAACCCTCCATACTGCATTTAAATTTAACCAGCTGCACTTCTGCTAAAGTTCTGGCTAAAGTCTCGACGCACTTCCTGTTCGCTCACAGAGGAGACACAAACCAGCTGAAAATCACTTCACACACACACGCTAAACCACGTGAACTGAGCAAACTATTTGAACATAAACAGCTTTAAACATAAGCAAATCTGATGATAAAGGAGAACAAGAACTATGAAACTGTAACAGAAAACAGTTCTCCCAAAAAGGACAAGCCTATTCTGTCATCACACACCCTCATGTTGTTCCAACCCCATATGTTTGACAAAAATAATCCCATACACCAATAGAAAGACTTAGACCTTTTTTCCTTTCTTAATATGAAAAAGAGCAGTGTGAACGTCTAAAAAAAAATAGCTAATTTTTTGCTCCACAAGAATGACATGAATGGCAGAATAAATTCTAACAATAGTTTAGTTTCTGGATTAACGTTTCTTTAAAACCCTTCCATGCACTACATGATTGTAAAAACAGATAAAGATGCTCAAACTGGCCTTAATACCTAAATCATAGACGTAAGAACAGAACAGAGACAGATTGACAACACAGATGCATCTATCTAAGTAGCTTCTACTGACTCTAATCTCTGTCATGCCAATTAGCAGCATGCCAACTGCTAATAAACGCTCACAAAGCTGTCTTGTAACTATTTTATAGATTGTGACAAGGCAGAATTTTTCAATGCTTGCTCAAGTTACTCTCCACGTTGAGTGTGTTTACACAAGTTTCGCGTTTCTCCAGAGCCGCCTGCCTGTGGGCACCAACAATATTATGTCTGAAAGCCAGATCTGAATTGCAAAGGGCTGTTATGATTGGAAAGGTTCGTTAAACACAGTGAAAACTTATCTAACCTTCTGATGGATGTCTAAAAATAATTCAGCCACTAAACCACCAGATGCTCTGTCCTCATGTATTCTGACACTGTTTGCTGAGCTTTGATGTGGGAAGAGATTGTGGTAAAAGGAGTAAAAGAAAAGACTGCATTTCCAAAGATCATATTGCACATTAGAAATCAAAACATCAAGCTTAAAATTCAGAAAACGTCTCATTAGTCACAGTGCAAAATACTGTGGTGGCAGAGATGATGGTATGAGATGGTAACAGCATAGTATGTTGATATAACCATGGTCAAACAGCAACAATATGGTCAAAAACAAGGTAGCATCATCATTGGACATTGATAAGAAACCATGATGCTTAATGGCTACCATATTTACCATGGTATCCACATGCTACTTAACACTAGTGTAAGAAATACACTGGTACAGCAGTCCAACATAGTACTTGCATCATATCATGCCAAATAAAACAGTAATATCTTTTTTCTTAGTGTCTCAATTTATTACAGTACTATAGTACAAACTTTTGAAGTGTAACATAAATGCTAAAAAAACAGGAATTACTAATAAATTTTAAAATAAATGCAGAGAAACTTGTTATTTTGAAGTACACTCCCAGTCAAAAGTTTAGATTTTTTATGTTTTTCTTTAAAGACATCTTTTCTGTTCACCAGGTCTGCATTTATTTGATCCAAAGTACAGCAAAAACAGTAAAAATCTGAAATGTTTTTACTATTTAAAATAACTGTTTTCTATGTGAATATATTTAAAAATGTAATTTATTTCTGTGATTTCAAAGCTGAATTTTTAGCATCATTACTCCAGTCACATGATCCTTCAGAAACCATTGTGATATTCTGATTTGCGGCTTAAAAAGCATTTATTATTATTATTATTATTAAGGTGAAAACAGCCGAGCATTTTTTCAGGTTTCTTTGATAAATAGAAAGCATTTATTGAAAATATAACTCTTTTGTAACATTATAAATGTCTTTATCATCACTTTTGATCAATTTAAAGTATCCTTGCTAAATATAATATATTTTTTAATACTGACTGCAAGCTTTTGAATAGTGTAGTGTATAATGTTAGAAAAGCTTTTTATTTCAGATAAATGCTGATCTTTGGATCGTTCTATTCATCAAAGAATCCTGAAAAAATGTACTCATCTGCTTTAAATATTGATAATAATAATAATAATAATAATAATAATAAAAGTTTTTTGAACAGCAAGTCAGCATATTAGAATGATTTATTTTACATAGTAAAAACATTTTACAATATTACTGTTTTTTCTGTACTTTCGATCAAATAAATGCAGGCTTGGCAAGCAGAAGACTTCTCTCTTTACAAAAAACATTACAAATCTTACTGACTGATAGTGTAAGTCCTCCAATTTCACATTTGTACTATAGTACTGTAATAAACTCAGACACTAAGAAAAAGTAGCACTATTAAAAGTACCATAATATATGTTTTGTTGGACATGATATGATGCAAGTACTATGCTTATGGACAGTTGTACCATAATATTCTCCACAATTGTATTATGCAGCATGTGAATACCATGGTATATGCTATTCATTAAGCACCATGGTGTCTATCAATGTCCTATGATGATGTCACCATGTTTCTTGACCGTGGTAATTTATTAAAAGAATACCATGGTACAACTGTCCATAGGCTATAGTACTTACTTACATCATATCACGTCCAATAAAACACAGTAATACCATGGTATCCTGATAATTCATTATTAGTGTTTCAATTTATGACAACACTAAAACGATAACATTATCGCAGTGATAAGGTACATCAAGAAATACCATGGTATATTTCGTCTTACCTGTCCTCACGGCGCACCGGTGGCATGTGGAGTCGGTCTCATGTTTGTGTATTTTTGAGTTGTTTTCCACCCTGATCATTCCTGCGAACATCATGATGGTTTAAAACCGGTAAATCCACGGAACTAGTTGCTGTCGCCGCGCGTCATTCTCCAAACGCCTTTACGCGTGAACCGAACGCGTTCGCTTTCCTTCTGAAATGTGAATTGTTTGTTTACACTTTCCACTTGAAGTCCGCAGATAGCAGGGTTGTCAGATATTCAGTCTTAATCGACGCTTGAATAAAACATCCGCAAAAAATCCAACTCAGACGTAAATGGCGAGTTTCCTGTGAAAGGAGAAACGCTGTCGGGAAACCGAAGAAAGCTCGCGTTTGTGTTCCTCTGTTTAATTCATAGCAAGTATTTCAAGGTTCTTTGTATTATTGGCTATATCCTGTACAAACAAAATGAAGCCACAGGACATGCTTGTCAAAAAGAAGACGACAGCCGGATTACAGCCGCACTTTGTCCCGTTATGTGGCGTTGTGAACTGAAGGAGTTTCTGTGACGTCTGCTGGAATTTGACTCCTCTGATTCACTGATTCACACCAAAGCAAAACTCCCATGAACTTCACATAGGCTACATACTGGACGGGCTTCGCAACTGGACACACATATGCCATTTATCATCTTAAAATGCCTGAAAGTCATTACAATATAAAACCAAGTGAAGATGCACAAGCAAAGCAAAACATTTCACAAAAAAGTTAGTTTGAAGTGATTAGGCAATAGTGTTGAAAATGATAGCTGAAATACACTCATGTGAACTTGAGGAGAACTGACTTCATATGTGAACCTGGACCACAAAACCAGTCATAAGGGTCATTTTTTTAATGAGATTTATACATCATCTGAAAATTATATATATATATATATATAAAATCACTTTAAACTATATATCTTATATTGTAATAATACATACTATAAAAAAGCAGCATTTAATAATCATGATTACAATAGAATACATTATAATAAAGTACTATAAAATATTACAATTATCAATGATTTTGAAATAAATATCTTCTATATCTATAAATATCTGCTCATCAAGGCTGAATTTATTTGATCAAAATAAAGTAAAAAAAAAAAAAATAAATAAATAAAAAACAGCAATAACATGAAATATTATTACAAAAAAAAAAAATTTACTATATTGATGTAATAAATAAATGTAATGTTATTCCTTGGACGCAAAGCAGAATTTTCTTCATCAGTACCCCAGTTTTCAGTGTCACATGATCTTTTAGATATCATTTATCATTTATCATTTAAAATGTCAATTTATTTCACTCTTGAGAAACATTTCTGATTATTATCAATGTTGAAATCATGTTTTGTGTGGAAATGGTGATACGCTTTATTTTTCAGGATGTTTTGATAAATATAAAGTTAATGAACAACATTTATTTGCGTTTGTAAAAAACAGATTTATAAACGTTTAAAATGACGAATGTTGCATTCCCAAATGCAAATTAAACTGAAACCAAGCGCAGCACTAACAATAAATCGAAACTAAAAACAGTACTGTAACAGCAGGCATGAATCGCGCCAGACTACAGTCTATTATATAATTGCAATACAACCGTTGTGATTTTTATGACAGCACTAAGCAATCTCAAATTCTCACTGCCATTCATAAAAAGTTACCGGGTCGAACACGTTTTCAGCGTCAAAAATCAGTCATTTTGACCCTTACAATTTTTTGTAGCCACTTATGACTGGTTTTGTTGTCTAGGGTCACATATATGCACTAAAAATCACCCAAACACCTGATCAAAGACACTGAGCAACAAATGAAGAAAAGTGAAGCATTTGAGACAAATGTGAAGTTTTATCAATATAAAACTTTTTCGTAAAAACCTGCTAGTTGGTTAACTGTAACCACACAACATACATAAAAAAAATATTTAAATGTAAAATCTATGATATATATATATTCAACAACATAATAATAAAACATTTTCTTTATTTTCCCAGATAGTAAAATAGTAAAAAATATGTCAAAAGACATTCCCATAAAGTCCCTGTATTCCTAGGAAATAAAAATATGGTTCTGTGAACATTAAAGGCAACATTAAGGGAATGTTCCATTTTATTATCTTGTGAACATTATGGCAAAGTTACTTTTGAATGTTTATCTTAGATGAAGGTCCAACTGCAATGTTTTAAAGAAATGCTCAACAAGGCTGCATCTATTTGATTAGAAATCCAGAAATATTATGTTACATTATGTAAAACAACTGTTTTCTATGTCAGTATAGATTTAAAATGAAATTTATTCCTGTGATGCAAAGCTGAATTTTCAGCATCATTACTCCTTCAAAAATTCTAATATGCTGATTTTGAAAACTGCTTAATATTTTGTTGGAACCAAAGTTAAAAAGAACAGCATTTATTTAAAATAGAAATCTTTTGTAAAAATATAAACTACCATTTAAAAGTTTGTGGTCAGTAAATTTTTATTCTCTCTTTTTTATTAGAATTTTTATTCACCAAGGATGTTTTAAATAAATAAAAAAAGGTGATAGCAAAGACTTATATTGTTAGAAAATATTATATAAATTATTATATTATATTATTATTATAAATAATATATTTTGAATAAATGCTGTTCTTTTTAAGTTTTTACACATCAAACAATCCTTTAAAAATAAGCATGTTCCAAAAATATTAAGTAGCACAAATGTTTCCAACATTGAAAGTAGTAATAAATCAGCATATTAGAATGATTTTTTGAAGGATCATGTGACACTAAAGACTTGAGTAAAGATGCTGAAATATCAGCTTTGCATCAGGAATAAATTATATATATTTTAAATACAAATCAATTATTTTAAACTGTAATAATATTTCACGATGTTACAATTTTCTGTATTTTTGATCAAGTAAATGCAGCCTTGATGAGCAGAAGAACATTCTTTAAAAACAAAAAAAAATCGTACTGATCCTAAACTTTTGAACGGCAGTGTATAGATAATGTTTTTGTGCTAATGTTTTGAGAGCATTAATAAAGAACAGATAGTGTTCTATTAATGTTACTGGAAGAATGTTACTAGAACATTAGCCAAAAAGTTCTGAGAATATTTTCTGTTTTCTGGGTTATCATGTTTGTTATCAGTATATTTTAGGTCTCAGACCACATTTGAGCAGGTTCAGGTTGTGTTTAACAGATGTCTGGATTGAAGCTGGTTTTGAAAACGGTTGGTTCTCTTAATAAATGTAGAGTATATATCATTTACATATATGTTAAACTAGTTTGATTTTCAATCCAATATCATGAAGTATAAAAAGGAATAATAAACTGCCTGGAATAATCAGACATCTGATCCGTTTGCCAAATGCAATCACTGCTTGAATGTGCTCCTGTTGGGTGTCTTTCTGTCTTTTTGTCTCGTTCGGCTCCAGGAAGCAGCAGTGAGCGGCCGAACAGAGCTGCTCTTTGTGTCATGCTCTATAGCGAGTAGAAAGTCTCATTCAAGGCCTGTGTTTGTCTCATAATGGTTTAATTGAGCTAAACTGCCCAGAGCGTCAGAATCAAAGTCTCTTACTAAATCAAATTAACATTGGATCCCGTGACTTTAAGACCCAATGAACCACTGAACTAAGTGATGTTTAAGAATATCTGACAATTTCCAGGTTACATTAAACACACAGTGAGGTATAAATATAATACTTTAACCTCTGACTTTTGCTGACACATTAAAGTCAAAGAATACCACCAGTTAATTTTTTTATGACTGTTTTTCACGTTTTATAATAATAGTCAATAAATCTATGGAATAACACAAATTGCATGGTATAAATGAATCAACTATGTAGTCAAAAAAAAAAATAAATAAAAAAAAAATAAAACTGTATTGTATTTATATTGTCTGAATAAGTGGATGCTTGTAGTCATGCCCTGCAATTGCTTGAGATAGCCACTGTGTGTCAGTATTGTACAACATCTCTCAAATGGGAGTTTGTTTGAAACGGTGTTTAGAGAGAATACAGTAGACTGGGAGGATGTAACAGTGATCAACTAGGTAAACAATTGTATAATTTTTAATATATATATATATATATATATATATATATATATATATATATATATATATATACATATATATACATATATATATATATATATATTTTTTTATTAATTTTTTTTTCAGTCATTTATGCCCATTCATGACCAGTTTTGGGGAGTTACTTTTAAAAGTAATGCATTACAATATTGCATTACTCCCTAAAAAAGTAACTAATTATGTTAGTTACTTTTTATGGAAAGTAATGTGTTACATTACTTTTGCATTACTTTTTAAATCTGGGCAGGGCTTGCTTGTTAGTTTTTAATATAAAAAAGTTTGATTCTTAGTAAATGTAAAAGTCCTTTCACAGCAAAATGAAATTAAGTGAATAAGGCTAAGGCTAAAGGAAAATTAAACTGACATCTGTACAGTTGAACTGTACGAAAAGAAAGTTCAACACTTCAGCAATGAGAAAAAAAAGCACAAATGTTGGTCTTGTTTTTTTTTTTTTTTCTGAAAACAAGTCCAAATTAAGTGTGTTTTTGCTTGAAACACGCAAAATAATCTCCCAATGGGGTAAGCAAGATAATCTTGTTTTCTGTTTAAAATAAAAAAAATAGCTTACCTCTTTGGCAGATTATTTTGCTTGCAAAAACTCACTTAATTTTGACTTGTTTTTTTTTTTTTTTTTTTTTCTGAAAACAAGAAAATAATTATTTACTTGTCTCGAAAATCCTTCTTGATTTAAGATTTTTTTTAATATATATACTGGCAAGAAACAAGACAAAAAATCTAAGTAAGAAAAGTATTTTTGCGGTTCGGTTGAACTGGATCAACAAAGTTCAGCAGCAAAGTCATTAGTTAATAAAATGGGATTAAATACATAAAGGAAACAAAAAGTAACTGCCGTTACTTTTTTGAAAAAGTAACTCAGAAATTTTCTTCGAAATAAAAAAAGTAATGCATTACTTTACTAGTTACTTAAAGTAATATTATTACGTAACTTGCATTACTTGTAATGCATTACCCCCAACACTGTTCATGACAGGGCCATATATATGCTTACATTTTTACTTTAGTTTTTGTATTTGTGATAAATATACTGTATATAGGCTACATACTGTATCCACCTTATTCTTCAATGCAGAAGTAAGCCTATGGGCGAGACTTCCGGTTCTTTAGCCACTATAGAGAAATAAGAAGAAATTTAACAACGTGTAATAAATGTAAACTGTTTTCACTACAAACCAATGCGCTCATAATTCAAATAAAATATTAAAAAAAATGTGGTAAGACACCAATTTGCAATATCAAGCAGCTGCGCCCACTCTTACATGATAAAGTGTGGATATGTGCATTTCATTGCGATCATTTTGAGCAGTGTTTCTGTTGCTATGGTTACCTTTAAGATTAGAATATCTAAATAATTGTATTATTTTGAGCAAAGATGATAAATAAACTTAAAATATTTCATTCAATAAAAATGACAATTTAATAAATATTCCAGGTGTTTCTTAATTTTTTGTTGAAATGAAATTCAAAGTTTTTATTAGAAATCCATTTACAGATCTTTCTGACTCGTCACGTCTCATCTCTGAAAATCCCTTCAACTAATATTTCAGTGGAGGAAAATCAACTATGGAAGCCAGTTTCCGAAAATCAATCAACTATGGAAGCCAGTTATTTTTTATTTTTTTATAAAAAATAAAACTTTTTATCTTACAGTTCTGACTTTTTTTTCCTTGCAATTGAGTTTACATCTCACAATTCTGACTTGTTTTTCTCAGAACTGTGAGATATAAACGCACAATTGCAAGTTATAATGTCAGAATTGTTAGATATAAAGTCAGAATTGCTGGATATAAACTCACAATTGCAAGAAATAAAGTCAGAAGTCGCAATTCTAACTTTTCTCGCAATTGCGACTTTGTATCTTGCAATTATGACTTTTTTCCTCAGTTTTTTCCACAGTTGTGAGTTATAAAGTACAGTTCTGAAAAAAAAAAAAAAGATATTGATATGTTCACAGAATTTCAAGTGTATATCTTGCAATTCCAACTTTATTTTTCAGAATTGCAAGTTTATATCATGCAATAGCAATATTATTTTTCAGAATTGTGAGTTTATATCATGCAATTGCAAATTTATTTCTCAGAATTACGAGTTTATATTTAGGAATTCTGACTCAACTCACAATTGCAAGTTTATACATCAGAATTCTGACTTTAGAAGTCGCAATTGCGAGTTTGTATCATGCAAAAAACTCAAGAAATAAATAACGAATCTTTTACTGAACTGCTGAGATGTAGCCAGAGGGTCAAGTTTGTACCAAAAACAAGTTTTATTGACAGTTCTGAGGCCGTTTGATTTTAAAATAACAGTAAACGTTTATAACTTTCAGGTAGAATAGAAGGAACAAGATCAGTTAAACATCTTGCAATTTATATGAAATACAACAGTTTAAAACTGTAGAACCAGACGTGTTAACAACATGCAACCATTGAAACAAATGAGTCTCAAACTAAAAATATGGCCAGTCTGTTTACAGAGTCCAACATGCACATGAAAGGACACATGTGGCGTCTCTGTATCTCACACCATCGGCTCATCCGGGTCCAAATGCGCCGCCGCTCTGCTGGAGAAAACGTCGGCCAGCATGTGTTTGGGAATCTCGGATCCGCGCACGCGTAGGGTGTAACACGCGTCCTCCACCTTCCCCAGGCTCTGCCGCAGCGTGTGCAGTTTCTTAGACACCTCGTAGGGTCCCGTGTTGCCGATGTAGGAGAAGCCGTCGTGGATCTGCCGCAGGAAGCCGCTGAGCTGGAAGGGCGTGTCTATGTCGCCGTTGCCCACGCTGCTTATGCACATGCGCATCAGCTCGCCCGTCAGGTCCGCTACGCCCAGCAGGTAGTCTGTCGGCGTTATCTGGAAGGTCAATACGCTCGGGCCGGTACATGCCACCTCGCCTTCACCCTTCAGAAAAAGAGATGAGGAAACAATGGTTTTTCTGCTGTCAAAATTGGCTTTTGGATCATTAGTTACTATTCTAAGTAGGGATGCGTAATTTAACACATTAATTTAATTACGGTGAAAAATAAAATTAAAATTATTAACGCACTTGCCCCGCCTCCAGACCTGTGTGGGTCATACAGTTGATCGATGACAAATACGAGGCAGGGCAATAACTCACTGCATGATAGAGCCTAGAGAACGTAGTTAAAATTAGGGCTGCACGATTTGAGAAAATTTTCATATTGCGATTATCGAGGTCAATATTGCGTTTCTAATAAATGGTATGTTAGTCAACTTGATGGGTTTTTAAGAAAAATGCACACACAGGTTAGTAATAACGCTGAAACATTTTTTCAAGCTTGACATCAACTTTTTTCTAGTATTCCTCAATCTATTCATTATAAACAATATAACAAGAAAATAAATAAAATACAATGTCTGTTTTCTGATTTTTTATTTTATTTATTTATTTATTTTTGTAAAAAGGCGTGTAATAGTGTAAGTTTATTTTTTGTGCGCAAAAATATGTAAATATCTGATGCATGCAATTCATCTTTATTCCTCAAGGAGGCACTGTTTAATTGACAATAATGATGTGAAGTTTCATGTTTCACTATCACAGGTATTAAACAAGAGAATATCATCAGCAAAAATGTAACTGATTTGAATGGCTTTACTGCAGAGCAATTACTGTACGCAATAAAATATTAATGCCGCTCTTACTTAATGGTGGATGTGATGATTAAGCTGCCAGCGATCAAAATATTGATTTTGACGGCGATCGTAAAATCTTCTGCAGTTTCAAAAGGTAACGAAATATGCGTTATTTTATTCTTCTGTAATTGTTCTTAAAATATTAAGAAGGTAGAGGTCCATCTGTGCTGGATATATAGGTCAGGGTCGCTAAAGACCCAAATAAGTAATAATGATTGGCGAAACATTCATGCATTTAAGGGTTAATGTAAACTTCTCAAAAGTATAGCTAAGTTAAATAAAACAATAAATAAAAACATCACACATTTTCACAAAAATAAGATATTTTAAACATTTTGTCCAAACAAACGGACCTTTATGCAGGATGTAACATACTCTCTATAAACTCTTTTGGAAAAAAAAAAAAAAAATCTGGTTATAAAATTGTTGTGTAACTCAAACCAATATTTTTTTGGCTTTTGTTAGCGGAAAATCTGCAAACTGTTCTCAGAAAGCATGTGTTCTCAAATCCACACACTTATTTATTTAATATAATTGCAACATTTTCCCATCATATAATTGCACAGGCTGACATCGCGATTGCGATATGATTAATCATGCAGCACTAGTTAAAATGTCCCTAAAATTTAAGATATGGGGCAAAAATGCCCCTGTTTGAGTTTGTCTCATATTTATATCAAATAGCAATAGGCTAAGTGCAATATCACATGAGTGCAAAAGTGATACTGATCTTATACAACAGTTCAGTAAGTAAGAAGTTAATATTGTGTTATTTTAGACATGATGTTGTCTGTTTTGCTCAATTTTGCCAAAGAAAACAAAGACAAAGAAGAACTGTTCGTCTTTGAGCAACACACAGTGACATTTCATTTCTTTATGCACATTTTGAATGAATTTGGCGTGTTGCATTTGAAGGGGCGGTGTATTAGGGCTGCAACAAACGATTATTTTGATAATCGATTAACAATTTTTAGAACAATTAATCGACTAACCATTGATTATTTCACTGATTAATCAGAAGACTTGTTGATTATTTCAGCTTTTGCAATTAGTAAAAATGTTGTGCTATATTCTAACATACAGTTGAAGTCAAAAGTTTACATACCCCTTGCAGAATCTGCAAAATGTTAATTATTTTAGCAAAATAAGAGCGATCATACAAAATGCATGTTATTTTTTATTTAGTACTGACCTGAATAAGATATTTCACATAAAAGACATACATATTGCATACATAAATTACATATTGTCCACAAGAAAAAATAATAGTTGAATTTATAAAAATTCAATATGATTTTGAGATCCATCTTTTCACACTGAGGACAACTGAGGGCCTCATATGAAACTATTACAGAAGGTTCAAACACTCACTGATGCTCCAGAAGGAAAAACTATGTATTATGAGCTGGGGGTGTAAACTTTTGAAAAGAATGAAGTGCATTTTTCTTATTTTGCCTAAATATCGTATTTTTTTTCCATTTAGTACTGCCCTTCAGAAGCTACAGAAGATACCTGCATGTTTCCAAAATTAGTTAAATTTACCATGATCTACAAATTCAAAAAGTTTTCACCCCCTGGCTCTTAATGCATGTTTTTTCCTTCTGGAGCATCAGTGAGCATTTGAACCTTCTGTAATAGTTGCATATGAGTCCCTCAGTTGTCTTCAGTGTAAAGAGATGGATCTCAAAATCATACAGTCATTGTTGGAAAGGGTTCAAATACACAGAAATGCCGAAAAACCAAAGAATTTGTGGGATCTGAAGGATTTTATCTGAAGAACGGCAGACAGTTTAACTGTTCAGGACAAACAAGGGACTCATGAACAACTATCGCTAAATAAAAAGAAAAAACAGCTGTGGATCATTCAGGTAACAACACAGTATTAAGAATCAAGCATATGTAAACTTTTGAACGTGGTCATTTTTCTAAATGTAACTATTATATTTTCTTGTGGACTATATGTGAACGTCTTTTATTGGAAATCTCTTATTCAGGTCAGTACTAAATAAAAATAACATGCATTTTGTATGATCCCTCTTATTTTGGTAAAATAATTAACATTTTGCAGATTCTGCAAGGTGTATGTAAACTTTTGACCTCAACTGTAAATAATGGTCACTTCAGCTTTAGAAAAACATTGTGCAGTTACAATTAATTGGTAATACTTTACAATAAGGTTCATTACTTAACATTAGTTAATGAACAAAGAATGAACAAAACTTTTACAGCATTTATTAATCTTAGTTAATGTTTATTTCAGCATTTACTAATGCATTTATAAAAAAAAACAAGTTGTTTTTAAACATTTGGTAAATGCACTGTGAACTAACATGAACAAACAATGAACAGCTGTATTTTTATGAAAAACTCAAATGAATCAGCCAATTTTTTTACAGTATCATTTCATTAAAAAAAATCATATTTCATATTGCATAGTAATGTTAATAAATTTAATGGAATAAATTGTTCACCCACCCAAACATGACAACTGTGTCATCATTTACCAAAAGAGTATATGTAATAAATGTAATCAAACAAAATATTTCTTGCTGAAGCTACTTTTTGTGATGTCTGGTTTGATGCTTCACACAACAGTGACTCAGTCAAATTTGATGTGCGATTAATTAGATAAATTAAATCACCACATCCTGCAATTAATTAGATTAAAATTTTTAAATCACTTACCAGCCCTAGTTCAAAGCCACGATTACAAAAAACCATACATTATTCCGCATGGTCGTTACGCTTCTGGTGTGCATAATTGTATAGAAATTTATAATTTATAATTATAATTTATAAATGTAGAATTTATTGATTTCATTTTACTGCACCATCATAAATTGAATAAAAACTTAAAGCCAAATCACATAGATGCCCCATTCTTTATAGGTTAAAAATATACTTCTCCCATCTTCCAGAGTGACTTGAACACACTTGATGTCAATTACGACAAGCTTCCCAGGAGGACCTGAACGCACCATTAGCATCACCTTGATTCCCTCAAAAAACCCAATAGGATTTTTCCATTGGCTTTTGGCTTACTGCAGAAAATAAGCTCTGTGACAAGCTAAAGTTTGATTCTTGCATGTTTAGTTTATCATGACAATGTTCACAAATGCACAAATGTCAGAAATACAATCGCCAGAAATAAAACCCTAAACATAGGCTATAAACAAACTATACCACAATTACATGACTTCAATATTTCTGACAACTCTTTCAATCCTTATTTAACACCTTTGGTGATAAAAAAAGACTGGCCTTATAAAAATTGCTTGCAAATCATTTGTTACACTACATTAATCACTAAATATACAGCATTCAATCTTTTTGTCAACTTGTTTTCTTTCAATTAGGACAGGTTTTGTATTTCTGCTACAAATAACAAGAAAATCTATTTTTCGTAGGCTGATAATTTTTGACACCACAGGTGTGACTTTGTGTTAGTTTGATAAAGATAAGAGAAAAGCATTTTAAAAGAAACTTCCAGATTAAACATTTAAGCACACTACTGTGATAAACCGTGATTTTTTCACATTTTATTTAATTTAACCTAACCTGTTTGTTTAATGACATTTAATGTCACCGGCAAGCTCAGTAGTCCTATTTAACCACTTTCCTTTTTCCAAGAAAAACTTCAAAAAAAAAAAAAAAAACATTTTGAGTAAGGCGTTACTGATGTTTTTTCATGCGAAAGAATAAAGCATGAAAATATCTTGAGCTTGTGTTCACCACATGCATATTTTAACACTATATTTAAGATATAATTACAAACAAAACACCTAGAAAAAGAAATCACACATGCCCCACAGAGTGGGCAAACATTTTCCCTCAAACTGATCCAGTGCGTCTAAAAATATCTAAATTACAGAGAGACGTGCAAAGCAGGCAGCCACCACCGCTCTCTGAAAATAGCAGCAAAAGATGGAGTGATTGTCAGCGATCTGATAAACCTGGTGAAAGTGCTCTCGGGAATGTAGCCCATCTGTTTTAGAAAGACAACACCAAGGAGGCCGTGTTTACAATAAGATGCAGGATGCAGGATCCTACCTTATTTTCTCTCATGAAGACCAGACGAGCGTTGATTTCCTCCAGGCTGATGAGCGAGCGATGTTTGATGAAGTGATGGAAGGACACAGCCTCTACATACTCCTGAATGCCTGGAAATAAAACAAGGATGCTCTCTCCATTATCACAGTTCAGTTGGTGATTGCTCTCAAAACTTTCATTTGATCATTTTATAACACATATTTAGTTTCAATGAACTTCAAAAGTTCATTTTATTCCACACAATAGTGAATCTGTGTATCCAATACATTTTAATTCGCAATCTTAGACATATAATTGAAAATAAAAAAAGAATAATAGCTAAAAATAAAAGCATGCACTATGATGAACCTGCTGTTTTGACCAGCATTTTGAGATTTATGAGATTAACTGAATTACCCATACCAATATCATGATAGGCGCTGATTCTGAAGCAAATTATTCACAAACCCACTCCGAAGTTCCGATCTAAATCAAATAATTTGCAATGAATGATGAAAATCCCGATCTGAATCAAAAGTTTCACAAACCCACTCCAAACTCCCGATCTGAATCAAATGATTTGTGCTGCGCAATTCAACTGAATCATTTGCAAAATGATTTGCAAACCCAGTCCGAAATCCCGATCTAAATCAAATGATTTGCGATCCGCACTCCCGATCTGAATCAAACGATTCGCGATAGCCAAAATGATTTGAGAACCCCCTCCAAAGATCCAATCTAAACCAAATGATTCGCAATACTCGCCCCAAAATAAAAAAAAATAAATAAATAAAATAAATCACGAACCCACTCCGAAATTCTGGTCTAAATCAAATGATTCACAATCCGCACTCCAAACTCCCAATCTGAATCAAGTGATTTGCACTGTGGGATTCAATTGAATAATTTCGCAAAAAAAGGATTCACGATATGCAAAATGATTCACGAACCAACTTCAAAGATCCAATCTAAACTAAATGATTTGCGATACTTGCTCTAAAATCCCAATCTGAATCAAAAGATTCATGAACCCACTCCGAAGTTCTGGTCTAAATCAGATGATTCACGCTGCGTGATTCAAATGAATCATTTCACAAAATGATTTGTGAAACCGCTCCGAAATCCCAATCTGAATCAAATGATTCACGAACCCACTTCAAAGTTCCGATCTAAACCAAATGATTCACGATACTCGCTCTGAAATCCCAAACTGAATCAAAAGATTCAAAAACGCACTCCGAAGTTCCTGCCTAAATAAAATGATTCGCAATCCACAATCCGCACTACAAACTCTCAATCTAAATCAAACGATTTGCGCTGCATGATTCAATTGAATCATTTTGCAAAATGATTTGGAAACCTCTTCGAAATCCCAATCTGAATCAAATGATTCACGAACCCACAAAGTTCCAATCTAAACTAAATGATTTGCGATACTTGCTCTAAAATCCCAATCTGAATCAAAAGATTCATGAACCCACTCCGAAGTTCTGGTCTAAATCAGATGATTCACGCTGCGTGATTCAAATGAATCATTTCACAAAATGATTTGTGAAACCGCTCCGAAATCCCAATCTGAATCAAATGATTCACGAACCCACTTCAAAGTTCCGATCTAAACCAAATGATTCACGATACTCGCTCTGAAATCCCAAACTGAATCAAAAGATTCACAAACGCACTCCGAAGTTCCTGCCTAAATAAAATGATTCGCAATCCACAATCCGCACTACAAACTCTCAATCTAAATCAAACGATTTGCGCTGCATGATTCAATTGAATCATTTTGCAAAATGATTTGGAAACCTCTTCGAAATCCCAATCTGAATCAAATGATTCACGAACCCACAAAGTTCCAATCTAAATAAAATGATTCACGATCCACAATTGGTGCTACAAACTCCCGATCTGAATCAAATTATTTACGAACCCACTCTATAGTTCCTATCTAAACCAAATGATTCATGATACTCATTCCAAAATCCCGATCTGAATCAAATGATTAACAAACCCACTTCAAAGTTCCAATCGAAATAAAATGATTCGCGATACAGGATCCGATTGAATCATTTCGTGAAAAGCGTAAATTCTAGCGTAAATGACGGACTCAATTTAATCATTTTGTCTGTTCCTACTTTTACACGACCCTGTCAGTACTAGTTTTATTACATTAGCTAAGATTAGCGAAAAAATGTATGTGTACAAATAAAATATCAGTATTTCCATTTAAAGGTAACATCCAACACAAATCTACGAACATATTCAGGTGAGGTACAGCAAGTTAACAGGTTTACTGCAAAATAGTGAAAACACTCCATTGATATATTGAGCTGCACCTCAAAATACATGTTAGATGGAAACATTGTGCATTATAATCGAGTTTGCAGCTTAATTCACTATATTGTAAATAGTTTGATTACTGCAGATCAGTTGGTGACAGTTCAATAGGAAACATCTGAAAGCATCCAGTTATCTCATACCACTGAAAGAAATGTTAAATTTATCAGTATACAGGTGCTGGTCATATAATTAGAATATCATCAAAAAGTTGATTTATTTCACTAATTCCATTCAAAAAGTGAAACTTTTATATATTATATTATATAATATATAATATATTAGTATATTATATTCATTCATTACACACAGACTGATATATTTCAAATGTTTATTTCTTTTAATTTTGATGATTATAACTGACAACTAATGAAAATCCCAAATTCAGTATCTCAGAAAATTAGAATATTACTTAAGACCAATACAAAGAAAGGATTTTTAGAAATCTTGGCCAACTGAAAAGTATGAGCATGTATAGCACTCAATACATAGTTGGGGCTCCTTTTGCCTGAATTACTGCAGCAATGTCGCGTGGCATGGAGTCGATCAGTCTGTGGCACTGCTCAGGTGTTTTGAGAGCCCAGGTTGCTCTGATAGTGGCCTTCAGCTCTTCTGCATTGTTGGGTCTGGCATATCGCATCTTCCTCTTCACAATACCCCATAGATTTTTCTATGGGGTTAAAGTCAGGCGAGTTTGCTGGCCAATTAAGAACAGGGATACCATGGTATTTAAACCAGGTACTGGTAGCTTTGGCACTGTGTGCAGGTGCCAAGTCCTGTTGGAAAATTAAATCTGCATCTCCATAAAGTTGGTCAGCAGCAGGAAGCATGAAGTGCTATAAAACTTCCTGGTTTACGGCTGCGTTGACCTTGGACCTCAGAAAACATAGTGGACCAACACCAGCAGATGACATGGCACCCCAAACCTTCACTGACTGTGGAAACTTTACACTGGACCTCAAGCAACGTGAATTCTGTGCCTCTCCTCTTTTCCTTCAGACTCTGGGACCCTGATTTCCAAAGGAAATGCAAAATTGACTTTCATCAGAGAACATAACTTTGGACCACTCAGCAGCAGTCCAGTCCTTTTTGTCTTTAGCCCAGGCGAGACGCTTCTGACGCTGTCTGTTGTTCAAGAGTGGCTTGACACGAGGAATGCGACAGCTGAAACCCATGTCTTGCATACGTCTGTGTGTAGTGGTTCTTGAAGCACACAAAGAGTGGATTGCAGCTGGAGTCATCCAGCTGCAATCCACTCTTTGTGAATCTCCCCCACATTTTTGAATGGGTTTTGTTTCACAATCCTCTCCAGGGTGCGGTTATCCCTATTGCTTGTACACTTTCTTTTCCTTCCCTTCGCCTCTCTATTAATGTGCTTGGACACAGAGCTCTGTGAACAGCCAGCCTCTTTTGCAATGACCTTTTGTGTCTTGCCCTCCTTGTGCAAGGTGTCAATGGTCGTCTTTTGGACAACTGTCAAGTCAGCAGTCTTCCCCATGATTGCGTAGCCTACAGAACTAGACTGAGAGACCATTTAAAGGCCTTTGCAGGTGTTTTGAGTTAATTAGCTGATTAGAGTGTGGCACCAGGCGTCTTCAATATTGAACCTTTTCACGATATTCTAATTTAGTTGTCAGTTATAATCATCAAAATTAAAAGAAATAAACATTTGAAATATATCAGTCTGTGTGTAATGAATGAATATATTATACAAGTTTCACTTTTTGAATGGAATTTGTGAAATAAATCAACTTTTTGATGATATTCTAATTATATGACCAGCACCTGTATATTGTGGTAAATATTAGAGAAACTGTTGTATCTGATTGTCTATATAGAGAGACAAAAAAGAGCTGTAAAAAGAGAAAAAAGGAGCATTTCAGATGCGGCCGAAATTACAACAACAGTCGTAACAAACATATTTTTTAATAGTCCCTGGAATAGTAAATTATACCAATATTAGTAATTTTTGTCTCTCTCTCTCTAACAAAATCTGCTTTTATAAGAAGCATCAAACGCATTTACAGTCAGTTTTTTTTTTGTCTCAGTTGGATGATGTTAAACTGACCTCTATATTTATGTCCAGCTCTTGTATAAACATCAAGCCAATAATGACAGGACGGAAGACTTAGTGATTAAGCTTTACTTTTGGAGTGGCAATTAACATCAAAGACTTTCTTATCTGTCCTTCCCCGCTCACAGCTCTACATGCAGAATAACGATGTTCAACATAAAAATGAAAACAAAATAACGTGAGGGGCACGTAAAAGAGAGCAGGGCGTCACGGTTCCCACAAAAACTCAACGTACAGGAGGTTTTGTTGTCTTCTCTCAGGCTTAGCAGGAAAGGAGATAACATTATCAAGCATGAGATTGGAGACTCCCTCTGTAGGACGTTTCTTTGGAGGTTAATTTGACAGAACAGACACCTTACTGCATGTAAACACACTGAGGCTAGACTAGCAACCACAAACAAGACTAGATCCAAAATATTGAGCTACACAGATGAGGCCCAGCCTGCATCTTCACCTCCGATGGTCAAGAATTAAACGCTCAATGCTTGCTAGAACAATAAATGCATTACATTATACATCGTCCGTCTGAGACTGATGAATTGTGCCAGTGTGAAACAGCTCTCTGAGCCAAAAACGAAACGGATAATGGGCTTTCAGTGAGCCAAAGGCTGCAAAACACACTGTGTGTTTGTGTAAATACAGATGACAGTCAAAAGGCTGTGCAATAAAGAAGTCTGGTGCCAGGCATGAAAGAAAAGCGGCGTTTCTAATAAATACGGGTGAAGCATTATCTTCATTTCTATCAGGAACAGCGTGTAGAAATCACTCCTCATGGTCACTGCACAGCTTCAGATGATAAACAGACTGTGTGTGTTTGTCTATGATGAACCAGGAAACTCTTCAGGCAAACATGCTGTCATCACCTTTTGTTGCTTAAATGCTCAGACAGTACCAAGACTAGCAAAGAAACAAACATTTTCTATTGTAGAAAAGATAAGAGAATGAATTACGGTGGCCTTCTGCGATGCTGCTGATTTAGTCAAGTTCTAAAGTCATAATTATGAATTGTATGAAGTGAATTTAATGATCTTGGCTGAAAAAAAAAAATGTGACCCTGAACTACAAAACCAGTTATAAAGATTTTAAATTGAGATTTCTACATCATCGGAAAGCTGAATAATAAGCTTTCTATTGATGTATGGTTTGTTATGATAGGATGATAGGACAATATTTGGCTGAGATACAACTATTTGAAAATCTGGAATCTGAGGGTGCAAAAAAAATAAATAATAAAAAAAAAACCTTCAAAGTTTACTTTTTTTGGTTAGAATACAGTAAAATACTAAAATATTTTTACAATTTAAAGTGACCATTTTCTATGCAAATACATTTTAAAATGTAATTTATTGCTGTGATGCAAAGCAGAATTTTCAGCATCATTACTCCAGTCTTCAGTGTCACATGATCCTTTAGCAATCATTCTAATATATTGATTTATTATCAATTTTGGAAACAGTTGTGCTGCTTAATATTCTTTTGGAACCGGTGATATTTTTTCAGGATTCTTTGATGAATGAAAAAGTTAAAAGGAGCAGCATTTATTTAAAATAGAAATCTTTTGTAACAATTAATCTACTGTTCAAAGGTTTGGGATTGGTAAGATTTTTCATGTTTTTAAGAGAAGTCTCTTATGATCATCAAGGCTGCATTTATTTGGTCAAAATTACAGTAAAATACTGAAATATTTTTACAATTTATTTACAATTTTTCTATGTAAATATATTTTAAAATGTAAATTTATTGCTGTGATGCATTACTCTAGTCTTCAGTGTCACATGATCCTTTAGAAATCATTCTAATATAATGATTTATTATCAACACTGGAAACAGTTGTGTTGCTTAATATTTTTCAGGATTCTTTGATGAATAAAAAGATATGAATAAAAGAACAGCATTTATTTAAAATAAAAACATTTTGTAACAATATACCCTATTGGTCAAAAGCACTTTTTTTATTTCTATTTTTTTTTAATTAAATTAATACTTTTATTCAGCAAGAATGTGTTGATAAAAAAAGTGATAGTAAATACTTATATTATTAGAAAAGTTTTCCATTTTAAATAAACGCTGTTCTTTTTAACTTTTTATTCATCAATAAATCCAAAGACTTTTGCATACATGAACAAAAGAAGAAAAATATGAATAGCTGTGAATAAAAAAGTAATAATATTTCTTAGTTTCCATTTTAAATCCTAACCAAAATACTATGTTGCTTAGTGCTACTACAACAAAATGAACAGCAAATGTGCATTAGGTGCATAGCTGATGCGTTATCTATAGGAAGTAGATCATTTTTTTGCCATTATTAATCAATTTGTTCCAGTATTAATGTATAAAATCCGTCCTTAAAGTAAATCACAGGTGATTACAACATTTATCGCTGTTTAAGTGCACTCATCTAATAAATAAGATCATTCTGACAGCTGATTTAAGCAACTACTCAGTAAATAAACACTTTTGATTAAGAAGGTCACCTTATTATCATATAACCCTGTTGATGCACTAATATTGCATTCAAATCTTCTGCTACCTCCTGACCAGGTTACCCTGAACCTGATGCTAATCAGACCACAATTAGTGTCCAGTTTAGACCTGAGCACCTTTAATGGCTTCTGCACGAACACAAACTCATGAAACGCTTTGTCAACGTTTGAGCCCGAGGGTCACAGCCCAATAAAGCTCTTCAAATACAAAGAAAAACAGAAAGCCAATTAGCAGGATCTGACCTTGGTCACGTCGCAAGAAAGACCCCGATGATTTCTCTGTGGCCATAATCTAAAAATGACTTCCCCTCACCGCTAGATAACCGCTGAATTTGGTAGGTCCCCTCCCTGCCTTATCCACGCTTTCCTCAGAAGTTCGAGACATTGTGTCTGTGCTTTCTCTGTGCTTTCTCCTCTTAGAAGACAGAAATAATAATGGCTGCAAAAGCACAGTGACCTTGGAAGCATGAGGCAACTTGGGATATTATTTAGAGGAGATCAACAGCACAAATACAACACTGTGCATACATTAGGATTAGATTGAAGTTCAAAAGTTGTGTGAAAAGGCAATTAAGAGAATAAAGTTGCAGCAATACCATATCACATTTTAGAATAAAGTCAAAATTCTGTGAAAGTAGTAGCAAAATTGTAATATTTTGAGAATAAATTCAAAATTATACGAGTAAATTTGTAGCAATATGAGATTAATGTCATAATCATTTGGAAATAAAGTCAAAATTATGAGAGAAAAAAAGTGAGAATATTCTAAAAAAAAATGTTGTGACTTTTGACTTTATTCTAAAAATATGACTTTAAAGTCAAAGCAACACAAGATTAAAGTTGTAATATTTTTAGAGTAAAGTCAAAATTATGAGAATAAAGTCGCATTGTTTTGAGAATAAAGTCAAAATTATGAAAAAAAGTGATAGATTTTTTTCTAAAAATATTATGACTTTAAAGTCAAAGTAATATGAGATTAAAGTTGTAATTTTTTTAGAATAAAGTCAAAATTATGAGAATAGAGTTTCAGCAGTATGAGATCCAAGCTTTAATATTTCAAAAATAAAGTAAAAATTATGGGATTAAAGTTGCAGCATTATGATAGTAAAGACGTAATATTTTGAAAATAAAGTTGTCAAATTTTGAGAATAACAAAAAATTTGGGAATAAATTTTTTCAGAATAAAGTCAACAATATGAGATTAATGTTTTATTATTTTGGTAATACAGTCCAAATTATGAGGAAAAAAGTGATAATATGAGATACTGTATTATGACTTTTTACAAATATTACGACTTTTAAAGTTAAAGCAATACAATTTTAAAAATGTGATATTTTCAGAATAAACTCAAAATTATGAGAATAAAGTTGTAGCAATATGAGATTTAAGTCATAGCATTATGAGAATAAAGTCATAATGTCATAATATTTGGGGAATAAAGCCAAAATTATGAGAAAAAAAGTGATAGCAATATGAGGTTATCCTAAAAATAATAAATATTATGGCTTTAATCTCATAATATTTTTTACTTTAAAGTTATAATATTTTTGGATTAAAGTCAAAATTATGAAATTAAAGCCATCATATTTATAGAATAAAGTCAAAATTATGAGAATAAAGCTGTAGCAGTATTAGATTAAAGTTTTAATATTCTGAGAATAAAGTCAAAATTATGAGATTGAAGTCATACAATTTTTACAATGAAGTCAAAATTGTAAAAAATTAAGACAGCAATATGAGATTAAAGCCATAATAGTTTTAGAATAAAGTCAAAATTAGAAGAATAAAGCATCAGCATCACGAGAAAGTTGTAATATTTTGGGAATAAAGTAACAAGATTAAAGTAATATTATGGGAATAAAGTTCAAATAATAACTGTATTAAAAAATATTATAAATATTGATTTTAAATATATAAATACTATAACTTTAAATCTCATAAACACTATAACTTTATTCTCATATTTTTGTGTTCATTCAGCCGACAGAAATCCTGCTGCATCAGAGTTTTACATTAAATACATCATATTCGATGAAATCAATGTAAATGTACATAAAGACTTCACCATGGGCTGGAAGATTGTGTGTATTGTGCATTTTTAGCAAAACGTTTTTCTTTCTGTGGCTCTAATAAAGTCTGTTTAATATAGAGAGCTATAATATAGATCACGCTTTCTCTTTCCATTTGCGCTGTTGTTAAACACCGAACTTCAAACTCATCTATGCCACTTTTTGATAATTACTGAAGTAAACTTATGCCCGTTGGGTGATTAAATAAACTGTTTTAGACCACTGTTTGAACCGAACGTGACGTGTCTGGTGTGTGTGATAACTGATATGAGATCTCCTGGACACGGCACTGGGCTTTTGCTCAGTTTGTGACTAAAATATTTTGTTATTTTGATTAGATATTCATCAAGTGTTCTAGAACAGAAGCTGTTAATAAAAGCTGTAGAATGTACAGGTAGAATATTGTTCCTTGTTATGTGTGTTAATTTCAACATTTACTGATATTTTTAAATATATAATTAATATTAATTAATTCCTATGGTTTAGTCCCTTTTTTAAAATAGCAGACCACTGTTTTAGTTTCCATTCAGTATCCACCATTGGTTAATCAGTATCAGTATCAGTGTGGTCCAACCTAGCTATCGGTAAAATCCAATATCGGTCAACCTGTAGTCTGTTGTAAGTGTTTGTGGCCGCACCTGGTGTGAACGCTCGGTGAAACTGGTGTAAATCTTCTCCTTTTAGTTCCTCTGCGATCTGTCCGATCTTCTGCCTGACACCATCCAGTTTTACATCTGCCTCGTTCAGGATCTCCTCAACATCTGGAACACTGGAAAAACACTCATATTTATTTATACTCATTTAGCAGATGCTCTAAACCACATAAAACTTACATCATGACATATAAAATCTAAATGTTTTTATTAAATTAAAAACTTATTACTTTTTTTTTATTTTTAATGTTTTGTGCTCTGCTCACAAAGCCTGCATTTACTTGATCTAAAGTAAAGTAAAAACAGTAAAATTATGAAATATTTTTACTATTTAAAATTACTGTTTCCTATTTGAATATACAGCGGTTGGACAATGAAACTGAAACACTGGCCAATTTTGGAGGTTTCATGGCTAAATTTGATCAGCCTGGTGGCCAATCTTCACTGATTGCACATTCCTCCAGTAGGAGAAGAGTGTGAAGGTTTAATTAGCAGAGTAATAGCACAGTTTTGCTTAAAATATTGTGATGCACACAACATTATGGGTGACATAGAGTTCAAAAGAGGACAAATTGTTGATGCACATCTCTCTGGTGCACCTATGACCAAGACAGCAAGTCTTTGTGATGTTTCAAGAGCCACGGTATCCAGGGTAATGTCAGCATACCACCAAGAACGACGAACCACATCCAACAGGAGTAACTGTGGACGCAAGAGGAAGCTGTCTGAAAGGGATGTTCGGGTGCTAACCCGGATTGTATCCAAAAAACATAAAACCACAGCTGCCCAACTCACTGCAGAATTAAATGTGCACTTCAACTCTCCTGTTTCCACCAAAACTGTTCATCGGGAGCTCCACAGGGTCAATATACATGGCCGGGATGCTATAGCCAAACCTTTGGTCACTCGTGCCAATGCCAAACATCAGTTTCAATGGTGCCAGCAACAAAAATCTTGGGCTGTGGGCAATGTGAAACATGTATTGTTCTCTGATGAGTCCACCTTTACTGTCTTTCCCACATCTGGAAGAGTTACAGTGTGGAGAAGCCCCAAAGAAGCATACCACCCAGACTGTTGCATGCCCAGAGTGAAGCATGGGGATGGATCAGTGATGGTTTGGGCTGCAATATCATGGCCCAATACTTGTGCTAGATGGGCGCGTCACTGCCAAGGACTACCGAACCATTCTGGAGGACCATGTGCACCCAATGATTCAAGCATTGTATCCTGAAGGCGGTGCAGTGTATCAGGATGACAATGCACCAATACACACAGCAAGACTGGTGACAGAGTGGTTTTATGAACATGAAAGTGAAATTGAACATCTCCCATGGCCTGCACAGTCACCAGATCTGAATATTATTGAGCCACTTTGGGGTGTTTTGGAGGAGCGAGTCAGGAAACGTTTTCCTCCACCAGCATCACGTAGTGACCTGGCCACTATTCTGCAAGAAGAATGGCTCAAAATCCCTCTAGCCACTGTGCAGGACTTGTATCTGTCATTCCCAATACAAATTGATGCTGTATTGGCCGCAAAAGGAGGCCCTACACCGTACTAATAAATTATTGGGGTCTAAAACCAGGCGTTTCAGTTTCATTGTCCAACCCCTGTATTTTCAAACGCAATTTATTTTTGTGATCAAATCTAAATTTTCAGCATCACTCCAGTCTTCAATGTCACACGATCCTTCAGAAATCACTCTAACATGTCAATTTGCTGTTCAAGAAACATTTATTATTATCATTATCAATATTTAAAACAGTTGAGTACATTTTTCTCTGATGAATAGAAAGATCCAAAGATCAGTATTTATCTGAAATAAGAAGCTTTTGTAACACTGTGTATACACTATACCATTCAAAAGCTTGGAGTCAGTGTATTTTTTTGTTTGTTTTGGAAAAAGAAATTATAGAAATTAATGTTTATTTAGCAAGGATGCTTTAAATTGATCAAAAGTGATGAACAAGACAAGATTTACAGATAAATGCTGTTCTTTTGAACTTTCTATTCATCAAAGAAACCTGAAAAAAATTTCTACTCTACTGTTTTCAACATAATAATAATAATAATAATAATAATAATAATAACAATAAATGTTTTTAAGCAGCAAATCAGCATATTAGAATGATTTCTGAAGGATCATGTGACTGGAATAATGCTGCTAAAAATTCAGCTTTGAAATCATAGGAATAAATTACATTTTAAAATATATTCAAATAGAAAACATTTATTTTAAATAGTAAAAATATTTCAAAATTTTACTGTTTTTGCTGTACTTTGGATCAAATAAATCCAGGGTTGGCGAGCAGAAGAGACTTCTTTAAAAAAAAAAAAACATTAGAAATTTTACTGTTCAAAAGCTTTTGACTGGTAACGTAAATGTAAAAAAAAAAAAAAAAATTAATAAAATATATATATAAAATAATAATAATAATAATAATAATAATAATAATATGTTTGTAATAATATATTTGTTTTAATATATACATGTATGTGTGTGTATTTTTATGTACATAATAAATATACAAAGTAGACACACATATAATATGTAAACAAACTTTTATTTTGGATGCGATCAATCGTGATTAATCGTTCGACAACCCTAATATAAAATAAATAAATAAATAAATAAATAAATAATACTTAATATTATAATCAAATAAAAATCTGAAAATAAAACTGAAAAGTTAATTTTCAATCATTTAATCATTATGAAACTCATTTATCATTAATTGATAAATTGATTTTTTACATTTCACTTATAAAGTTAACTTTGACTTAAATGCATTTAATTTGAATTTATTAAATTAAAAAATATATATGGTTTTTATTATTATTATTTTATTTAGGGCAAAATATGTTTCTTATTCACCTTAAATAATAATAATTTAAAAAAAAAATCTGTGGGAAAAAAACCTGAATCTCACCTGGTGACTCTGTGCAAGAGGAATATGGTTCGTTTGCTCTCAATGGTGATATCGCGACTGATTTTCACCAAACGCTCATATTTATCATGCTTGGTGTCGAGTTCTTGCTGGAATACTGTCAAAGTATTAATAACAAACCAGTAAATGTATAACAGTCATTCATCACGAGCATTAAACACACTGTATAACTGTCGCTTACCTTTGAAAGCAGCGATGACAGCTGAATCCGGGTTCATACAGTCCTCTGATTTCGGTCCAGCTTCTGTCTTTCGCTTTCGGGGGCATCTCTCGTCTACGAAGAACATTAAAAACATGTAACTGTTATATTTACATAAACAAAGGCACAACTCACCATCATCATAATCTGTGAGCAAACGCAGATTTCAGCGTGAACTGACACATCAAATGTTTTTAAACTCCGGTGAAAGATGCTTTACCTTCTCGTTTACTCATTTTTATAATAAAATCTGTTTTAGTTGACACGTGTGTTCGCAGATGGACAGTATACTGCTTTTATTTTACCAGATGATGGCTTTAGAGTGTTTAAATCCAGCTGAACGCCTTTATCATAAGTTTTCACATGTGTCTGCATGAAGCCGTACTTTCTCCAATATAAAACCTAGAAATAACGTGTTTTATAAATGTACTCTCAATGTCGTGAGTTCCTTGTAAAAACAGCGTATTGCGTCTTATTCAGGTTATTTTGAACACTGGCACTCGAACGGACGTCCATTGTTTACACGGACCCGCGCGTCTTAATTGCGTGCAACCGCACGGCATTTTGGGAAATGTAGTTTAGATTGGACCCTTGGCTAAAGAGGATGTTTAAATCTAGTAAGGAAAAAGCACTTAATTTTGTTTCCAACAAAGAGAAAGTAGCTCAAGCCAGACCAACATTTCTATTTTCCACCTTTTCTAAAGGTCTAAAGAAGTTCAGATTAACATTTTTAAAGATATTCATCAATGACAGCTGATGTTTTCGAGTTATTGGAACATTTTATTAATGCTAATTAAATAAATAAATACATAACAGTCATTCTTGAGAAGTGGGACAAAACATGTCAAGCAATTATAACTGCTATTAGTTTTAAAAATAAAATATTTTCAAATTGTAAATGTTATGGGGTGTTACGCCCAATGGCTCGAAAAGGACGCAACAAAACCGGGGACACACGAGAAAGTGCAGTGAATGTACAATATTTATTAACAAAAATAGAACAAAACAAATATACAAAAAAAAAAAAAAAAAAAAAAGAATATTATAACATGAAATCGTCAGATATCAGGGGTGTAAAGCTGAGTGCATGCATGGAATGTAATGGACCGTAGTGGTGTTGGATGTATAAAATAAACAAGATCAAACAAAACCAAACGAAGACCAGTCCCAAAGTGCAGCTCCCGCTTGCAGTGGCCAACGCGAACGCTTTAAACAATGCAAAAGGTGTCCACAATCCGATCCAGAAACAAGAGGGCGGAGCAACTGCTACGTTCCGAGATCGGGCGAAATCAAAGACACAGAACGGTATGACCGTATGCGGAGGATGGAGCGATGACAACATTGAATCAAAGACGCACATCACACATGGGTCGTCACATGGAGATTAATAATATAATGTATTTAACACAATTATCCCCTTCAGTTTAATTGTATTATTATTATGTGAAATCTATGACACTTCTTGTCCTATCAAAACATCAAAAACAGTGTGTCCACAGAGAAGGGTTCATTCATTCATATGCTATAAAATGGATAAAAAAATAATAATGATGATGTAAAAGAGCTTGTTTTATCAAAAACAACACTTAATAATATCTCATATCAAAGCAAGGTTGTTTTTAATGACACATGCATGTTTAATAAGGTTTCGAAATTGTGTCCTCACTTTATGTCAACACCGTCAGATATTAAATAAAAATGCCACAGTGCTCCTCTGCAGAGTACATCAGTGTCAGACAGGCTACGTTTTATAGTTTAAGAATATTTTAAATTCTAATGTTAAAATTTCCTGTGTCACAACCATGATATGTCAACACCATCTTCCAATTTCTAAGGAAATTATTTGAAATATTTAGGTAATTTTATTCTCTTGAAGCAGGTTCCTTTCATTAGCCTCTAGCATCAACAGAAAAAAGCAAAATGGCTACAACATGAACTAGATTTGTTTTGTGAAAGAAATGGCAAATTTGTCAACACCGTCAAATGTCATCACCATAAGATTTTGTGTTCCAATGATATATCAAACTACTTAAATGTGACTCTTGAATAGAAGCTTTACAAACAATAACATACTCTCTGTTTGTTGTGTTTGTTGTAATACAGTAATTGATTGATCCAATGCATTTGATAGTTAAAATGACTACAAATTCAGGTTTTGGTGACCACCGTCAGATGTGTCAACTCCGTCAGATGAATATTTTGTTAATATTTCATTATGATATTTTATATTTGTTGTTGAATTGTTGGTCACATGTGAAAGTGTAATGTGTCTGCTAACTTGAGAATGTGTTCTGAAATGTTAAATACATCAAGAGCAGTTAAAGATTAAAGCAGTTAAAGATAAAGTTAAAATAATATTACACAGTCCAAGTTAAAAAGCACATTTTGTTAAAAATTTGTCTCATTTGTCTGAGTACATGGTTTTATTTTTTCAATTTTGCACTTTGTTTTGTCCCACTTCGTTGACCTTCATGTTTGGTGAAGTGTAAAATATGTAGTGGCTGGTTTTAAGTTCATAACTGCACTACCAGTCAAAAGTTTTTGAACAGGTAAGATTTTTAATGTTTTTTTTTTTCATGTTTTTAAATAAGTCTCTTCTGCTCACCAAGCTTGCATTTATTTGATCCAAAGTGCAGCAAAATTCAGAAATATTTTTACTATATAAAATAACTGTTTTCTATTTGAATATATTTTAAAATATAATTTATTCCTGTGATCTCAATGCTGAATTTTTAATCATTACTCCTTCAGTGTCACATGATCCTTAAGAAATCTAATATTGTGATTTGCTGTTCACCAAAATATTTATTATTATTATTAGGTTGAAAACATAGCATTTTTTTTTTTCAGATTTCTTTGATGAATAGAAAGTTCAGAAGAACAGCATCTATCTGATATATATATTTGTATTATACATGTCTATAATGCTAAATAAAAGTATTAATTTCTATAATTCTATCCAATTGTATAAAACAATTCTATACAAATATATATATATATATATATATATAATACAATCACAGGAATACATTACATTTTTAAATATATTCAAATAGAAAACAGTTATTTTAAATAGTATATATTATTTCTAAATTTGTTTTTGCTGGCTTGGTGAGCAGAAGAGACCTCTTTAAAAATATTACAAATCTTACTGTTCTTACTAGCAGTGTATAAAATGTTTTTTTTTTTTCAAGCAGAATTTGTTTATTGAGATTTTGTGTAATAATATTGTAAGTTTAACTTAATTTAGAAAACATTTTAATAATTGATTTTCACATAATTCTCTCTCTCACTCACTCACACACACACACACAAAAACTAAATTTAATTTTAATTAAAAAAAAAATTATAATGTGTAATCCTACTGAAGAAACTAAAATAAATAAATAAATAAATAGTGTAGAACTGTACCAAAAAATTTACCATTGTGCAGTGAGATATTTGTGTGCTTATATATATGCTTACACACACAAGTTTTGTGAATGAAAGCTAGTTGAGAGGTCCTTTCCTTTGATTTCACATACAGTATATCAGATTACTGTTCCTCCCTGTAAACCTTCTCCTGAAGGATTCATGCCAACTGTGTACGTGCCGCCCAGAGCCTCCTCACTGTCTGAATGAGTGCCAGCATGTTCCTATAGGGGGCAGTGGACAACAAAATACACATTCATAACCATCAAATGACATTTCCGCACATTTTATTGCAACCCCATACTATTTTTTTTTTTTTTTTTGCATGCTTGGCAACTTGCACAAACAGAGTGACTTGGTCATTTGGCCAGGAGCTTTCAATGTTTTGGATGCTACAGACACAAAATGTGTGTCATCCTCACACATGAGACCCCCATCCTTAAAGTTTAAAAATAAGCTAAATATTTGTATGTACTATGAGCCAATTTATACTGTTAAAAAATAATGTTATAAATATATATAAAATATTTCTGTATTACATTACTTTTTTCCTTTCTGTGTAATGTACTGCTAGATGCATTGTTTCTTATATTCTTATATTTTATATAATATTTACTTGCTATTTTATTATTATTATTTAATATTTTCATTTAATTTATTTACTTTAATCTCATTTTTTTTCAACCCTGTTTTTTTCTAAATGTTTCAACAGACACCTTGGCAAACCCCTGATTCAGACAAATCTCTTTTCTCCTAGAATGAGAATATATGTGACCCTGGACCACAGAACCAGTCTTAAGTATCATTGGTATATTTGTTGCAATGGCCAAAAATACACTGTATGGGTCAAAATTATCTATATTTATTTTATGCCATAAGCATTAGTATATTAAGTAAAGATTGTGTTCCATGAAGATATTACTGTAAAAATATAAAAACTTAATTTTTGCTATAGTAATATGCGTTGCTAAGAATTTTATTAGAACAACTTTACAGGCGATTTTCTCAATATTTAGATTTTTTTTGCACCCTCAGATTCCTGATTTTCAAATAGTTGTATCTCGGCAAAATATTGTCCTATTCTAACAAACGATATATTAATGGAAAGCTTATTTATTCAGATGTATAAATGTATAAATCTTAATTTTAAAAAAGATTACCCTTATGACTAGTTTTCTGGTCAAGTGTCACATATTACCATTAATCAGATGTTTTAACCTATTTTTTTTGCCCATTCAGTAAACTTTTTGCACTGTGTATGCTGCTATACATGAATGATATTACAAAACAATGCATTGAAAAAAGGTCTGCTGTCTTTGTTAATGTTGATTAAAAAGAGCCTTAAATTAAATTAAATTTAATTTAATTTAATTTTTGCAGGTCGCTTTCAATTCAGCTCGATACAAAAACAATAAAATGAATTGGATCTACAGTTATCTTGTCACAAATAGAAACAAATCTGATTCAGTTGTGACCCTGGACCACAGAACCAGTCTTAAGTAGCATGTATGTATTTGTAGCAATAGCCAAAAATACATTGTATGTTTTAATGCCAACAATCTTTAGGATATTAATTAAAGATCATGTTCCATGAACATGTTTTGTAAATTTCTTACCGTAAATATATCAAAACTTAATTTTTCATTAGTAATATAAATTGCTAAGAACTTCATTTGGACAACTTTAAAGGCGATTTTCTCAATATTTTGATTTGTATGCACCCTCAGATTACAGCTTTTCAAATAGTTCTGTCTTGGCAAATATTGTACTATCATAACAAACCATATATCCATATAACCAAAGCTTATTTATTCAGCTTTGATGCATAAATGATGACATGTAAGTCTGAATTTTAAAAAAATGACCCTTATGACTAGTTTTGGTTTTGAGTTCCAGGGTCACATATAACAATTTATCAGATGTGGATTTAGTAGCCCATTCAGAAACCTTTACATGAATGATATTACAAAACAGTGCATTGAAAATAGATCGGCTGTCTTTGTTAATGCTGATTAAAAAGAGCCTTTTGTTCTTCATTAACTGTGAAACAAACAGGTGTAATAATCAACTAAACATTATCAGCATGACTAATTCTAAGTAAAAAAAAAGAAGAAAAAATCTAGTTTTGGTTAGATAGACTAGTAGATCAAATTATTTTTTTCAGGTCGCTTTCAATTCAGCTCAATGCAAAAACAATAACAGCAATTGGATCTAAAGTTATCTTGTCGCAAATAGAACCAAATCTGATTTTTTTGTGAACCTGGACCACAAAACCGGTCTTAAATAGCATGCGTATATTTGTAGCAATAGCCAAAAATACATTGTATGGGTCAAAATGATCAATTTTTCTTTTATGCCAAAAAATCATTAGGATATTAAGTAAAGATCAAGGTCCATGAATATGTTTTGTAAATTTCCTACCGTAAATATATAAAAACTTACTTTTTCATTAGTAATATGCATTGCTAAGAACTTCATTTGGACAACTTTAAAGGTGATTTTCTCAATATTTTGATTTATTTGCACCCTCAGAATACAGCTTTTCAAATAGTTAATCTTGGCAAAATTTTGTACTATACCATATATAACCAAAGCTTATTTATTCAGCTTTCAGATGACGTATAAATCTCATTAAAAAAAAAAGTTTTGAGTTCCAGGGTCACATATAACTATTCAGGTCGCTTTCAATTCAGCTCAATGCAAAAACAATAAAAGCAATTGGCTCTAAAGTCATCTTGTCACAAATAGAACCGAATCCGATTCATTTAAACAACCCCCGTCGACTTGGAACTAAAACCTGCAGCCTTTGTCTTAGTAGCCTACTCCAAATCTTTACTAATTAGGCCACCTACTACTAACAAAGGCATCTGCGTTTTAAGATCCTTCTGAATGCGACAGATATTAGGCGAAAGCTTACTCGACTTCTCCACACTCGTCCCTCCTTCGGTGTGTGTGTGAATGAAACGAGGCGGGGCGTATTTATCAGATCTGAAGCCGTGGCCACGCCCACGCCACTGACGTCAGAGGTTTGGTTTGTACTGGCGACGTGCGGAACGCAGACCAACACAAGCACGCGCAAGGAGGAGCGCGCCAGCGGGATGGAGCTCGCGCGGCACGACCCCAAACCCAGCCGTTTGTTTAACGGAAAAAGAGCAAATATTGTCGTATGATGAAGCGGGTTTGCGGTTGTTGAGGCGTGGATCAGCGTGAAAGTTATCAGCGGGAACGCGTGTGGAAGGACTGGATTTAAAGGGCCAGCAGGACGCAAGCGCGAACATGGACCGATGCGCCACGGTTCTGGACCCGGACCGCGATAAACAGTTTTGCGAGCTGTGTGGAAAGATGGAAAACCTTTTAAAATGTGGTCGTTGCCGGATTTCCTTCTACTGCAGCAAGGAACATCAGAAAGAGCACTGGAAAAAACACAAACTCACCTGCATAGAGGCTGACAAGACCAAGACTGTGGCACCAACTCCACTGCAGCAGGAGAAACCATCTGATCCAGAGAGAAAAGATCTGATCAACAGAACCGAAAGCTCGGAAACTGACAGCAGTGCCTCCAAAGCCAAACCCCAAACCCACAAACTGGCCACGGAGTATATAGTCCCCTGCATGAACAAACATGGCATTTGCGTAGTGGACAACTTTCTGGGTGAGGACATCGGGGTTTCCATACTGGAGGACGTGAAAGCTCTTCATCAGACTGGCAAGTTCACTGACGGACAGCTGGTGAGTCAGAAAAGTGATTCTACTAAAGACATAAGGGGGGATAAGATCACTTGGATCGAGGGGAAGGAGTCTGGGTGCGAGAAGATCCGCTTCTTGATGAGTCGCATGGATGACCTGGTCAGGAACAGCAATGGAAAACTGGGAAACTACTCAATAAATGGAAGGACTAAAGTAAGTATAGCGTGGATGATTTAATAACACTGGCTCAATGTTTTGAAGAAATGTGAGTCTGTAGTTTTCAGTTCAGTCTATTGATTTAAAGGGATAGTCCAGTCAAAAATGATGATTAAAAAAAAAACATTTTATAAAAAGTGTGCAAAATGAAGTGCATTTTCAATAACACAAAGCTCTTCTACGATACCTTATTCCTTCAAAAAAGAGAGTCTGTAGCTTTGCAAAAAATGAAAATCAATTAAAAGCCTTGATTTAATCAGCTTATATTCAAATAAGCCATTTTGGCTTTACCCCAAAATAAAATGTAACATTTGACACTCATACTTTCTTTTTTCAAACATATTTAAAATGCACAATAAAAAGTTTGCACAGAAAACAATTGCAAACTGTCAAATAAAGGTTTAAGCCTTGAAGGTATGGAAAACGGCCTCTCTCTGAAAAACGAAAAGGACATTCACTGCTAACATCTGGATTTAAAACAGAAATAAAAGCAAATGCAAATCTTTCATTTACTCACAAGTATGTAATTCCAAAGCTGTATGCATGCTAAAAACAAAACAGCCAAAAAAAGTTTCGGTTCCCATTGATTTCTATTGTATTTCAGTGGGAACCAACATATCTTCTTTTGTCTTCCAAAGAAGAAATAATCTTTAACTGCACACTTTAGGTATATTTTGTTGAAACTAATGCAGTTCATTGTTATTATTTTTAGGATTTTAAACAGTATCGATCAAAAGCTGCGTCTGCTCATTCTTTATAAGAGTTTCCCCATTTAAGAGTAATAGTAAAATCACCAAACTACACTACCACTCAAAAGTTTTTGAACAGTAAGATTTTCAGTGTTTTTAAGTCTGCATTTATTTAACCTGAAGTACAGTTATTTCTGTGAATTCAAAGCTGAATTTTTAGCATCATTACTCCAGTCACACGATCCTTCAGGAATAATTATTGTATTCTGATTTGCTGCTCAAAAAACATTTAGCATTATTATTATTATGTTGAAAACAGCTGAGTAGATTTTTTTTCAGGTTTTTTAGAAGAATAGAAAGTTCAGAAGAACAGCATTTATCTGAAATGGAAATCTTTTGTAACATTATAAATGTCTTTATCATCACTTTTGATAAATTTAAAACATCCTTGCTAAATAAAAGCATTAATTTTTATAATTTAAAAAGAGAATTTCAATGTTATTACATTAATATAATAACCAAAGTGACGAATGCATTTTTGAACATACATTACATATATTTAAAAGGATTTAATACAGTATTCTTTTTGATTTGCTCACTCTTGTGTTGTTTAAAAAAACATTTGATATTTTTGTCTATATAACACAAAAAAACATTGTATGTTTTATATGCAATGAATGCAAAGTGGCTATCAAGCTCCAAAAAGAAAAAGAAAAAAAACTGCATAAAAATGTCTCACTTCTTTGTTATTAACACTGATGCTGCTAATCTTTGCTATTTATTATAGCTAATTTGTGCTTTGCAGTTGAAGTCAAAGTTTACATACACCTTGCAGGATCTGCAAAATGTTAATTATTTTATCAAAATAATCAGGATTTTACAAAATGCATGTTGTTTTTTTTTTAGTACTGACCTGAATAAGATATTTGACATAAAAGATGTTTACATATAGTCCACAAGAGAAAATAATAGTTGAACTTATAAAAAATGACTCTGATCAAAAGTTTACATACACTTGATTCTTAATACTGTGTTGTTACCTGAATGATCCACAGCTGTTTTTTTTTGTTTTTTTTTGTTTAGTGATAGTTGTTCATGAGTCCCTTGTTTGTCCTGAACAGTTAAGATGCTCGCTGTTCTTCAGGAAAATTCTTTAGGTCCCACAAATTCTTTGGTTTTCCAGCATTTTTGTGTATTGAACCCTTTCTAACAATGACTGAATGCTTTTGAGATCCATCTTTTCACACTGAGGACAACTGAGGGACTGATATGCAACTATTACAGAAGGTTCAAATGCTCACTGATGCTCCAGAAGGAAAAAAACATGCATTAAGAGCCTTAAAACTTTTTGATTTTGAACATCAGGGTAAATGTAACTTATTTTGTCTTCTGGGAGACATGTAAGTATCTGTAGCTTCTAAAGGGCAGTATTCAATAAAACATATATTTAGGCAAAACAAGAAAAATATACACACATTCATTCTGTTCAAAAGTTTTCACCCCCAGCTCTGAATGCATCGTGTTTCCTTCTGGAGCATCAATGAGCGTTTGAACCTTTTGTAATAGTTGCATATGAGTCCCTCAGTTGTCCTCAGGGTAAAAAGATGGATCTCAAAAGCATACAGTCATTGTTAGAAAGGGTTCAAATACACAGAAATGCTGGAAAACCAAAGAATTTGTAGGACCTGAAGGATTTTTCTGAAGAACAGCAGGCAGTTTAACTGTTCAAGACAAACAAGGGACTCATGAACAACTATCACTAAACAAAAAAACACAGCTGTGGATCATTCAGGTACCAACACAGTATTCAGAATCAAATTTTTATAAATTCAGCTATTATTTTATAAATGTCTTTTATATGAAATATCTTATTCAGGTCAGTACTAAATAAACAACAACATGCATTTTGTATGAATCCCTCTTATTTTGGTGAAATAATTAACATTTTGCAAGGTGTATGTAAACGTTTGACTTCAACTGTTTATAGTTGATATGACTGTATTTTGGATATAATTATTGTGAAAGCAGCATGTGAGCTACTTGGAAACTATTTTGGTTATAGTGCATAATTTCCAGAGTAGATGCATCCTTGCCCTTTTTGTTCTGGCAAATTGTGATTTATTCCTTTATTTTCGTACTGGGTAGGAAAGTAATAGTTTCTGCAAAGAAGATTGCAGTGGGCATTTATATTTAGATTCTGTGCCTTTAAGCTTTGAGCAACAGTTTCACTTTGTGCATTGCAAAAAACTCCCTGCAGTAACACACATCAGGTCATGGGTTTGATTCCCAGGGAATAAAGTGTGTATCTCAGCATTAATGTAATTTACAGTTGGGTCGTTATTCCCTTGATTTGATTATATAAACGCAGATCTGTGAACAAAAACATTGAGTTTTCTTTATTTGCCATGACAGCTGATGCAATTATCAAAATAATAATAAAAAATATATAAAACCGCAGATCTTTTTACAAAGATTGATTTATTTTTCTGTCAACACTAGCACTCAGATGTCTAAACACACTTCACTGAATTGGTTTTTCATGGTCATACTTACTTTCAAATGTAAATGATTATGGTTAAATGCTTGAAATTTGTTTTGTAAGCTTTTATTTCTTTACAAAATAATGTTTTTAATGCTTAAGTTGGAGCAGATGAAAGAAGCATCATCATCAAATATGCGGCATACATGCAACTCCTTCAGGAGTGTTTAAAAGTATCCCAAGGAGCTCAAATTAAAAATAAATTTCATTTGTGACATCGTAAATTAAAACTAAAACCAAAACCATAAAAGTGATTTTATTATTAATGTAAATAAATAAACATTAACTGAAATGAAGCAAAATCTATTTTTTTTACTTGAGTAGCAAGATTGTTGGGATATTTTAAATAATTTAAGACATGACAAATAGTTGAAATGTGAAATTAATGTGGCAGCATGGCAGGTGGCTGTGTTAATGAGTGAATCACTGAATCATTTTTATCAACTGATTCGTTCAAAATGCTGATTCATTCAATTAAACACCGTCCATTGCTCAGAGACACAAAACAGTGCTGTGATCTTTGTTTGGAACTATTTTCATTGGCAAAATTGAGCAAAAACAAGCAATATTATGTAATATTATGTAAAATGTAAGTCACTTATTCCTTTACTGAACTTGTATATAATTATTATATAATGTCTTATACAAGTTTACGCTGATATCTGCAGAAGAACGTAGTAAATGTAGTAAGTAACGATTATGCTTCAGGGAAATGTATCGGGCGGAAGATTTGGGTTTCGAGCTAAAGTTAAAAAAAGGCATCATAAACCAGAGAAGGTAAACATGTTGGTATTCTTGTGGAAAAAATAAACGTGTAAGCACTGTCACCGACAGCCAGTTTGGTTTTACTTTTCTTTTTGTTTTCATTTTGAAAAGCTTATCTTGTCATTTACCTGAAGTTACGTTTACGTTACGCTTTCTTTAGTTTTTTATTAGATTCCTCAGTGTTTGCTAAATGTTCTGTAATCACTAAGCAAAGAAGAGCTAAATATGTAGCTGACAAAATTTATATTTTGGATTTTTACATTTATGGGCATTTTTCATCCTTTATAAAGCAATTCATTTTTTCTGAAAGTGTGCATTAACTTTTGCGTCAAATTCAAATTCTTATATTTAATTAACATAAGATTAAATATAAGATCACTTAGAATAACTTAGAACTTAGAATCACTTAGAAATGAAATCACTTAGAATAATAAGACATTTGAGGCTGTTACCACGCAAATAAAATCATCAACAAAATTCATCTTTTCAATGCAGAGGAAACACAGACGCTGCATCTGTATCTGGCATCTAGATGTATTTACTAGGGATGTGACAAGATCTCGTGGTACGAGATCTCGCAAGATCTTATGTATTTCGCAAGATCCGACTGGTCTCGCGAGAACGTTACCATATCCTTGCAAAACATTTTGAAGGGTTTACATTAGAGCTGCAAGATTAATCCTTAAAAGATTGTGACCTCTGTTTAAACACCTAAGGGATCTTATTCCTGAAAGACAACGATTCAGCGGTGTCTATTACAACTGTTTCACATCGCGCTGCTCACGTTCCACTTACGCTTACAATGTAAAACAAGTGTTAAAGATATTAAAATCTGCATTCACGTTGTTGCTGATACAGAAATTGCAACACAAACAGTCTTTTCACCCACATAATGAAAATCATTTCTGTGTTACAAACATTTAAATAACAGCAGTGCTGAGAATTAAGTTTATATTTTGGGTATAAACACTTATTGTCTACAATAGCAATCAAAACAAAAGTATCTTAATATGTTGCATGTATTGTAATGCTTACCCTCTTCCGCCAGGAGGTGGCTACACCTGCACTTTTAAAAATGTAAAAAATGTATCATTTAATCATTCATTCAGGAGATTTAAATTGAGACACTTACTTTATTTCTTTTAAATTTTCGTGATCTCCAATTTATTTAAAAAATCATGATTTTCAATTTATCCAGAATCATCTAGCTTTAGTTTACATGTTTATTAATGCATATAATTCATTAAAATGGAAGTTTGATTTCATAAAGTACAAGTTCATATCAAAATGCACCTATATATTGTTTTGCATTTTGTGTTTTTCAGTTGAATAAAATAAAAAAAAATCAATTAAGCTGTCATACACTCTATGATCAATTAATCAGCTACTTAAATAGTTTGTACATCTGCACTTTGTTGCTTATGAAGAGGAAATTTGTGCGTTTCAGTCTAAACTCTGGGTTTCAGCAATGACTATTCTGATTGGCCACTGCATTCTAAACTCGACAGATTTGTGTATGATTAGTTATACTGAGCAACGCTGTACAAAGGCGTAAAAGTAAAAGGAAGAATGAGTCTAGAGCCCTGACATTTTAATTAGGAAATGTAGTGGAGTAAAAGTAGGCTAAAATAGAAAAACTCAAGTAAAGTACAGATACTCCCAAAAAATACTTTTTACGTACTGGAGCCAGTGTTGGGGGACAAGTTAACGCAAGTTACGTAATAATATTACTTTTTTCAAGTAACTAGTAAAGTAACGCGTTACTTTTCCATTTCCAAGAAAATATCTTTTTCAAAAAAGTAACGCCAGTTACTTTTTGTTTTCTTTATGTATTTAATCCCATTTTATTAACCAATGACTTTGCTGCTGACCTTTGTTGATCCAATTCAACCGTACACTGCAAAAAATACTTTTCTTACTTAGATTTTTTTACTTAGATTTTCTCGTTTCCAGCCAAAATATAAAAAAAAATCTTAAATCAAGAAGGATTTTCTAGACAAGTAAATAATTATTTTCTTGTTTTCAGAAAAAAATAAAAAAGAACAACCAAAGTAATCTGCCAATGGGGTAAGCACATTTTTTTTTTTATTTCATACAGAAAACAAGATTGTTGTTTCAAGCAAAAACACACTTAATTTTGACTTGTTTTCAGAAAGAAAATCCTAGAAAATCCTTCTTGATTTAAGAATTTTTAGATATTTTGGCTGGAAACAAGACAAAAAATCCAAGTAAGAAAAGCTATTTTGCAGTGTACTAATAAACAAATCTTACTATAGATTAACTAACATCTGTGCTTTTTCTTTTCTCATTGCTGAAGAGTGTTGAACTTTCTTTTCCTACAGTACTACTGTACAGACGTGAATTTAGTTTTCCTTTAGCCTTAGGCTTATTCACTTCATTTCATTTTGCTGTGAAAGGGCTTTTACATTTGCCAAGAATCAAACGCTTTTATATTAAAAACAAACAAGCAAGCCCTGCCCAGATTTAAAAAGTAACGCAAAAGTAGCATAACGCATTACTTTCCATAAAAAGTAACTAAGTACCGTAATTAGTTACTTTTTTAGGGAGTAACACAATATTGTAATGCATTACTTTTAAAAGTAACTTTCCCCAACACTGACTGTAACAAAATATTATTACTTTGTTACATTACACCGCCGCTAGTAACACCTGTTGAAAAGGTGCCAAGTGTTTTATTTGTGTAAATTCGAAGTTTAATGACTTCACTATTATTCTAAATAGTGTAAAGTATCCAGAATACAGTCAGTGGGAGTTAAAGTCACATTTGCATTTGAATATCCCTGTTTTTTGTCAGGCCTCAGCACAAGTTTCTCCTTGCGTGTGACCTCCGATCTTTCGGGTCGGCCTCCCTCTCACTGTCCCTGAGTATATTAGAGTGACTGGCCCTCAAGAGGACGGGTCCATCCTGCCCCCGCTAGCCCACCCTCTCTTTCATATGCAAGGATTACAAATTACCATGTGAGTTACCTTGATGTTTCACGCTCTCAGCAGCGCTGCACTCTTCTGCAGTTCTTCAGTAAGCCCACAGTTTTTTTCTCTGGTATTTAACTTTTATTTAATTGAGCGGGTTAAGTCTCTGTGCCTCTTGTCTAAAGCTTTAGCCTGGCAAATATTTCAGAGTTAAAGAGATTAAAACAAGTCAAGTTCTGTAGATCTGCCAAACCACCAAACCACACTGATTTCCAATCACATTCACTCTGCTTATTTTCTATTAAAAATTAGCACTTAACCAGTTGTTTTAATATAATTGTGATACTATTACAGTTTTATTTAGTTGTCGTAGTACTTAGTACTTGTCGTATTTAGTTTAGTAGTACTAGTTTTTTTAGTAGTTTTTCTTGTCATTTAAACATTTTTATTAATATTTAAATTTTTTTCAGTTTAAGTCAGTTTAGAACATCAAGTTAAACTAAATGAAAATGATAAATATTTAAAATTTGTATTACAATTTTAGGCACTTTTCTTCATTTTAGTTCAGTATTTTTTGTAATTTATATTAAATTTTTTATTTAAATTTTTTTCTATTTAAAAAATCATTGTTATTGATTTTTATTTTAGTTTGAGTTAGAAAATAAGTTTAGGCTTCATATATGTAAAACTGTTTTTATATTCAACATTTTAATATTATAAAACTGTTATAGTTTTATTAGTTTTTATTATTATTTATTAATATTAATATTTATTATTTATTAATATTTAATTTTTTTCATCAAATATGCTGCAGCATATTTCAAGTTAAACTAAATAAAAATGAGAATTTTTTATTTTTTTTTTTTACTTTTTTATTTAAATTTTAAGTACTTTTGGTAATTTTAGTTCAGTATTGTTTTGTCATTTATTCTGTTTTTTAAAAATGTATATTTTATTTATTGTTTTGTTATTTAAAAATCAGTTTTATTGATTTTTATTTTTTAAGTTTAGGCTTTTTATATTTAAAACTATGTTTTTATATTATTATTTTTCTTAATATGAAACTATTATAGTTTTATTAGTTTTTATTATTATTAGTACACTTTTTTTGCAGTAGTTTGTCTTGCCATTTATATATTTGTTTTTATTAATATTGAATTAATTATTTGTTATTATAGATTTTTTCAGTTTAAGTAAGTTTAGAGTTTAGTTTGAGTTCTAAAGTAAGTTTAGGCTTTTTCAATATTTTAAACTTTTTTATATTATATTATGTTTGAGTGAGTTTATTATATTATGTTTAAGTGAGTTTAGAACATCAAGTTAAACTAACTAAAAAATTTTAATTTTAGGTACTTTTAGTAATTTTAGTTTAGTATGTTTAGTCATTTATACTAGCTTTATTATTAATATATATATATATATATATATATATATATTTGTTAAAAAATATTTTTATTAATTTTTATTTTAGTTTGAGCTATAAAATAAGTAGTTTTTTTTTAATATTTAACTATTTTTGTATATTATAAATTATAACATTTTTATATTTATATAATTTTTTAGCCAGATTTTATATTATAACAATTTTAGTTTGACTTATAAAATAGGTTTAGGCTTGTTAATATTTAAAACTATTTTTTATATTATAAATTATAATTTAGATTTTTTTTATATTATATTTCTTTAAATATTATAAACTATTATAGTTTTATAGTTTTATTAGTAGTAGTACTAGTTTTTATTATCATTTATACATTTTTTTTTAATAATTATTTAATTAATTATTTTTTTATAAATTATTTTTTTCAGTTTAAATGAGATTAGAACATCAAGATTTTCATTTTGATTTAAATTTGAGGTACTTTTAGTAATTTTAGTTCAGTATCTTGTTATAAAATAAGGTACTTTTAGTTAACTAATAAATCTGCTTAACCAGTATTATTATTATTAACTATTAAAAGGTTCATAACTACAACGTTTGATTATAGACAGATGGATGTAAACATGACTGTTCATATTTAACAGTTTCAGGCTGTTTTTAAAGGCATTGAGAATTAAAAATACATTCGCATTGACAGTAAACCCGTAGCTTGTTTTTGACAGTTGTTTTCATTGTATATCGGCTAATGCTGGTCTTGTTCTTGACTTAATTTCCTATTTTTGTTTCTCTCTCTTTCTGCTCTTTGACCATTTTTGTTTCATCACATTATATGAGCCTGATATTGTACAGCAATTGTCTGAACCAACTTCATGCATTTCGTTACACTGATAAAGGTCAAGCAGAAATACTGTATCAACCATGCAATGACTTGCACAACTCTCTCTCTCATGCCAATGATGAATGCATATTTTTAAACAGGCATTACATTTATTTTTAATGACTGAATACATTTATTCTTTGTTATTTACTCACTCTCATGTTGTCCCAAACCTGTAAGACTTACTTTCTTAGCATTAACCAGCATTTATGGAAAAAAAGAAAATCCAAAATGACATATTATCTTTGTAGAAACAGAAGCGTGTACGTTCATTCAAACGTTTCCTTTTGACTTCCACAGCAGAAAGAAAGCCATCGAAGTTTAAAATGATATTAAGGTTAGTAAATGATGCTTAGATTTGACTGTAATGTAACGTTTATGGTATGCAGCGCTACAATAGCCTCTCTGTGCACTTCATAGTTTGTGTGAGTGGATCTATGCAAACAATGCATATGGAGAGAGTCGTGCTTTTACTGACTTCTGACCTGATTTGCTGGTTTGTGCAAAAGGGAAGTCATGTGGATTTGGCTTCAGAAGGCTTTGGCTGGATTGAGACTTTCTTATATGGAATCATTTCGCAACTGTACGGTCGATGAGGTTCATGACATTTATGAGGGGGAAAAAGACTGCCTTTTACTTTTTTTAAATGCATTATGTTTAAGTATCTTTTGCATATTAAAGGAATAGTTCACAAAAAGATGAACATTTACTGAAAATGTACTCACCCTCAGATCATCAGATATTGTAGATGTGTTTGTTTCTTGATCAGATAAATGTAGCATTGAATCACTTGCTCACCAATAGATCATCTGCAGTAAATGGGTGCTGTCAGAATGAGGGTCCAAACAGCTGATAAAAACATCACAATAATCCACAAGTAATCCACACCACTCCAGTCCATCAGTTAACATCTTGAGAAGACAAAAGCTGCCCGTTTGTAAGAAACAAATCCATCATCAAGATGTTTTTATCTTAAAATTGATGCCTCTGGCTACAATTTAAGTTCATAATCCATAATATTGCTTTCTGATGAGTTTGTGTCTTCATCAGATTTGGAGAAATGTAGCATTGCATCACTTGCTCACCAATGGATCCTCTGCAGTGAATGGGTGCCATCAAAATGAGAGTCCAAACAGCTGATAAAAACATCACAATAATCCACAAGTAATCCACACCACTCCAGTCCATCAGTTAATGTCTTGAGAAGACAAAAGCTGAATGTTTGTAATAAACAAATCTATCATGAACACATTTTTAACTAAAATGCAAGTCTATAATCCAAAATAACGCTTCTTCTAGTGGAAAAGTCTCCTGTTGTCACTCACATCAAAATCCAGCCACATATTTATTTAGAGCTGTTTCGGCTTGTAAACCATGCTTGATCTGTGCAGATTTCTCTCCTGATTTAGACAAGACCATTTTTTTCACTTCAGAAAGTGATATTATGAATAAAGGAGTCAATAGAAGTCTGGAATTTGGTGCCATTTGTGTCCCCAGTAAAGATCATGATATTATTGCCTTAAAATGTTCAATAACATTGATTTTTAAAGTTATGTGACATAAATGACACATTTTGACCTTTAAGCATATTTAAGTTTTTTTTAATAATTCTAAACATTTCACAACATTTTAAACCACCAAATATCATAATTTTTCCTATGTCCCCCAGGCCTGTGTCTGCCATTTTGATGTTCAATACATGAGTATTAATTAATTAATACATTAATATGAGTGATTTTTTAGGGGTGGGTTAAGGTGTAAGGGATGGGTCAACGGTGTAATTACAAATGTAAATACAGAAATTTATTACAGATGTAATTACATGCAGGAATTTTTAAAATATAAGTACAATGTAAAAACATATATGCACACAATAAGTACATTGTAACAAATTATGAATTTAAATGTAAGTACATAGTAGTTAAGGCCACTTAATATAAAGTGGGACCTAAATTTTTATTTGTAAAAGTAGCATTTAAAAAAAACATTCAGTTCTATATTTGACCAACCTTCTGTGTTAGCATTTTTTTGCTCAGGCTTAGTGTAATGACTAATTTTAGGTCAAAATGTCCACCCTGTTAAGTCAAAAAACCTAACAGGGTGGACACATTTAGTAAATGGATCCTTAAATGTACAGTTGCAACTGAAATTATTCATCCCCCTTGACCTGCAAGACATTTTGCTGCAGAGAACAAAGTTTTGTGAAAACAATTCAACATAAGCATCAGCACAATATTAGAGGAAGTTTATTAGTACACATTTGCGTAATTTTGAAAACGTAACTCCTTTCTTTGGGTCACCTTGCAAGTCTTTAACTGTACATTGCAGGCTTTTCTCAGTTGCTCTGATCAAACATTTTATGATAATTTGGTTTTCTGGTACAACACACTATAAACTGAGTAAGGCTTCCAGCTTTGTCTATAGGAACTTTTAATGTCTTGGAAATCTTCATAAAAAATATAAAATCTTCTTCTCTATAGCTTGTTCTCTTCACTTCTGTTGACTTTACTATATTTGCTACTAATTTAGTAAGCTAACTTATTTTTTATAACAGAGTTCGTAAAGGCTTAATTGTGTTTTAAGACAATTTTGTTCCTTACCATAAAAATAAGTGACTTAAAACAGCAATGTTGAATAATTATGATAGCTGTGTTATTAAAAAACTCAAAAACATTACACAATATGTGACCCTGGACCACAAAGCCAGTCTTAAGTCGCTGGGGTATATTTGTAGCAATAGCCAAAAATACATTGTATGGGTCAAAATTATTGATTTTTCTTTTATTTCGTAAATGTATCAAAACTTAATTTTTGATGAGTAATATGCATTGCTAGAACTTCATCTGGACAACTTTAAAGGCGATTTTCTAAATATTTAGATTTTTTTGCACCCTCAGATTCCAGATTTTCAAATAGTTGTATCTCGGCCAAATATTTTCCTATTCTGACAAACCAAACATCAATGGAAAGCTTATGTATTCAGCTTTTGATGTATAAATTTCCAAAAATGGACCTTTATGACTTGTTTTGTGGTGCAGGGTCACATATATTTATATCATCACTTTTAATATGCCAGTAAACTGTTGTAGATGCAGTTTTGATCTTCAGAAAAGCTTGTATTTGTAAAGTACTGCAATCTCTGGGGGGGTTAAATAATTTAGATAGCAACTCTATATATCTAAGATTGACCAAAATTACTTTTCACGTTTTACATCTCCCTATCACACAAGAATTATTATTATTATTTTTTTAAATGTGTTTACTTTAAGTGTTATGATGTCCAAAAAGCACCGAATCCTGGGAATGACATGGAAAAATAGTGATATTTGGTGTTTAGAAGTGTTAAAAAGAAAAACTTAAATATGCTTCAAATTCAAAACTTTAAAATGGATGTCACTGAAATTTCTACAAAGCAATAACATCATGATCTTTACTGGGGACACAAAAGGCAACGAATGATGGATGGATTTGTTTCTTTTGTCTTCAAAAGATGGACTGGAGTGGTGTGGATTACTTGTGGATTATTGTGATGTTTTTATCAGCTGTTTGGAGACTCATTTTGACGGCACCCATTCACTGCAGAGCATCCACTGGTGAGCAAGTGACGTAATGCGACATTTCTTCAAATCTGATGAAGAAACAAACTCATCCACATCCCGGATGGCTTGAGCGTGAGTAAATTTGCAGCAAATTTTCATTTTTGGCCAATTTATTTCTTTAAATTGCTTGCTTAAAGTTCCTCAGGCAGAAATCCAAGATCTGCCTTGAGAAAAGACTGTTGTTTTGATACTTTGCAGCTGTCGGCCCGAATAGAAAAAGAGGATGCCGGAGGTGCTGGTGTGTCATGGGAATGCCAAACATGTTAAAGCATAATCGTTAATAACACTCTCCTGTTAATATAAAGTAGAGCCAAAGCCCTTGTGAATTAATGTCTAGACTGCTGCTCATGTAGATCGTATCAGCCAGCCTTCAAAGATCACGTACTCGTACACTTAGCCAAGGCTTTCAGAGGCTTACAGATTTGTTAATGTCTTATGGTTGATCATCTAATACGATTAGCATTCAGTGTTGCAGTCTTGGTCTTTTGTTCTTGCTTATGCATGGACGTGGCATAAATAAGTGGCATTTAAAGTCTACCCTTTTTTCAAGTACATGTCGTGTCACTGGCACTTTATCATGTTCTGCATGGTTTAATCACGCTTCGCTGGTGTTTGTAGTGGCTTTCTGCAGGTCATCCTCCTTTTCCTCCTACTTAGGAAATTAGTGTGTCCTGAGGGACTGTGTAAATTTGATATTATCAGTCTGAAATCAAAAATATCCAGAGGCATTATGAGTACTGCTGAGACTTCATTAAAGGGATAGCTCGACAAAAATTCATTGTTCAAAATGTTTTGAAAAAAGAAAGTCACCGATGACAAAATGTCATAACCCTTTAAGCATTTAGGCTCAGTTTTTTTGTCTTAAGTCTCCAAAAATAGCAATATGCATCAGTTTTAAATGCATCATTTAAAATCATGCTGTTATGTGTTTTACAAAGAAACTTAATCCTACCACATAAATTGAAAAAATGACTCACCGTCCCCACTGACTTTTTAGAGGCTCAGTTTATTACTATTCTGATTACTTGATTTATTTTTGGAGTTTAATTTGAGTCTGCGAAGGTTAGCTGAGAGCGTGGTTCGCATCGGACACAAAAATAAACAGTGGCGTGAGGCTAGCTGTGCTCAACGTCTCTTATCAAACAATCAAACCAAATATTATTGTTTCAATAGTCAGTTGTTTTGGAGGACCCTAAAAGCTTTGATTGTCCATAAAATGTTTTATCGTCAAAACAAATGTCCTTTTTTCATCTGCCAGCTTAATAATGCCAAGTTGCATGCCAAGTTGTTGGATAAAGTGATCCTGTATCGCAGGCTGGCAGATTTTGGTGCTACTAATGCAGGGAAAAAATCAAGTTTGAATGCATTGTGTGTCATTTTAAATTAACAACGCTTCCAAATGCATTAACGTAAAAGATGTCTACAGGGTTCATACATATACTGTAAAATGATATTCTAGTAATTTCAGGACTTTTTATTTATTTATTTTTTTTGTCTTCCATTTCAAATTCTTAAAAAAAAAAAAAAATATATATATATATATATATATATATATATATATATATGAAAGTATACTAATAAAAATGGCAAAAATAAAGCACATGTGAAGTATTACTACTAAAGTATTACAAAATATACTACACTTTTCATATTTTTACTTTTGTTTTGTTTTTATAACTGTACTGCCTTAATGGTTTTATGTTTTTTACTGTTTAAGGGGAAAAAATCTGAAAAAAAAAAAAAAAATTCACAAAATCGCTCCTGATTCACAAAACCGAAGTCCTGATCTGAATCAAATGATTCTGGCTCCACGCTCCGAAGTCTGAATAGTACCATAATTTCAGATCATGACTTAATTGTGAACCATTTGACTTAGATCAGAACTTGCGCATCGCGATTCATTTAATTTAGATTGAAACTTCAAATCACAGATCTTTTGATTTGAATCATTCAATTCGATCTAAATGATTCACGTACCATCATTTCAGATCAGGACTTCAAATCATTTGACTTAGATCGGAACTTTGCGTAGAGCGAATCATTTGGACTTCAAATTGGAAATCATTTAATTTGAATCATTCAATTTGCAAAAGGATTCACAAACCCGTTCCAATCTAAACTAAATGATTCACGATGCATGCTCTGAAGTCCCAATCTGAATGATTCACGTGCCTTAATTTCAGAACTCAGATTGCAGATTGCAAATTATTTGACTTAGATTGTAACTTTGCGTATCGCAAATCATGTGATTTAGATCGGGACTTCAAATCAGGTTTCGTGAATCATTTAATTTGTGAAATGATTCGTGAACCCATTCGGATCTAATTCAAATTGTTTGCGAACCATGCTTTGAAGTCCTGATCTGACTAATACCAGTACCATCATTTCAGATAAGGACTTGATCGCGGATCGCAAATCATTTGGATCGGTACTTTGCGTATTGCGAATCATTTGATTTAGATCAGGACTTCAAATTGCAAATTATTTGATTTGAATCATTCAATTTGCAAAAGAATTCACAAATCCATTCTGATCTAAATCAAATGATTCGCTATCCACGCTTTGAAGTCCCAATCTAAATGATTCACGTGCCATCATTTCAGATCAGGACTTGATCGCGGATAACAAATAATTTACTTAGAACGTAACTTCGCGTATTGCAAAACATTTGATTTAGATCAGGACTTCATTTGATTTGAATCATTCAATTTGCAAAAGCATTCACAAACCCGTTCCAATCTAAATCAAATGATGCATGCTCTGAAGTCCCGATCTGAATGATTCCTGTACCTTCATTTCAGATTGGATTGCAGATTGCAAATCATTTGACTTAGAGTGGAGCTTTGTGTATCGCAAATCATCGGGACTTCAGATCGCGTATCGTGAATCATTTGATTTGCGTCATTCAATTCGCGAAATGAATCACTAACCCGTTTCAATCTAAATCAAATGATTTGCGATGCATGCTCTGAAGTCCCGATCTGAATGATTCACATACCTTAATTTCAGATCAGGTCTCGGATTGCAAATTATTTGACTTAGATTGTAACTTTGCGTATTGCAAATTATGTGAATCATTTTGCGACTCGCGATCACAAGGTTGAATCAATCGGAGCGGTTCCAGCATAAATGACTCTGTTCCTCTTTTCGCATTGTCCAGCCATGTTTACACGACGCTGTCAGTACTACTACAACTTAGCCCAATTGTTTTCTGACATTAACGGAAATAAGCAAAAAAGATAGTGTTTTTTGAATTGCATGAATTTAACATTTATTTCATAGTTACATTGTCTTTCAATAATTCAATCACTTTTCCAAGTACCTCTTCAGGATTATTGCTATTTTCAAGGGTTTTCCAGGCCTTAAATTTCAAAAAGTCAAATTCGAGTACTTTCAGCACCTTGTACAAACCCTGTGTCTGTTTTTTTGTGCAAACAAGTTGCATCAATCAGTTTCTGCTTTTTACTTCCTATATTAAACATTCAGCATTAGTTTAATAATGTATTTACCCATGTTTCTGTTCTAATCTCAAACAACAGTTTTTCCAAAATTAAAATGTACTCACCCTCATGCCATCCGAGGTGTAGATGAGTATGTGTCTTCATCAGATTTCTTTACATCACTTGCTCACCAAAGGATCCTCTGTAGTGAATGGGTGCCATCAGAATGAGAGTCCAAACAGTCCACAAGTAATAATCCACAAGTAATCCACACCACTCCAGTTCATCAGCTAACATCTTGATAAGCCAAAAGCTGCATGTTTGTAAGAAACAAATACATCGAGATGTTTTTTTTTAACTTCAAACCATTGCTTCTGAGTCCATAATCGATAATAATGCTTCTTCCAGTAAAAAAAGGTGTCTCTAACATCATAATCCTTCAATATGTTTGTTAACAGTGCTTGATCTGTCCAAATTTCTCTCCTGATTCAGACCAGACCACTTTTTCCACTACATGGAGGAAGTGTTATTGTGGATAATGGACTGTGGTTTATAGTTAAAACATCTTAATGATGGATTTGTTTCTTATAAACGCACAGCTTCTCACTTCTCAAGATGTTAACTGATGGACTGGAGTGGTGTGGATTATTTGTAGATTACTGTGATGTTTTTAACACCTGTTTGAGCTCTTGTATTTACAAGTACATGTTTTAAGGTTATATGACAGTCCCATGATACATCCATGTGAGCAGTTTGTCACTAATGAGGGATCCTGCTGCTGAGGTTTTATGGTTCGGAGGGCAGGAACTCTCTTAATATTCAGACGTCGGCTCAAACTGGCTGGAATGTAAACAAAAGCCCTCAGCGGCTGGATCGGCCTGTTAATGAGGCTGTAAGGAATGCGGAAGAATGACACCGCTAGGATGGAGCAACGGCCGCTACACCCACATAAACACATCCTTTACTGTAAGGGCCCGAGTGTACGTTATCTTACACACACATCCATGAGAGCTGGCTGCGGCACATTCGCTCGTGTGAGTCAGAGCTGCGGTTTTGAGTTGTATATGTGACTTTCAGAAATGCAGTTTTGTACATGAAAGCCAGATCTGAAGAGTATGAAGCACAAGGCTATTTCTAAAAAAAAAAGCTTTCTGATTTAATGCATTGATTGAAAATACTTTATAAAACAAATTAATGCATGGATGTGAAATATGCATAATGCATTTGAGCTGAAGTATAAAATGTGTATAAAATTTGTTATACATAAACATTTGAAAGCGCAATGACTGAAGTATTCCAGACAACCAAGTAACAGCTGATTTAATGTGAGTTTAGTTTTGCGAATTTGCTGATTAAGCTATTATTTTAAATAATTAAAACTTGTGCAATAAAGAATTTGTTGATTTTGTTTTTCATATTGACCTAAATAACAACTTGTTTAAAAAATGAGTATTCATAATTTAAAATCACTAAAATTGAGAAAAGTTGATTTCTGATGTTTTTCATATTCATGCAAAAAAAAAAAAAAAAATCATAATCATCTAAATAATTAGCAACTTGTTTTAAAAAAAGTGTATTATTAATCATTTGAAAAATATTAAATTACATTTATAGAATTTCGATTTTTTTTTATATTCACCCAAATAATTATTATTTTTTAATTGTATTTTTAATAATTTAAAAATCACTGAACTGAAGTGGAATTTATAGAAATGTGTGAATCCTCACGGTCTGTTGTTTATGCTGCTATTTGCGCACATAAATCGAACGCTCTAAAATAATAAAAAAGCTTAATTTGTCGGCCAGGAAAATAATCTAAATGAACAAAATGCTGTATTATACAATTCTCAGAAATCCCGAAATTTAAGTAAAGTTTACAAACCGTGACTTGTACTTGAGGATAAACTTAAAATAGTTAAGTAGAAATTACTCATCAAACTCTAACTGTACATTTAAATTGACTTAAATCCTTTCCTAATTTTACTTAATTCTATACTTAAATTTTACTTAAAAAATGTCCGTGCAAAAACTTGCCAAATTAAGATTAAGTAAATTGACTTGTATTTTTCAGTGTATAAATGAATGTCATTGTTTGCAGATATAAGGTTAAAGGGTGTTTTTAGAGTAAGATCAGTTTTACTTTCTTTTTGGCGGGGTTTGTTCGTCTATCCGTTTCGTAAACTCTAGGGGCAAGGCTTCTAAACCGGGGTGTTTTTAGGGGTGTGATATTTATTTTACGTCATATTTACAATTGTTTTCTGCCAGGCATACAAATGTTTGATGAATCACACGTGAACTCTGTCTTAAAGGGATACTTCACTTTGAAATTAAATTTTGATATGTTTTAGCTTACCCCAAGGGCATCCAAGATGTAGGTGTATTTGTTTCCGCAGTAGTTTAAATTTTGATATTTTTAGGTCCAAACGTTCTTGTCTGTCAGTCATATAATGCATGCCTATGGTCACCTCATAAAAGAAAACGCACAGATTCAAATTAAACAGTCCAAATTAAACAATTCCCCATCGTAAGTACACATTGATGGCCTAAGACACTAAACAAGCGGTTTGTGTGAGAAAACGAACAGTATTTGTATCATTTTTTACCTCTTGTACACCACGTCCAAGTTATCTGAGGGCGCGCGCTTCCTGGTGTGTGACAGCGTTCTGGCTTATTGATTATCGCCGGAAGTGATCGCTCGCGCGAGCATATGTAATTCTTTTCTTTTTCGGATAAACGCAAACTAGTACCATTTCTGTTAGCCGTCTTACCTACAATCTCTGTTCTGTGTAAACAATGAGTGACGTGCACGCGCAAGAGATCGCTTTCCGGCGCTTGCGCTGGAAAATCAATAAGCCAGAACGCCACACACTAGGAAGCGTGAGCCCTCGGATAACTTGGACGTGGTGGTGTACAAGAGGTAAAAACGATATAAATACTGTTCGTTTTCTCACAAAAACGCTCGTTTAGTGTCTTAGGCCATCAATGTGTACTTATGATGGGGAATTGTTTAATTTGGACTGTTTAATTTGAATCTGTGCATTTTCTTTGATGAGGTGACCATAGGCATGCATTATATGACTGACAGACAAGAACGGTTGGACCTAAAAATATCAAAATTTAAACTACTGCGGAAACAAATACACCTACATCTTGGAAAAACATATCAAAATTTAATTTCAAAGTGAACTATCCCTTTAAGATGATTTGTGCACTCGGATCTGCGCTAGGGGTGTGCGATAGTATCGTAATTGTTGTTTCAATGATGTGTGTTTTGATATTATCAAAATTATCAAAGGTATAATGCGAAAAACGAACAAAACACACCTACAGAGTGCACGCATAAGGTTACATTATGTGATGAAGTCTATTAAGTATGCATTTAGAGTGTGTTCTTTCACTGCTTCAGTCTATTAAATGCATTTAGAATGATCACATAATTCAAGACAGAAAATTGGGGACAGAAAAAGTATATATTTATATCATTTCATATAGTTAAACAATATCACATGAAGAAGAGCGCCGTTTATTCCTTCAAAAATCAGCATGACTACAAATGTTATATTGATTTTATACAACAGTTCAAAAAAAAGAAGTAAATATTAACAGACTTTTAGACCACATATTTCCTGTTTTTGCTTAATTTCGCCAACAAAAATCATTCCAAACACAGCCACAGCACTGTTTTGCGTCTGAGCAACATGACAGTGTTTTGTTTCTGAATGAATCAACCGTTTAAATGATTCGGTTTTAATTTCACATTCAAAGTATCTTGTCACTTTTAAAATACTTTCAAATATAGCTGCATTATCACGTGTAAATGCATCTAAATTACACTTCATATGCAACTTCTGCAAAGATGAATTCTGTTGATACTGATTTCATTTGTTTAGTAGCAGCCTAAATGTATTATTATTATAAGTGACTGATTAAATGTAAGAATTTGACTCAAAAGATGCACACTTTTAGAAAAAATGGCTTTATAAAGGTAAAAAAGCCCATAAAAGGTAAAAATCAATTTAAACTTTTATGAAAAGAATAATTTTTTTCACTGCTGTGACTTTAAAACGTTTTTGACATTCTTGATAAATCAGCACAAATCCTTAAGAACAAAAAACACACAGCAAAATATTGATTTCGATAAAATCCCAGAAAATATCGAGATATTATTTTTTGTCAATATCGCACACCCTAATCTGCGCTCGTTTCTACGTTAGGTTGATAAATGAGGCCCGCTATCTGCTGAAGTCGTCTCGGTGGTTTTGTTTTCAGGAGTTTTTACGGGAAATGTGCGTGGAAGGGCCTGTCGGGGGAAGGTTCGTGTGTTTTTGTTTAGTCATTTGTTTTTGAAGTCAAACCCCTCCCAAGCACTCCCGCCGTAACTGTTCCACGCCAACGAGAACAAGTTTCAGCGCCGACGACCTAAAGCTGTGATTTATCGCGTTTTCTTAATCTAGTATCCTGTCCTTTTGTGTGGCAGGCCTCACACTTTCTCAGGCAGTGACAGATGTGTTTACCCATCTCCAGCTCATCTCCTCGGCCGCAGCCTTCCTCACGCGCCGCACGTAGCAGGATCATTAAAATACTGCTTCCTCTGGCAAGAGGCCAAGCATCCGGGGTTCAGATCAGTTCATCTCTGTCTTTTGCGCTCGCACATGGAGGTGGAGGTTCGGCAGGGAGGGTTAAAGCACGAAATGTTGTGACGCTCAGGAAACAATTGCCAAGCAGCTACCCCTGTCCAGCCTTCAGGGTCAGACCGCCTGGAGTGTGTAAGACCAGCGCTTACACCATTACATTGTTTTTAGAAAGCTGCACCCATGTGCTATAAACACACACACATTTGTATATATATATATATAAAATACACCGCTGTTCAAAAGTATATGGTATTAGTAAGATTTGTAATGTTTTTAAAGAATTCTCTTCTGCTCATCAAGGCTGCATTTACCTGATCAAAAATAGCCTACAGTAATATTGTGAAATATTATTACAGTTTAAAATAATGGTTTTCCATGTGAATATATTTTAAAATAGAATTTATTCCTGTGATGCAATGCTGAATTTTCAGCATCATTACTCCAGTCTTCAGTGTCACACGATCCTTCGGAAATCATTCTAATATACTGATTTATTACTTTTATTATCAATTTTGGAAGCTGTTGTGATGCTTAATATTTTTTATTGTGATTTTTTTTTTTTTTTTTTTTTTTTCAGGATTTTTTGATGAATACAAAGTGAAAAAAGAACAGCATTTGTTCAAAATATAAATCTTTTCTAACAATGTAAGTCTTTGCAATCCTTGCTGAATAAAGTATTAATTTCTTTCAAAAAAAAGTAGAAAGAAAGAATAAAAATGTATTGACCCCAAACTTTTAAATGGTGGTTTATATTATTACAAAAGATTTTTATTTTAAATAAACACTGTTCTTTTTAACTTTTTATTTAATAAAGAATCCTGGAAAGAAGTATCACAGGTTCCAACCAAATATTAAACAGCACAAAAATGTTTTCAACATTGATAATAAATCAGTATTTATATAATATATGTTTATATATATATATATATATATATATATATAGACTGGAGTAATGATTCAAAAAATTTTGCTTTGCATCACAGGAATTAATTACATTTTAAAATATATTCGAATAGAAAACTGTTATTGTACATTGAAATAATATTTCACAATATTACTGTTTTTTTCCTAGATTTTTTATTAAATAAATGCAGCCTTGACGAGCATAAGAAACTTCTTTAAAAACATAAAAAACCTTACTGATCAAAAACGTTTGAACGGCAGTATGTATATATTATATATTATATGTATATATTACTGACTTGCATTTAAATATATACATTTAATATAATACTATTTTTTTTATATTCATGTAAAATAAATACTTCTTAAATAATTAACGCTTCAATTACACCTGTAATGAAATGTATTTTTTGTAAAGTTTTTATATATATATATTGTGGTAGTATTTGTAATACTGACTTTAATTCATTCATTTATTTTTCTCAAATAAATGCGTAACAATTTTTTTTTTCTTAAGGCAATGTATGGAATATTTATTTGTAGTGGTGTCAATCAATAATAAAAAAAGTCATTAATCACAATTTTTTCCTGAGTTTTTAATTATAATTTTATATTGCAATAATTTTAGAAACAACATAAAGAACATATATTTTTTAATATTTGTTTAATGCCATTTTTTATGACTGAAGGCAAGTATCACTGATACCAACTGATGTCTCTATGATTTTGTTCCTAATATTTAACCACTGAATATAACCATTCAGCATTACATTATATTCTATAACTTTAATTTATCCAAAATAAAAAACAAAATCGTTTTTTATTATCATCATATCATTTTTTTTATTTCGTATTTGCACAAATAATAATAAAATCATAAATAAGTAATTAATCAATTATTTAAAAAAGTAACAAATAAATAAATAAAAAGTGTATTTTTTAACATTTATGAATTTGAATGTATTAAAAGTAAAAAATATTGTATAACAAATTATATTCTTCTTATTTTAGAGCTTAATATTTTTTTATTCACCCACATAATTAATAACTTAAAATATATTTTTAAAATAATTTAAAAGTCATTCAACTTTACTGTGTTTTATTTATACATTATTTATTTATACAATATTTAGACTTTGGTAGTATTTGTACTGATATAAAATTTGAATTTCATGAATAAAAAACATTATATATATGTTTTTTTTAGTGCAAAATATTTTGCATATTTACTCAAATAATAGACATCTAAAATAATAATATTTTCAAATTATTTTTAATAATAATAATAATAATAATAATAACACGTATTAATCATTAAATTGAATTATGGTAGTAAAGTATTTATACATTGTGATAGCATTTATAGACTTAAATTTATTGAATTAAAGATATTGTATAACAATATATGTATATATAAATATTTAAATTAGTATATAATAAACATATTTTCTTATTCACGCAAATAATGAAAAAAATGAAACTCATTTAGTGAAAAATAAATAAAATCGTAAAATAGTACATTTTAGACTTAAATCTTAAATCTTGTTTTTGAATTTTTTAGTCAGTGACATATGTAAGCCACAAGCTAAAAAATAAAATATGATCAAGAAGCACTGCTGAGTCCTGTGTCTATACTCCATCAAATCTGATGGCTTCTCAAGAAAAGTATATAAACATTAACGGTTTTTATTAATGTTCATTTAACCTTAAATCCTTTCACATTGTAAAAGAGGGAAATAACAGCGAATGCTGAGGAAACTAAGACGTATGTTTTCATTACACACTTCCAGCAGCTCTTGGCTTTTGGCTCAAGAGCGCAGGCAGACTCTAGTGTTTATGATGTTTGTAATAATGTTGCTATGGTTTTGTGTGTAGAATGTGGAAGAACTTGCTTGATTTCTGATATGAGACGCTGACAATGATGATTTGACCTGAAAACATCTGAAAGACCTGTCATTGGAAGAATGCAGGATATGAAGCTTTCTACTAAAACCTTCAATACACATGCATACAAATATATATCAAATTTAGCATTGTGCATTGTGTTGTTCTGACCTAAATTTATTCCATTTTTAAAAATCAATTTAATATAATATTGTTTTTATATTAAGGGAATAGCTTTTTATTTATTTATTTATTGTTTAATTAGTTTTTAAAAATAAACTTAATAATTTAATAATGTTAATAATTTACACTGAAATTAAATTTATGTATTTTATTTATTTATTTTTTTTGTAAAGTATTGAAACATTGTATTTGTTGTACTTATTTATTTTTTTCCAAAAACATTTATGACAAATTCGATTTTTATATTAGGGCAAAATATGTTTTCATATTTACCAAAATAATCAAAAACTACAATAAATAAATATAAATGATTTAATGAATTAATAAATTAATCAAATTTATTTATTATAATTAAAAATTCTTTAAATTAAATACATGAATTATTTACATTTAACATGATGTATATATATTCACCAAAATAGTTAAAAACTAAAATAAACAAATATAAATGATTTAATTAATTAATAAGTTAATTACATTTATTTTTAATAATTAAAATATAAAATTCATTAATAATTGAAATTAAATTATTTAAGTTTTTAGGGCTTAATATTTTTTGCATTCACCAAAGTAATTAAAAACTAAAATAATTGTATTTACTAAAATAAATAAATAAAATAAAATAAATTATTTTTTTAAAAGGTGATTTTATTTATTTTTAATAATAAAAAAATCATTAAATTCATTAATCATTCAATTAAATGCATGAATTATTTAAAGTTTTAAGAGCTTAATATTTTTTGTATTCACCAAAATAATTAACTAAAATAAATAAATGAATATAAATGGTGATCATGAATGGTGGTCATGAACTAATAAATTATTATTTTTTTATTAAATCAATTTTATTTATTAAAAAAAAAAGTATTTATTTTAATAACTAAAAAAAACTTTAAATTCATTAATTAAATTACTTTTTTTTTTTTTTTTTTTTTACATTTAATTTGTAAAATCTTCATACATCATGGTAGTATTTCTAGGGACTTCAATTTATTGAATTTAAATGTATTAATTTTTAATTTATTATTAAAAAAAAATTGCATAACAAAACATTTTTATGGCTTAATATTTTTTTATTCACCCAATCAATTAAAAATATAGGATATGAAGCTTATATATGAAACGAAAAGAGTAAAAAATGCATTAAAAATCAGTGAAAACGACCATTTTGTTGTCTGTTTTGTTCACAGGCGATGGTGGCGTGTTATCCGGGTAAAGGCACTGGTTATGTGCGTCATGTGGACAACCCGAACGGTGATGGGAGATGTGTCACATGCATATATTATCTAAATAAGAATTGGGATGCCAAGGTACGCAAGTCATTTAATCATCACAAGTTTTGACTTAACGTTAAAAGAGTATGACTTGAACAAATCTCTCTGGACTTTCAATTTGAAGCATGGTGTTTGGCTCACATTGCATTTGATTCTGGACAATTTTACGTCTTTGCGGTTTTTAAAGCATGCAGTCATTGCTGAATGTCCAGCGTCTGCATACGTGCCAGTATGCCTGCATCATTTCAGCCTAATCCCATTAACCTCAGCGATTGCAATCTCCAGAGAAAACCAGGAGGAGAGATCCTAAAACAGCTCACCGAGTCACGGAAATGAGGCACGAGACTCATTACGAGAAAAAAAAAGATGCTTCCCGTACACAAAAACCATGCATTTAATGCAGTATGCTTTATAAAATAGCATAAATGTCCTTGACTTGTTCCATATGTACTTTAGCTGCTTGGCTACACAGGCTTTTTGAGGGAAAAAATGGATATTTGACTCTTACCTGCTGCCATGTTCCTGTTTTCTTCTGATAGTCTTGTTCAAGGCTAGATTTTAAGAAAGCACAAAGATTTAGGATGAGTTACATGAAAAAAAATTAATACTAAAAGTTAGTTGACCCTGCTATACAACCCCAAAAATCATGAATCTTACATTTTCTTTAGGAAAAATGAAAATAATTATATTTTTCTTCTTTTGTCTCTTACTTTAGTCATTTAATATGTCAATATTCTATTTTTTAAATAATCTGTAATTGTCATTATTAACCATCTGTTTTCATTTGTTTGTAACTTTCATCCTAAATATAATAATTATAATTATTATTATTATTATTAATAATAATGTAACTGATGTTGCAATTACTAATCATTTAATAATTACGTTTTAATATTTATTGATTTATTTACTTTTACTTTTTTTTTTTTTTTTTTTTTTACTTTTACTGCAAAATAAAAAATGCTATTTTTTATTATAGTAAATAAGTAACTTCCACACAAACATGCACACATATATTACCCCATATCCCATCAAGAATGTAATATTTTATGTGAAAACAATTATTATTGTGTGATATATCTGAATTATGCCATATCAAAACACTTTAAATTTTGAATTATAATTATACTTTACACTTAAGTAGCCTATAAAAACTTAAGGGTTTAACTTAAATCTCGATACTAAAATTGAGTCTTGAGTCTCAAAAAACCCCCCCAATAATTTCACATTTAATATGATAATATTATATTTTTTTTAAATAATCTGTACTTGTCATTATTAACCATCTGTTTTAATTTGTTTGTAACTTTCATCCTAAATATAATAATAATTATTAATAATAATAATAAAAATGTAACTGATGTTGCAATTACTATCTAATAATTTAATCATTAAATTTGAACATTTATTGATTTATTTATTTTTAGAGTTGGTCAGTTTTGCAGTCTAAATACTGCAAAATAACATAAGCTCGTTTTTTAGTAAATAAGTACCTTTTACACAAATAAAATACATAAAAAAAAGATAAAAACACTCACAAAAAACAAAAACTTAAACTAAAATTTAAATTAAAATAGAAAATACTAAAATTTTAATTAATTCAAAATATTAATAAAAACTATAAAAAATCTCAGTGATACTAAAATAAGTCTAAAAAAAACAAACAAATAATATCTCATTTAATATGTTAACATTATATTTTTGAAATAATCTGTACTTGTCATTATTAACCATCTTTAATTTGTTTGTAACTTTTAACTGATTCCTAATGTAAAAATATAAGTTATTAATATTAATAATAATAATGTTAGTGACATTGCAATTACTATGTAATAATTTAACAATTACATTTTTATATTTATTAATCTATAAAAAAAAATAATAAAAAAAAATAAATAAACATAATATTTTGTGAAAACCGTTATCATGTGATATATCTGAATTATGCCATATCAAAAAAACTGGACTAAAATAGCAAGCGTTTACAAAGTTTAAAAAAGAAAAAAGATAAATTCAGTCACATGTTGTCTATTTTCTCAAATCAGAATTTCCATAGTTATCTAAAACTAAAACCATAAATAAAACAGTTGCGTTACTACAAAATTTTAACTTAAAACTTAAAATATAAATGCAAAACCTGGCACTTTTAAACTTTAAATAGCCTTTTAAAAACTTTAACTTCGTTTAACTTGATGTACTAAAGTAACTAAAACTAAAACCATAAATAAAACAGTTTTGTTACTTGAAATAAAATTTAAACTTAAAACTTAAAATATAAATACAAAACCTGACACTTTTAAACTTTAATTAGCCTATACAAAACTTAACCAGTTTAACTTGATGTACTAAAATACCTAAAACTAAAATAGCAAAAAAAAAATAAATAAATAAATAAAATGTAGACATATTTAAAAAAAAAAATTAATAAATAAATAAAAACACCACAAAATTACAAAAACAAAAAATTTTAACTAAAATTTTAATTAAAAAAGAAAATACAAATGAAAATATAAAATAAAAATAAAATAATAATATTAATATTAAGTTAATATAAACTTTAAATTTCTTTAAGCAATACAAAAATAAGTCTTGAAAAAGGCAAATAATTTTTGTACATATTTTTTTCTGTTGTCAGATACAAGATAATTTGGGTCATAATGATTATTGTGATTTTTTTTTTTTTAAAGCACCGTGGAACACAAATACAATAGCTGCACTTCACTTCATTTTTAAATGCATTTCCCTGATGATTTTGTGCTGTTCTGCTTGAATGCACGTGCATACTTGAGCATTGACTATGTACCTGCATAAAGCGTGTGCGTTCAGCTCCCCGGAGAGAAACGTGCTGTGCGTGCGAGCAGCGCGGCCCCGCGGTTCGTACGTGTGAAAGGTTAATTCTCGCACCCTCAGCAGTCTGCTTCCCTGCGCTCGCGTACAGCTCTTTATCCAGCATGTGGCCTTTTCCTCTCGTCCCTCTTCAGGAAGGCCGCGCTCCGCTGCCGTTTCCTATCCTAACCTCCTCCAGACCTGGCCTCTCATTGTTTGTGTCGCTCTGTTATTTTTGCTAATGGAATTTATCATTATCACTAAAAAAGCTCCAGTCACGCACTGCTGAGTTGGTCGTATTGTCAGTAGTCACGTTAGCGCGATATCACATTATTTTAATATGACTGATAACTGCATTAGAGGCTAAACTGGAGGATGACTACAATTGCATTTACAGTACAGTAAAGTCGATGGCGCAAAACATTTAAGAGAGTTCAAATGCAAGAATGTGCAGCTTGTATTTTTGTTGAAGTGCTTATATTAAAGTTTTATGTAAAATGTGATTGTTTTACACAGGTGCAGTTGAGGTCAAAAGTTTACATACCTTGCAGAATTTGCAAAATAAGAGGGATCATACAAAATGCATGTTATTTGTTGTTTAGCACTGACCTGAATAAGATATTTGACATAAAAGATGTTTACATATAGTCCACAAGAGAAAATAGTTGAATTTATAAAAAACGACCCCGTTCAAAAGTTTACATACACTTGATTCTGAATACTGTGTTGTTACCTGAATGATCCACAGCTGTTTTTTTGTTTAGTGATAGTTGTTCATGAGTCCCTTGTTTGTCCTGAACAGTTAAACTGTTCACTGTTTTTCAGAAAAGTCCTTTAGGTCCCACATTTCTTTTTGTTTTTTCAGCATTTTTGTGTATTGAACGCTTTGCAACAATGACTGTATGATTTTGAGATCCATCTTTTCACACTGAGGACAACTGAGGGACTGAAATGCAACTATTACAGAAGCTTCAAACGTTCACTGATGCTTCAGAAGGAAACACAATGCATTAAGAGCCGGGGGTAAAAACTTTTCAACAGAATGGAGATTTGTACATTTTTTTTTTTCTTCCACATTTTGCCTAAATATCATAATTTTTTATTTAGTACTGCCCTTCAGAAGCTACAAGAGACACGTATATGTTTCCCAGAAAACAAAATAAGTTAAATTTACCCTAATCTATAAATTCCTAGCTCTTAATGTATGTTTTGTCCTTCTGGAGCATCAGTGAGCATTTGAAGCTTTTGTTATAGTTGCATATGAGTCCCTCAGTTGTCCTCAGTGTGAAAAGATGGATCTCAAAATCATACAGTCATTGTTGGAAAGGGTTCAAATACACAAAAATGCTGAAAAACCAAAGAATTTGTGGGAGCTGAGGGATTTTTGTGAAGAAGAACAGCAGCCAGTTTAACTGTTCAGGACAAACAAGGGACACTTGAACAACTATCACAAAAAAAACAAAACAAAACAAAAAAACAACAACAACACAGCAGTGTATCATTCAGGTAACAACACAGTATTAAGAATCATTTTTGAATGGGGTAATTTTTATAAATTCAACTTTTTTTTTTTTTTTGTGGACTAAATGTAAACATCTTTAATGTGAAATATCTTATTCAGGTCAGTTCTAAATAAGAAATAAGATCCCTGTTAGTTTGGTAAAATAACTAACATGTTGCAGATTCTGCAAGGTGTATGTAAACTTTTGACCTCAACTGTAAGATCAGTAATTCGCTATTTAACGCATTATTTGTGGACAATTTTGACAATGTTCAGTTAAAAACTCAGATCAATGAGGCCTATAATTAATCAAACTGACTAGAACACAACATATTTCCATTGCAAGTGCTCTATTGTAAGCACAATTTTTGCTTGTTTTTACAAAATTATTTTAAACTAATTATTTTCTGTGCTAATAGCCATTATAGTCTGTATTTTAAACGTAAAACCAGTGCATAAAATCTCACTGATACAACTATTTGAAAATCTGGGTGCAAAAAAAAATCTGAGAATTGAGAAAAGTGCCTTTAAAGTTGTCCAAATTAAGTTCTTAGCAATGCATTTTACTAATCAAAATGTTATATATATTTACAGTAGGAAATTTACAAAGCATCTTCATGAAACATGATCTTTATTTAATATCCTAATGATTTTTGGCATAAAAGAAAAATCCATAATTTTGACCTATACAATGTATTTTTGGCTATTGCTACAAATAGTGCTACTTAAGACTGGTTTTGTGGTCCAGGGTCACATTTGTTTAATGATAAACCTAATTTTTTTTTGTTATTTGTGTCTTCAGAAAAATGGGGGTGTACTGCGGATATTTCCAGAGGGTAAAGCTCAGTTCGCGGACATCGAACCCAAATTTGACCGCTTGGTTTTATTCTGGTCTGATAGGCGAAACCCTCATGAGGTCCAACCTGCGTATTCTACAAGGTTATCATCCTCATCATCACTGATGAAGCGCATGACAAACACATGTTACTAAAACAGTGAATTTTCTAGTCCTGTTTGACATCTCATAATTTGTTTGTCTTTCTCACTGTGTAGATATGCCATTACCGTGTGGTATTTTGATGCTGATGAACGGGCGAGAGCTAAAGAAAAGTACCTAACAGGTAATCTCAGTGGGATAATTGACCCAAAAATAAAATATTGTTTTATATAGCATTCCATCACTGTCTCACCAATGGATGTGAATGGGTGCCGTCAGAATGAGAGTCCAAACAGCTGAGAAAAACATCACAATAATACACAAGTAATCCACACCACTTCAGTCCATCAGTTAACATCTTGAAAAGACAAAGGCTGCATGTTTGTAAGAAACAAATCCATCATTACGTTTTTTTTTAACTTTAAACCATTGTTTCCAGCTAAAATACGAGGTCATAATCCATAATAACGCTTCCTCCAATGAAACAAGGTAAATTTCCTGTCGCCTCTCACATCAAAATCCACTCACATATTTGTTTAGAACCGTTTTGAACTGTTTTGGCTTGTAAACAGTGCTTGATCGGTGCAGATTTATCTCCTGATTCAGACCAGTAGACGAGGAAGCGTTATTATGTTTTATGGACTTTTTTTAAAATTATTTTAGTTAAAAACATCTGCATTTGTTTCTTACGAACACGGCTTTTGGCTTTGCATGATGTTAATCATCAGCTGTTTTGACTCTCATTCTGACGGCACCCATTCACTACAGAGGATCTATTGGTGAGCAAGTGATGTAATGCTACATTTCTCCAATTCTGATGAAGAAACAAACCCATCTTCATCTTGAAAAACCTGAGGGTGAGGACATGTTCAGCTAATTTAAATTTTTGGGCAAACATTTAATTTCTCAAAACCAAACAAACACATGCTTTAAATAAGTTAAAAATAGAAATTGAGTCAGGTTTCTTACCTTCTTATGGTTGTCTTTTTGGAAAGGTGCTGGTGAGAAAGGAGTGAAGGTGGAGCTAAACAAGCCGTCTGAACCAAGCTAATTAAATTATCATTAATCTGGACTTTTCCTGGTTACCCGCTGCGTGGAAAAAAAAGACGATGAAGACGGAAAAAGCAGCGGGTGTCCGTGACGAAGCAAGAGAAAGGAACAGAAGATTGAATTTATTGAGATTTAAAGCAGAATTCGACCACAGTTCCTAGAAAACCAGCTCATTTTATATATGACTGTTGGATTAATTTTAGTTTTAAAAAGGTACAGTACTCTGTATTACATTTACATTAACGCTTCTCATGTGACTGGAGTCACAGTATTTCTGAGGAATGTTTAAAAAGCCTTTTGCTTTCGGTTCTGGGACGAACATTTTGACCTGATCTTTGTGAATCAAGTTGCACATCTATGCATGTAATTTCTCATCACTGCGTCAGAACTGGATCGGATCATTTATTCATATTGAAATACAGCCAGTGTCAGCAAGAAAGTGGACTTTCGGCATGTTTATTCAGGACTAAGAGCTGGCAGATGCATCATCTGGGAATGTCATCTGCAATTCTACAGCTTTACTTTCTTACATGCACTAAGTCTGCATAAGAGTCCAGTATTGAACATTATTGTCTCATGACCTGCACATTATTGTCTAATTTCGACAACAATTAAAGCCTTTTTGCTTTTAAGACATTGTTTCTCTTTTAATACAAGTGTTGTTGTGTAAGCATTTTGTGTATGTTTCAAAGGTAAGTGAATTTAGCTCTTAAATATATAAAATAACTGTCAGCCATGCTATTTTACTAAGCAAGACCATCTGCTGGCATTTAGAAAATACAAAAAATGCTTTAAGTAGCCTATTGATTGGCAGAATATTAAGTGGACTATTTTTTTTTAATTAGAATCATGGGGCTTTAACAAATCTCACTTTTTTCCTGAATTCAGCTACATTTGTATGCTTCTGCATTAACATAATTTACGTTTGTCTTTTTACACATAGACTTAGGTTTCCATTCACTGGTCTGAAGTGCTACATCTTATTAATATTAATGACATTGTTCTCTTTCAGAATCAAACTTTCGGATTTCTTTCATAACTTTCCTTCATATTTGTCATGAAGTAAAAGCGTTATACCTCAGAGAAAAGACTTGTGCACATGCGTTACTGTTTCGAAAGTTTGATTCTGAAAGAGAACAATGTTATTAATATTAATAAGATGTAGCACTTCAGACCAGTGAATGGAAACCTAAGTCTATGTGTTCGTGCCAGAACGTTTTTGTGTAGGTTTCTGCATTACAAATAGGAAAATATTTTCTTATGTACTACATTTCATTTTAAAATGTTTAAACACAAGATGTTTATTCTCATGTTCAACTATTGCTGCACTGATTGTGATATTTATTATGTAGGTTGCAGGAAAACATTTAACATTTAAGTTAAATAAGGAACAGCTACAAAAATTGTCTAACTGCGCCACTTTGTGGTCACAATGGTTATGTCAAATCTTCAACAGGGTGTCTGCGGAATTTCTAAAGCCAAATTTAAGACTTTTAACCCTCTGGCTCTCTTCGGTCACTTTTGACCAAAAATTAAAAAATTAAAAAATCGTAGATGACGCTTGGTGACTTTTGTTTCATTAGCAATGTGAACACACAAAAAAATCATGGACATGATTCGGGCATTTTAAAGGGTCAAAAAAAAAAAAGTCACATTTGCCTTCTTCACAGTCAAAAATGACTGACATAGGAAATGAATGGGAAATACAACAAAATACAAAAACATAGAGAATCTTTTTGTGCAAAATTGACACCCACATGCACACGCACACACACACACACACACACACACACACACACACACACACACACCCATTGAAATGAATGGGTAAGACTGCAACAGAGCAAATTTTGAGTATTTTGTGTAATAAAATGAATACATGGAAAAAAAAATACTAAAGAGTCTCTCTCTCTCTCTCTCTCTCTCATGTACATGCACCCCCCAGACAGAGAGAGATGAACTGCTAAGACTGCAACAGGCCTGGTTTCTGATTGTAATTATAATACAAAACTTGATATTTATCTAACCAAAAATATCTAAAAATTGAAAAAAGTAGTCTTTTAGAATGTCTAAATATATTTCTAAATGCAAAACCTAATAAAATTAAGAAACTGTCTAAAATAAAGCAATGGGAATCCAAAATGTATATAGTGAGCTATACAGGAGGTTACATGACATTACACAAGTTTTTAATTTTTTAATGCCACTAATAGCATAATTGTCAGTTCAAAAAAATTATTTTAAATGATTTTACTCTATTTTAATATGAAACATTGTATTTATTGAAAAAAATATTATATATATATATATATATATATATATATATACAGGGTGCGATTTGTGAAAAAAGCAGAGGGGGGGATGCTTTTGAAAACTAATGTTAGTGTAATCTGTTAACATTGCACATTATATACATCTTTTTAGACAAGTACCAGATAATGAGTGTCATGTCATTAAATGTGATCACAATTTCATAAAAACATTAGTTAGTCCTATTAAATGTAACGATTTCATTTCAAACAACGAATAAATGATATAAAGCGAGCAAAGATCAGCCACTGCGTCGCAAAATGATTCACTGTTTCGAAGCGCTCCAATCAGATCGCGAATCATTTGATTCAGAGCTGGACTTCAAAGCGCGTATGGCGAATCATTTGATTCAGAACCGGACTTTAAAGCGTGTATCGCGAATCATTTGACTTAAAAAATGGACTTCAAAGCGCGTATGGCGAATCATTTGATTCAGAACCGGACTTTAAAGCGCGTATCGCAAATCATTTGATTCAGAACCGGACTTCAAAGCGCGTATGGCGAATCATTTGATTCAGAACCGGACTTTAAAGCGCGTATCACGAATCATTTGACTTAAAAAATGGACTTCAAAGCGCGTATGGCGAATCATTTGATTCAGAGCTGGACTTCAAAGCGCGTATGGCGAATCATTTGATTCAGAACCGGACTTTAAAGCGTGTATCGCGAATCATTTGACTTAAAAAATGGACTTCAAAGCGCGTATGGCGAATCATTTGATTCAGAACCGGACTTTAAAGCGCATATCACGAATCATTTGACTCAAAAATGGACTTCAAAGCGCGTATGGCGAATCATTTGATTCAGAACCGGACTTTAAAGCGCGTATCGCAAATCATTTGATTCAGAACCGGACTTTAAAGCGCGTATCGCGAATCATTTGATTCAGAACCGGACTTTAAAGCGCGTATCACGAATCATTTGACTCAAAAAGGGACTTCAAAGGGCGTATGGCGAATCATGTGATTCAGAACCAGACTTTAAAGTGCGTATCGCAAATCATTTTATTCAGAACCGGACTTAGGAGCGGGTTCGCGGGATGTTTTTATCCCCACCGGGGATAATAATAATTCAGCAGAGGCAGGGATGCATAGACCAGAGGGGGGGAAATCCCCACCATCCCCCCCAGCAAATCGCACCCTATATATATATATATATATATATATATATAAAATTAAATACAAAAATATATATTAATTCCAAAAATTGTGCAAGTGCGCCACTTTGTGGACAATGGTTATGTTAAAACTTCAACAGGGTGTCTGCAGAATTTCTAAAGTCAAATTTAAGACTTTTTAAGACCTTAAAGAGGTTGGGATACAGATTCAACTGCTAAACAGGGTAACAGCATATTGAAAGTATTGAAATTGGTTTATGTATTGATTTTCATCAATATATATGGTCGATCGATATTGGATATTAATAATACGATAATGTGTTTAATAATGCAATAATAGTGTTGACGCTGGTAACATCAATTAAATGACTGTATGTGCGGTTTGTTTTAATTTTATTATAGTTTATCCCACATCTTACCTTAATATTAATTACACTGTTCTCTCGGATTTCTTTGAAACTTTGCTTCATATTTGTCCTGAAGTAAAAGTGTTTTACCTAAGAGAAATGCTGTCAGACTCGTGTACGCGCGCTGCTGTTCGCGCCAGATTATAACTTTTTTTTTTCCAGCCACATTTGTAGGTTTCTACATTACAAATAGGAAAATAATTTCTTATGTACTAAATATCTAGCCATTAAAAAAAAATTAAAATAAACGCAAGATATTTATTGTCATCTTCAATTATTGCTGCACTAACTGGGATATTTATTATGTAGGTGTGCAGGAAAACAATTTATAGAAATCAAGTTAAATAAGTAACAGCTACAAAAATTGTGCAACTACGCCACTTTGTGGTCAAACCTTCAACATAGTGTCTGCAGAATTTCTAAACCCTTTTAAAGACTTTTTAAAAGACGTTCTTATGCTTAAAGAAGTCTTGGTACATTCAACTGCTAAGGTAACAGCAAATTGAAAGTAGGCTAAGTAACTTACTGAAATTGGTTTATGTACTAATTTTCATTAATACATACGGCCGAACGATATTGGATATTAATAATACGATAATAATGTTTTATAATAATTGTAATAGATGTGCTGTTTGTTTTAATATGATCATGCTTTATGCCTTATCTTACCTTGATATTAATGACATTGTTCTCTCAGATTTCTTTCAGAACTTCCTTGATATTTGTCGTGAAATACGAATCTTACCTCAGAAATCCTGTCAGACTCATGCACGCGCGCTGATGTTCGCGCCAGATTATAACGGTTTTTTGGTCCTTCGTGAAATGCGCGCTCATTCAAACTTTTAGAAACGTTAGTGGAACTGTTTTAAGCTAGAGAGTACTGTACTAAATACAAATTAATAAAAACTAATTTACCCAAAAGACATTAATGAAAAAATCAAGACATTTTAAACAAATATCAACCCTGCAAGATGCGGACAGTTATGGGACAAAATTAAACAAGATTTACATCAAATGTCAACAAAATACTGAATTTTAATATGAAACAAAATTAATAAGATTGAGGTAAAACTGCAAAAACAAACAAACAAACAAAAAAAACATTCATCTTAATTCATGTTAATATAAGAGCAGGTTATACAGTTTTTTTTTTAAAATATATTTTTGCAGTTTGTAAAGTAGCTATCCTTCAGTGTAAACAGTCTGCAAAGTTGTTAATCAAAAAAGTGCATGGTATAGTGGTCTCACAAAAGAAAGAGTTGCCTTAACGAGTCCTTTTTTAACCTTTTTTAATTTAATATATTTTTTAATCTTTCGCCTGTTACCGATAAACATCACTCAGTAACACATTAGCATTATCCCCACCTGCCCATGAAATATGAACACTCTGACCTGTTACACTTTCACTAGGTAGTGTGTTTACATTATATAAAGCAAGTTTGTTTTGTTTTCATTACTGAAAGATGATGATGTGAAGAATCAGTGGTTGTTAAAATATTTTTTTTCCCACAATACCACAGCAATACAGTTCAAACTTTTTGTTGTGTGCTCGCCATTTTACAGAGGACTGCTTCTCTAATCTTGGCGAGTTCAACCCTGGATTCGCTAAACGCAACGCTAAAGTCCGTAACTTATTTATTTGGACCAAAAAGCGTTTCAGAAACAACAACCTGTGAGTATGATTAATACTTTATGTGTACATTTTCAATTGAGTGCTCAAAATATAAAGTTTTTTGTGCTAATATGTGATGTATAACTTTACTTTTTAATTTAGTTTTCCAGCTAAACCACAATATTTCTGTCTTAATTCATTCTGAACCCACTATTTCCTAAGAATGCGTTGATTAATGTAGACTGTCGTTGTTCTAATTACTTCATTTGATAATAATGTAGACATATTTTGGTTTACAAACTGTAGTTTCATTAGTTAGTCAAGTTAGCACTTGGCGTATCCACCGTTATTGCTTTGTAAAATGTTTGGCAGCTAAACTTTAGCTGTGGGCAGGATTCACTTGCATTGTATGTGGAAAGGCCAATCACAGACTTGGCCAGCTGACCAATCAGAGCCTATGGAAGGGAGGGGTTTACAGACCTTAAGCTCAGAACTGCTTCGAACAAATCGTTTTGAAATCATTGCAAAATGACTCTAATATTAAATGCATATTTTGAGAAAATTACAGTGTTTTCTGACCGTAGATGCATTTAAATGTCTTGTAGGGGACTATAACACAAATTTAAGGACACTTTAAAATACCATATGACCTGTTTTTAAGCTCTAATATTCACCTTTGGCATTAAAACAGAACCATAACCCATCTCACAGTTACTGATTCGATTGGCCAGTTAACATAAATCTCTGTTAAGTTATCGGTATAATTTATGTTCTTACATTACATAGGTTTACTGATGCATTGCTGCCCAGTGAAAACCCCGGATAGAGAGGTTGAGTGAATGTGGTGTGGACTTTATGAATGAGGGTCATTTTGTCAGAGACGCTGTAGAAGGACAGAATTCCTGCACTGTGATCCACATACACTCCTAGTTTAGAGGAGCTGGACGCTACAATGAGTTTAGTCTTCATGTTGTTGTGCAGGAATATGTATTTGGGGGGAGAACACAACAATGTCCAGGACTGATTATTATGTCCAAACTTACACTCATTGCCACGTCCCTTCCTGCTGATGCTCTTATAAGACACAGATATACCCAAACGTTCATTCTGAACGCAGTCAACCTCCCAGTAACAGTGTCCAGACACACTCTCTTTACACAACACCTGAACTGCAGAATCAAATCTGTGTGGATGAGCAGTATACGGCTGGTCTGTAAGAGTGCTAGTAACCGTCCTGTTCCTGTCAGACAGACTGAGGTTTTTATTAGTTGTATTTGGATCCAAAGTGAACTGATGGAAATCTAAAAAATAAGATAATTTATTATTACTTTTAATATAATTTTTTAATTAGGTATAGCTTAAGATCAAAAGGTCTTAGAAATTCCTATTATGATTTCAAGAGTTAAACTTACATCTTATGTATTCCTCTCTTGTCTCAAAATCAGGGCCAAGAACGATCTGAATGTGTTTCACTGGGAAAACCAAAAGACATCCGATGTTTAATTTGCAGAATCTGCACAAATCTGCAATTTTACCAAAACGAGGGATCATTCAAAATGCATGATATTTTTTATTTAGTACTGATTATTAATTTTTTTTAGTAAAGAGATTTCACCTAAAAGACTATTATATATAGTCAAAAAGAGAAAATAAAAGTTGAATTTATAAAAATGACCCTGTTCAAAAGTTTACATTCACTTGATTCTTAATACTGTTGCTACCTAAATCATCCACAGCTGTTTTTTTTTGTGTGTGTTTAGTGATAGTTGTTCATTAGTCCCTTGTTTATCCTGAACAGTTAAACTGCCTGCTCTTCTTCAGAAAAACCCTTCAGGTCCCACAAATTATTTTATTACAGAAGGTTCAAACGCTCACTGACGCTCCAGAAGGAAACACGATGCACTAAGAGCCGGGGGTGAAAACTTTTGGTTTTGTCTACTGGGAAACATATAAGTATCTTCTGTAGCTTCTGAAGGGTAGCACTAAATGAAAAACTAAATATGATATTTAGGCAAAATTAAAAAAAAAAAAAAAGCACACATCTTCATTCTGTTCAAAAGTTTTCACTCCCAGCTCTTAATGCATTGTGTTTCCTTCTGGAGCATCAGTGTTTAAACCTTCTGTAATAGTTGCATTTCAGTCCCTCAGTTGTCCTCAAAAAAAAAATGTCAAAATCATACAGTCATTGTTGGAAATACCCTTTTTAAATAGCCTAATATTCTAAATAATAATAAAAAAAAAAACATTAAAAAACATGCATTTTGTATGATCCCTCTTATTTTGGTAAAATAATTAACATTTGGCAGATTCTGCAAGGTTTATGTAATCTTTTGACTTCAACTGTATACTAAACCGTTAATGCTGAATGAACATCAGTGTATAAATGAATGTCTGATCATTTACCTGTACCAGATATGTTGTCTATCACCTCTCTGCAGTAGTCCTTTAGTTGGTCTCTGAGTTTAGATATAGTTTTCCCAACTTCATCAAAAGAGACGGTAGAACTTACAATGATTCTTGGTAATTTTGAAGATCCAGAGAGTGAGAGAGACTGGAAACTCTACACAGATAAAAAGACAAACAACAGATAAAACAGGAAAATTCACTAATTTGAATAACTACCACAGAGCTTTTCTATACCACAACATAATTCATAATCAGAAAAATTGTAACAAACCAAATTCGATTCTGTTACCTGGAGCAAATGGATGTGATCATCTGTGCCTGAAAGCTGTTCCAGTTCAGCCTTATTCCTCTTCAGGTCAGAGATCTCCTGCTTCAGTTGCTCCAGTCGTTCTTCAGCTCGACTCACTGAAGCTCTTTCCTGCTCTTTGATCAGCTGTGTCACCTCAGAGCGGCTTCTCTCAATGCACCGGATGAGATCAGTGAAGATCTTCTCACTGGCCTCCACTGCAGCCTGTGCAGATCCCTGTTAGGACACACATCACAATCAGTGAGAAAGTTCTTCAGCACTTGGAGAGAGTCCCAGACTTCTATTAACAGTCAACAGTTGTTATCATTTTGCAAACTCACCTTATGAGATGCCACGGTCTCTATCAGCTCCTGAAGCTTCTTCTCTTTCTTTTGGATTTTCTGCTGGATTGTTTTCTGCATCTCCCTGAAATGACCCTGTCAGATAAACTTATGCGATATTATCAATGTTGTGTTATCGCGATAGCAAAACTGTTTCAATATCGGCATGTCCACATGATGATATGAAAGGATAGGTCTTCTGGGCAAAAAGTGTAGTCTTATTCTATCATAAAAGGTATTTAAAGTTGTGTTTTAGGCCAATATGCTTTGGTACAGTATCTGTCAAGTTGCCACTTAGCACAACTTAACCTTTCAACTTGAATAAACTTATTTAAGTGGACTGAACTTAAAATTTTAAGGCAGCAGGGTAATTTTATTTTATTTTTTTGTATATTACAGAAAAAGTGGATTGAGTCCCATTTAAAGTTCAGGTTCAGGTACAAGTCAATTCACTCACAATTCAACTTTTTTTTTTTTAAGTTTTCTTAGTTAGGAACATGGGTTAGGAACATCTCAAAGTGCATTAGATAGAATAATGTATCTTTACAGTGTACAAAAGTCTTCATTTTACCTCCTTGTAATGTATTTTTGTATTAAAAATTTTTATATTTTAGGTCAAAATACAACCAGTAGAATGTTTTACAAAACAAAAAATTTTAATGATCTAATCACAACAAGAAAACGACATTTCAGTGTTCAAATAATGATATATTGTGTGTGATAATAAAGTTATTAGAATGTTGTAAGCAGTGTTAGAGAAAGTTACTTTTAAAAGTAGTGCATTATAATATTGAGTTACTCCTTAAAAAAGTAACTAATTACATTACCTAGTTACTTTTTAAGGAAAGTAATGAATTATGTTACTTTTGCATTACTTTTTTAAGCTGGGCAGTGTTTGCTTATGTGTTTTTAATATAAAAAGTTCTATTTTTGGCAAATGATTCACACCAAAAGCCTCAGACTGAAGGAAAAATAACTTCATAGACTGCAGAGGAAGAAAAGGTTAACACTCTTCAGCAATAAAAATAAGAAAAAAAAAAATAGTTTTATTTTGAGTCATTTTTGCTTATTAGTATGATTGCATTGGATCATTAAAAGGTCAGAAGCAAAGACACTGGTTAATAAAATGAGATTAAATACATAAAAGATATTTGTATTGCAAATATTTAATTACTGCAAGTTTACATCATGTTCTGAGTTGCATTACACAGTTTTTATTCATTTTGAAGAATACTGAATCTGTTTTTTTTTGAGTGAGATGAATTAATGCATGTTCACATTTATTCTATAACTAAAGTGGCATCTAACTGCCATTACTTATTTGGAAAAATAACTCAGATATTTTCTTGTGAATTAAAAAGTAATGCATTACTTTACTAGTTACTTAAAAAAAGTTATGTAAATGTTACTTTAGTTCTAGAATCAACACACTACTTTCCATAAAAAGTAACTAAGTAACGTAATTGGTTACTTTTTTAGGGAGTAACTCAATATTTGATCATTGATGTGTGTCCTGAAGAAGGCTTTGTTGCCGAAACGCGTAGATCTACTTTTATTTGTAATGATTTAAGCCCAGTATATTAAAGGCTTTTTACCTTACCACATGAGTGCCTTGGAAGTATTTTGTCTATATAATTGTAATGCATTACTTTTAAAAGTAACGTCTCGGTTACGTATGTAACCCTCGTTCCCTGAAGGAGGGAACGGAGACGTCACGTCGGAGACCGACGGATTGGGATCTCGCTTAGAGAGTCCAATCTACTTCGAGTGTAAACTAAACGAGCCAATGCACATTGGCATACGCTGATTGCGCTCAGCTGCAGCTGATCACAGCGTGAGTACAAATGGGCAGCTGGTGCAGCGCATAGTCAGGTTTTCGCTGAGGAGCCGAGCGGGGCCCGGCAGTACAGCGGCGGTACAGCAGCCATGGTGACGGGACGTGACGTCTCCGTTCCCTCCTTCAGGGAACGAGGGTTACATACGTAACCGAGACGTTCCCTTATCAGTCGGTCTCTCCGAGTCACGTCGGAGACCGACGGATTGGGATCCCTATGGAAAGCGCCATGGCTGCTGTCCTCCTCCAGTGTCCTGAGCGAGCCTCTACGCCCCCTTTATGGTTTAAGCGGGGGCTCGCAACAAGAATACCAGTCACTGTATACCTTAGCACTACCCTCTTGCAGTGAGGCTGGAGCACTGGGACATGTGGAGCCTCATCCTCTCATAGGGGTTAGAAGCATTTACACATACGTCTCATTTTTCAGGAACATATGGAATATTGAGGTGATTTGCATCCTCTAGAGGCAATTTCTTGCCGGGGAACACGGGCTCGAAGGCTGTACCATGGAAAATACACATATGGGATCCATTTTAGGTCTTTCATATGGTCCCTAGCCCTGACCCGGTTCTCAAGGATTCAATCGAGTGAGGGCCTGGCGCCGAACGCTCCGCCACGTTGGCACCGAGGGGACGGAGGAGCTCAACAGGGTCTACTATTTGGACACTCTGGAGCGGTTTTAGCAAGCCGACCCGAGCCAGGTCCGCTCAGTGCTTCTACCCGTTTGAGGTGAGAACACAGGAGGATACTGGCTCTACACGAAGACTATAGAATCTAGCGAACGTGTTAAGGGTCGCCCAGCCCGCAGCTCTACAAATGTCTGCCAGCGAGGCACCACGTGCCAACGCCCAGGATGATGCAACACTTCTAGTTGAGTGAGCTCGTACCTTGAGCGGGCAGGGCACACCCTGTGCCTGATAAGCCAGGGTGACGGGATCCACTATCCAGTGGGCCATCCTCTGCTTGGAGACGGCATTCCCCTTTTGCCGGCCTCCGTGACAGACAAAGAGCTGGTCTGAGGTCCTGAAGCTGTAGCATCTTAAGGCTCGGATGGGACAAAGCAAAGCTAGGGCTGGGTCTGCCTCCTCCGGGGGCAGCACTTGCAGGCTCACCACCTGGTCCCTGAAGGGAGTAGTGGGAACCTTGGGCACATAGCCAGGCCGGGGCCTCAGGATTACCTGGGAATCTGCCGGCCCGAACTCTAAGCACGATTCGTCGACCGAAAATGCTTGCAGGTCCCCTACCCTCTTGATGGAGGCCAATGCTAGCAGGAGCAGGGCTTTCATTGAAAGGAATTTCAGCTCGACTGCCTGCAAAGGCTCGAATGGGGCCTGTTGTAGCGCTGTAAGCACCAGGGACAGGTCCTAAGAGGGTATGGAGGGGGGCCTGGGAGGATTTAACCTTCTCGCCCCCCTGAGGAACCTGATGACCAGGTCATGCTTGCCCACTGACTTGCCATCTAAGGGGTCATGGTGTGCAGCGATAGCAGCCACGTAGACTCTGAGGGTGGAGGGAGACAGCCTTCGCTCCAGCCCTTGCTGCAAGAAGGATAGCAATACTCTGATCGGGCATCTCCGGGGGTCCTCTTCGTGAGAGGAACACCAATCAACGAACAGGTTCTACTTGAAGGCGTAAGCATGTCTCATGGATTCAGCTCTCGCCGAAGTGATGGTGTCTACCACCCCTTGGGGTAGATCACCTAGAACCTCCGCGTCCCATCCAGGGACCAGACGTGCAATTTACAGAGGTCTGGTCGCGGGTGCCAAGGGTGCCCCGTCTCTGAGTCAGTAGATCCTTCCTCAGAGGAATATGCCAGGGAGGGGCTGTCATGAGGAGCATAAGTTCTGGGAACCAGGTCCTGTTGGGCCAGTATGGTGCTACTAGCAGGACCTGCTCCTCGACCTCCCTGATCTTGCACAGTGTCTGTGCAAAAAGGCTCACTGGGGTGGAACGCATATTTGCGTAGGCCCCGCAGCCAGCTGAGTGCCAGTGCATCCAAGATGAGAGTTCTTTCAGTCAGGGAGTAAAACAACTGGCAGTGGGACGTCTTGGGTGAAGCGAACAGGTCTACCTGAGCCTCCCCGAAACGTCTCCAAATCAGCTGAACTGTCTGGGGATGGAGTCGCCATTCTCTGAGAAGAGCAACTCGTGACAGCTTGTCGGCCGTACGGTTGAGCAAGCCCGGAATGTGAACAGCCTGAAACGACCTCAGATGCTTCTGACTCCAGAGGAGGAGGAGACGGGAGAGTTGCGACATGCGACAGGAGCGCAGACCACCTTGTCGGTTGATGTACGCAACGGTCGCAGCATTGTCCGTATGGACTAGCACGTGCTTGCCTCGCAAGCGCCCTTTGAGACGAAGCAAGGCAAGGCGTACTGCAAGCAACTCTAGGCAGTTGGTGTGCCAGTGTAGTTGAGGGCCCGTCCAAACCCCTGATACATTCTGCCCGTCGTACATGGCCCCCCCAGCCGGTGGTGGAGGCATCTGTGTGTACCACAGCATGCCTGGAGACCTGCTCTAGGGGCACTCCGGCCCAAAGAAAGGCGAGGTCTGACCACGGGGTGAAGGTTTGGCGGCAGGCCGGTGTTCATTTGACCCGGTGAGTGCCGTGCTGCCACGCCCTCCTCGGGACTCGGCCGAGGAGCCAATGTTGAAGCGGTCTCATATGGAGCAGTGCTAGTGGGGTGACCGCTGCTGCTGCCATATGCCCCAGGAGCCTCTGAAATTGTTTCAATGGGACCGCTGTCCTGCTCTTGAACGTATTCAAGCAGTTCAACATTGGCTGGGCACATTCCTGCGTGAGGCGTGCCGTTTGTTCGACCGAATCCAGTTCCATCCTGAGAAAAGAGATCCTCTGCGTTGGCAAGAGTTTGCTCTTTTCCCAGTTGACCCGAAGTCCCATCGGGCTTGAGGTGTGCTAACACCGTGTCCCTGTGCTCGCACAACTGGTCTCGAGACTGTGCCAGTATAGACAGTCGTCGAGATAGTTGAGGATGCGAACGCCCTGCTCTCTGAGGGGAACCAGGGCCACCTCCGTGACTTTCGTGAAGACGCGGTGGGACAGGGACAGCCCGAAGGGAAGGACTTTGTACTGACATGCTCAGCCTTCAAACGCGACCCACAGAATGGTCTGTGGCGCGGAAGAATCGAAACATGAAAGTATGCATCCTTCAGGTCGATCGCTGCAAACCAATCTTGGGGACGGACACACCTGCAGATGCGTTTCTGCGTTTGCATCCTGAACGGAGCCTGTGAAGTGCTCGGTTCAGGACACGCAGATCCAAGATTGATCGTAACCCACCTCTTTTCTTGGGTACTATGAAGTGAACCCCGACTTCATATCGGCTGGAGGGACCGGCTCTATCGCATCCTACACCAGCAAGGTAGCGATCTCTGTCCGCAGAACAGGAGCGTCCGCAGCCCTCACTGAGGTGAAGCGGACGCCGCTGAACTTGGGAGGGGCCGGGCGAACTGAATCGCGTAGCCGAGTCTAATGGCCCGAAGGAGCCAGTACGATGAACCGGGAAGACCTGACCAGGCTTTCAGGTAACATACGAGTGGCACCAACGGAACCATCGACATACCCACGGTGGTGCAGCAAGATGGAACGCAGGGACCCCGCTCGGGCGTCTCGGTGCCGGTCCGAAGCGGGGTCTGAGTGTCTGTGTGCTGTGTGCAAGAGACTCTTACCTGCGTTCTGGCAGACTGGATGGGGGTAGCACATTTTGCAGCGCTCTCTGACCATCCACTGCTGCTCACTGGCGAGAGGGGAGGGTGAGTGAAGTCCGGAGATGGTCCGTCCAACACTGCCCGACCCAGAGATGGAGGAAGCCGCTCTATTGTCGAGATTTTTCCTTTTTTTTTTAAAAGATTCTCCACCCGGCCCTCCTCCGGGGGAGGGAGAGGTGCATTCACCCTCTCCTGAAGAGCAGTTCCATCCCTCTTTGGGTCGCCCGTCCCAGGGCCTCTTGCTGTTCCGCTTGCCGCCATGTTTGTCGGTACCCCTCATGTCGACCAGACACAGCCAGTTCCTGGACCACCATAGTGGACATCGCACAACCCAGAGACCACGCGGTCACCTTCGTCGCACGTGGCGCGAGGCCCGAGGCGGTGCAGAGTTCACTGAGAACTTCTGGATTGTAACCACCCTCGTACAGGTCCTTCAGTGCCTTGGCCTGATGGAGCTGTAACGACGCCATAGCGTGTAAGACGGAGCCAGCTTCCCACTGGCCACATAGGCACTGCTGGTCAGAGCCGACAGATGCCCATGGGCTGGGGAAGGGAGCAACGGATTGCCCCGCCAGGTGGAAGCGGCGCGCACGCTCCACCGACGGGACAGCCGTGTCCGTCTTCAAGGGTGGTGAGGGGGGATGTGCCACTGGAGCGGTTTCTGGCAGTAAAAAGGTGCCATCCACGTCCCAGCAAGCTCATCATGCACTTCTGGGAAGAAAGGCACTGGGGTGGGGCTCTGAGAACCAGAGCAAGCCACCCCGAGATACCAATCATCCAACCGACAGGAAGTTTCCATTCAAGCCCTACCCTCTCGGCGGACCAGGCAAGCATAGCTATCATCTCTGAGTCCGCATCCGGCACTACTGTCTGCCCGGTGGGTGACAGACAAAACAAATCGGACAGACGAAGTGGTCCTGAGCCACTGAAATTCTGGCTTTTGCCATTTCACACACACAGAGCGATGACAGTGAGAACAGCTTAGCTTCTACTTCTCTGAACTGTTCTTACTACTTCTTATATATTTCATGTTTGAGGAAACGGGTTTATTTTTGTAGGGTGTGACTTACTGTAAAGCAGTTTTCAGAAATGTGGATTTACAGGACAATGTGATGGGTAAGTGAGCATACTGTAGTATATATTAAACGTAACACATAGGCATCATGTGCCCTGAAGTATCTGAAACATTTGACTCAGAAGACATGTGATTGGATTAGATCCAAAGGAAAATAACAACGAATGTGCAACAAAGCTACAGTGATCTCTAAATCATGTCTTTTTGGAAAAGTGCAGGTGAAAAGTGGTGTCTGACCCAAGCTATTAACATTAATCCTGACTTTGCCAGATGTGTGGGAAAAAGTCACAAAATGCAGTGGGTGTCTGTGATAAAGCAAGAGAAAGATTTAAGAATTAATTGAGATGAAAACAGTTCCCAAGAAACCCACCGTTAAATATGACTCTTTTAGTATTCTGAATTACATTTATATTAATGCATATCATGTGACTGGAGTCACAGTGCTTTTGAAGATTGCCTTTTGGTTTTGGTTCTGGGAAGAGTTCCTGCATTTTGACCCGGGGCCTCATTTTTAAAATGTTATGTAGCAACTGTCCTACATTTGATCTAAGATCTAAGACAAATGTTAAGATTTGCTTAGATTTCCTGCAAGTGCGGTCTTCTTGGTGCGCAAAGTATTTTCATGAAATTGGAATTTGTTGGTAGGCCTGTACACAAGCATTCTGGTTTTTGTTTTTTCCTCATTTTAAAATGTTTAAACGTGAGATGTTTATGGTCAACTTCAGTTATTGCTGCATTAATGCTTTTTTACACAGACAAAAATTGTGCAACTGTGCCACTTTGTGGTCACGTGGTTTTGTCAAAACAATCAAGTATCTTGGTATCAATTTCAAGATTAAGAGTTATTAATCTTAATTAATTTTAAGATTCAAATGACCCCAAAATCAATAATGTATTTTAGATTCTTGTATTTATTGCAATCGTAATTTGTCGTAAAGTAAAAGTGTCTTGCTGCAGAAAGCCTGTCAGACTCAGGCATGCATGCTTCGGCTTGTGCCAGAAAAAGTGAAAAACGCGTGCACATTCAAACTTTAAATCATTACAGGAACTGTTTTAAGATACAGAAAGAACGGTGCCAAATACAAACTGATTTTACCCAAAGCACATCAGCGAATAAATAATGACATTTTAAACATTAAAAAAATCAACCCTGCAAGAAGCTAACAGGAGAAAAACACAAATATCAAATATTAAGAATAGACTGAATTTTAATGTGAGACCTAATTAAAATGATTAACATAAAATGACACTGTTAAACTGAACTAATTATTGGTTTCAATTCAATCTACAAAAAATGTATGCATCTTAATTTATAGGGATGGGACGAAACACCTAGGCTACCTCCCAAATCGATACTATCACGATGATTGGGTGCTGATATGTATTGCGATTTTTAAAGAATTTCGATTCTACAAGTATTGCGATTAGATATTACTATTAGGGCTGGGACGATACGCTAATGTGTCGATTCAATACTATCCCGATACGTGCCGATTCATTATTATTGCGATAATTAAGTACTGTGATTATATAACAATAGCGATTTGATATCACAATTTATTGTGGTTTTTCTTTGTTTATTAAAAACTAGACAATGGAAAATAATTGATCATATCCTTAAAGAGATGATGAGTCATATTAACAAAAACAATGCATCACATCTTTCTTAACTTTTATGTCAGGAGCATGCACATAGTTACAGTGTATATTTTAAAGTACCGTGAACTATAAAACTTTTAAGTACCAAAACCCTGAATTTGCACATGAATATAATAGTCAAATGTTCAACAAAATGAGTAGAAAAAATACTTTCTGAAATAAAGTAAAGTGATATGTTACTTTGCAAACTGTTTTAGCCATGTTTAGCCATGTCAAAGAATTCTGGGCAGAATTCAAATGGTTCTCACTAGATCTTGCAGCAACCGCTTTCATTGTGCGGCGAATTCAAACACTTCTCACTGGATCTCACAGCACTGTGCAGTAATAGTGTTGCAAAAGAAACTTGTCTCCCGTGTAAACCTGTTTTGAGCTCGGACAAGTTTGTTTGCTTTGCGGTCTGAGCTGATTAACAATCCGCGCTGCGCAGCTGAAACATAGCGCGGTTTAGTTTTGCTTTCGTTTCGTTTGCCGTTAGGCGCCGATCACACCGAATGCGCTTTTTAGGGGCCATTCACATGTCGGGTCTTTCAAGTTCGTTATTTCAAATGTAGCTACGCGGTATGAGCGCTCATAATGGAAGTGACGCGCATGCGGTGCGACGCGATCATTTTATTTCCAGGCGCGTCCGCAGCGTATCGAGATAAAACCATTGCTGCGTCCCAATTCGCCTACTTAGAAAAATTAAGAGGCATGTTGATCTTTCATGTGGGTCTTTCATGGCGAGAACTCTACTCATGTGTTTGCATAATGATGCATTTAAAAAGTGATGACCAAATGAATCATTATAAAAGTTCACAATGTTGCTGTAGATTAAATATAATGCGGATAACATTAAATAAATATTTTTTCATCAGGTTAGATATTGATTATTTATCACTCAAACCCCTTTCTCTACCTGTCCATAGGTCACGCATATCCGCCATGTTTGTAGTTTTTTTTTTACACTTTTTATACGTGTTTGTAGTTCTAATCGAATGTGTTGTGGGCAATATTAGCCGTTAGAGTGTGGATCCATCTGCACTTCGAATTCTAAGCAGAAGTAGTAGACCATTCCGGGAATTTAAGGAATACTTTTTTAAACATACTACGATTTGGGACATACTAATTCTATTTTTGAATACTATTTAGGAAAATAGTATGCGAATTGGGACACAGCACATTTTAACTTTTCAGAATGCCGCAAGCGCACCGTGAGTCATGTGACAAGAACCAACCAATCAGCTTCATCCTTTCCCGTAACAACATTGAAAGCTCAGTCAAGATGGAGGAATAGTTGATCACAGCTGTACATTTTTTAATTAATTTAGTAGCAGAGCTATTGCAAGCTGTTTTCAGTGTGGGAAATCCATTTATTCTTTGCTGAAACTTCCGCGTCTTCATGGAGAGTCAGTGTTGCTTAGCAATGGCAAACGCCACGGGTGCGCAAGCTACAGAGCGCTTTGGAAAGAAGGAGAACGTGGCGCGTCTAGCGTTTTCCACACGTTTTAGGTGCGACTTGTGAACAGCCCCTTATGTCTGAAAATGCAAGGCACAGCAAACTGCCTTTTTTTGGTGACTTAAAAAAAAGAGCAGTGCGCAGCGTTTTTTTTTTATGATGCTAGGAAACTGTCAAAACAATAGCCCTGTCAGTCTAATCAAAGGATTATAGTGCGAGCCCTCTAAAATCTTTGGTTTTTGCTGTTAAGTAAACTGTCATATTAGCTAAAACCTTAAAACATACAGCTCCGGGTAACCCGCGACAGACAACAAAAGTTTCTCCTCCATCATTGCAGTCTCTGGACTAAGCAATGGTAAACTTTCGTCAACGCAACAGAAAAACCCGCCTCTCCATTCATTCATTTGGACAATGGAAAAAACGTGAAGACGTCGAGCGCTTTTCTGCTCAGAGTTGCTTTTTTTTAACTTCAGACGCTCCGAACGCTTCTGCAAAAACGCGAGGTGCAGCAGGTGGTTAAAACAGGGCACATAATTGCAGAACGCTCAATGCCAATACAAAACAATTAAAAAAAAGGCACATCTTACTGCAAAAAAATGCATTTTGTTTGATCAGGGCCTTAGAAGTTTCATATATGCAACAGAAATGACAGCACTTATGAGCTGAACAACGCAGTGGGCTCGCGTCAGTGCGACTGCTCACAAAAATTAGTCCCACCGGCAGAAAAAATGCTTGCAGTCTCGTATTTTTAATCTTTCTATAAAAAAATCCCACTGGGCATATTTTTATGTTTCCTATATTTGCCTCTGGTAAAACTCCCGTAATTTGTACGGCCCAAACCTCATTATATGAATAATCAAGTCAACATATTTCAAGGCTGAATATTGTTTCATTGATCAAATATCCCTGCAAGTTTCAAAGTCAGGTGCTCTGCTTTGTTTTATGCGGTTACCGAGGAAACGGCTATATTCATGGCGAAAAGCGCCACCTGCTGGCAGAGAATTAAAGGCCAAATAATAACCCGTATTTTTTCGCATAAAACACCAATTTGTAAATGTGAACCGGTGGATCCACAATAAGATAATTAATTATAAAACTATAAAGATATAGCCTAGAGTAAGATATATTTATATGTTACTAAATGAATGTAATTGTTTGATAATAATTGTTCAAATTAATATAAATAATAGTAATATAATAATTTATACTTTTGACTCCACCCCCTATACATTTTCCTGTATTTTGGAACTCAAATGTTGACAGGTATGGTCTGGAGCCCTGAGAGAGCAGATGGCTCCACATGCTTTCAGATCGCTATATATGTCAATATAATATATGTCAATATAATTCTGTATTATTTTTATTTCAATTTTAGTTATTTTAACACTTCCAGGTTCAACTAAATGAAAATGAGAATTGTTGTCTTAGCTGAAATAAAAAGTTATTTTACTTTAAGTAACAAAAATATTTCTTTATGGTTTTAGTTTTAGTTAATGATAAAATGGTAAAAACTTTTTTGTTTTTGTGTGATTTAATCTGTGCATCAGAGTGTTAAATGCTAAACATATTTATATAGTATATCTAAAACAGTTTATCATCACACTGAATTTAATCACTGAAATTTATTAATGCATCTGCTGCTTCACAGTACAAATAATAGAATGTATTATTTTCAGACATAAACGCAAAGCACATCAGAAAATAGATGATGATTTGGCTTTATTGAAAAATAATAGATGACAGTAAAATGAAACAAGTACAAATAATCTGATTTGTAGGTCATTTACCAGTCATGTGGCATTCTTTCATGCATGTTAAATCTAACCTGACTAAAGTAAGACAGAAACTTGGTATAAAACATTTTATTTCATTTATATAAGACTTGTTCACTTTTCTAGCAAAATGATCAGTTACCTCTTACCTCATACAATGAGCTTATATTAGGATATACTTTACAGAATCTCTCAGGTGACACAATTTCACTGTATTAGTGTATTTACCTAGTAAAATCCCAGGATAGAGCGGTTGTGTGAATGTGGTGTGGAATTTATGAATGAGGGTCATTGTGTTAGAGACGCTGTAGAAGGACAGAATTCCTGCACTGTGATCCACATACACTCCTATTCTAGAGCTGGACACTCCAGGGAGATCAGTCACTATGTTACCGTGTATAAATAAGCATTTTGAGGGGGAGCAGAATAATTTCCAGGACTGATCGTCGTATCCAGATCTCTCATCACCGTGTCCCATTCGACTGATTCTCTTATAAGAGACTGATACACATACATCTTTATTCTGACTCCAGTCAACCTCCCAGTAACAGCGTCCAGACACTCTTTCTCTACACAACACCTGAACCCATCGATCAAAACTGTCTGGATGATCCGGATCCGACTGTACATTACAAGTACTAGTAATCGTTTTGTTCCCATCAGACAGAATGAAGTTGCTATGCAATGTTTTTGGATCCAGAGTGAACTGACGGAAACCTAATAATGAACAAAACCATATGCAGTCCTTTATTATTTACATCTTTCTATTAGGTTAGGATGGAAAGCTTTCAGAAAGTCCCATTCGAGTGGGTAAACTTACATTTGAGGTATTCCTCTCTGGTCTCATATTCAGGACCCAGAATGATCTGAATGGGTTTCACTAGGAAAACCAAATAAATTAAGTTTTTAATTTTCAATTTCATTTATTTGGATGAACTTAAAAATAAAATAAATGGCATGTAATTCACTTGTACCAGATATGTTCGCTCTCTGCTCTCTGCAGTATTGATTTAGTTGGTCTCTGAGTTTGGAAACAGATTTCCTGACATCATCAAAAGAGTGGACAGAATTGATGATGATTCTGGGTAATTCTGATGATCCGGAGAGAGAGAAAGACGGGAAACTCTATACAGACAGCAAACAGATAATATAGGAAAACTTCACCCAAAAATTCATATCCACTAGTTTTTTTCCTATGCCTGATGACATTTTGCATTTTGCTGAGTAATAACTGATTACATGTGATCTGGGTTGCATAATCTGATACCAAAAATTAAGTACTTGTAATTAGATTACATTACATTTTAAAATACTTGTAATCAAAAACCCTTCTTTTTCATCTTTTATATGTACTATATTACTATATGTTTATATATAGTTGAGGTCAAAAGTTAGCACATACTTTGCAGAATCTGCAAAATGTTAATTATTTGACCAAAATAAGAGGATTATACAAAATGCATGCTATTTTTTTATTTAGTACTGACCAAAATAAGATACTTCCATATAGTCCACAAGAGAAAATAAAAATTACCCCTTTCAAAAGTTTACATACACTTGATTCTTAATACTGTGTTGTTACCTGAATGTCCCACAGCTGTGTTTTATTTGTTTAGTGATAGTTGTTCATGAGTCCCTTGCTGGTCCTGAATCATAAGGCTGCCTGCTGTTCTTCAGAAAAATCCTTTAGGTCCCACAAATTCTTTGGTTTTCCAGCCTCTTTGTATTTTTAAACCCTTTTCAGCAGTGACTGTATGCTTTTGAGATCCATCTTTTCACGCTGAGGACAACTGGGACTCGTATGCAACTATTACAGAAGATTCAAAAGCTCACTGATGCATTCAAAACTTTTGAACAGAATGAAGACGTGTACATTTTTCTTATTAAGTTTTCACCCCCAAATATTAATGTATTGTTTTTTCTTCAAATGCATCAGTGAGTGTTTGAATCTTCTGTAATAGTTGCATATGTGTCCCTCAGTTGTCCTCAGTGTGAAAAGATGGATCTCAAAATCATACAGTCATTGCTGGAAAGCGTTCAAATGATGCTGGAAAACCAAAGAATCTGTGGGACCTGAAGGATTTTTCTGAAGAACAGCAGGCTGTTTAACTGTTCAGGACAAACAAGGGACTCATGAACAACTATCACTAAACAAACAAACAAAAAAAGCTGTGGATCATTCAGATAACAACACAGTATTAAGAATCAAGGGGATGTAAACTTTTGAACAGGGTCATATTAATGCCTTTTAAGTGAAATATCTTATTCAGGTCAGTATTAAATAAAAAGTAACATGTATTTTGTATGATCCCCGCTTATTTTGGGGTAAGTAGTAAGTAATCTACCCAGCACTGGTTATTCTCCTAATGAAAATAAAACAGAGCTGTTTTCTCAGTACTCCAAACTTGTCCCAAACCCTGCATGAAATGTTACCTGAAGAAAACTGATGTGGTCATCTGATTGTGTGTGTGTAAGCTTCTCCAGCTCAGTCTCTCTCCTCTTCAAATCTGCGATCTCCTGCTTCAATTGCTCCACAAGTTCTTCAAGCTGACTCACTGAAACTCTTTCCTGAGCTCTGATCATCTGTGTCACCTCAGAGCGACTTCTCTCAATGGAGCGAATGAGATTAGTGAAGATCTTCTCACTGTCCTCCACCACTGCCTGTGCAGAACGCTGTTAGGACACAAATCACAATCACTAAGAAAGTGCTTCAGAAGGTACTGTATGAGTATCAAACTCCTCTTGCAACAGTGAACAGTTGTTCTCCTTGTTCAAACTCACCTTAAGAGACTCTACAATCCCTCTCAGTTCCTGAAGCTCATTTGTTCTCTGCTGAATTCTCTGCTCAAATTTTCTCTGCATCTCTTCCAAGGTACCCTTTCAGATAAACACAATGACCTTAGAAATGTAAAACTAAATATCACAAAATAATCATTTGAGCTACTGAATATGAATTTAGTAAAAAACCCTGCTCCGTGTACAGTGTGAAACGATGCAGTGTTCCAATGTTAGGGCTAGATGCTTAACAACAACCAATCTCATGCCTCATATTCACATGTTTAGGACAGTGACGGAAATGTTGCACATTGTCGTTTGAGCATTTGAGAGAAAGATGTAAAATGGTGACAGAAAATGCATACATTTTATTGAAGAAGAGATTTATAGTCTATATTATAGACCTTTATAGCCTGGAAAAGTACATTCAGGAACACAGAACGTTCCCCTAACGTTTGTTTTTGGCTCCGATGTGGTTACTTTTTTGAGAACCAGGAAATAACATTCTAACATTCTGGGAACATTATACTACCGTTAGGGGAATGTTAGAATATCGTTCTGAGAACAAAAACATTTTCAGAATGTTATAGTAATGTAAGGGGAATGTTAGATTAACATTAAAATAACATTCTACAAACCAAAAACTAACGTTCTATTCAGTTAAGAAAACTTGTCTGGCTAACCGAAAACAAACATTAACAAAATAACGTTCTAGGTACCAAAAACTAACGTTGTTATAATAACGTTAGAATATTGCTCTGAGAAAAAAAAAAAAAAACTAATGTTTCTGAGAACATTATATTTACATTAGGGGAACGTTAGATTAATGTTAGAATAACTTTCTGGGAAGCAAAAATGAACGTTTTGCGAATGTAAGATTAACGTTAGAATAACTTTGTGGGAAACAAAAACTAACATTCTGAGAACATTATACAAACTTTAAAGGAATGTTAAAATAACGTTAGATTAACTTTCTGGAAACCAAAAACGAACATTTTGAGAATGTTATAGTTATGTTAGGGGAATGTTAGATTAAAATTAAAATAAAGTTCTAGGAACCAAAAACGTTCTGAGAATGTTATAATAACGTTAGAATATCACTCTGAGAACAAACTAATGTTCTGGGAACATTATATTCACATTAGATTAATGTTAGAATAACTTTCTGGGACCCAAAAACAAACGTTTTGCAAATGTTAAAATAACATTCTGGGAAACAAAAACTAACATTCTGAGAACATTATAATAACGCTAGGGGAACATTAGAGTAACTTTGGGAGACAAAAACGTACATCCTGAGAACATTATAATAACGTTAGAGGAATGTTAAAATAATGTTAGATTAACTTTCTGGGAACCCAAAACTAACATTTTGAGAACATTATAGTAATGTTAGGGGAATGTTAGATTAACATTAAAATATCGTTCTAGGAACCAAAAACTAATGTTCTGAGAATGTTAGAATAACGTTAGAATAACATTCCAGGAAACAAAAACTAACATACTAAGAACATTATAATAATGCTAGGGGAACGTTAGAGAAACTTTGGGAGACAAAAACGTACATTCTGGGAACATTATAATAACGTTAGAGGAATGTTAGATTAACATTAAAATAACTTTTTGGGAACCAAAAACGAATGTTCTGGGAACATTATACTAACGTTAGGGGAATGTAAAAATATTGTTAGATTCAATTTCTGGGAACCGTTTCTGTTTCCGTTAAAAAAACCTTTTGTGGCTACACTCTTAAAAATAAAGGAGCTATAAAAGGTTCTTCACAGTGTTGCCGTAGAAGAACCATTTTTGTTCCACATAGAACCATGTAGTCAAGGGTTCTTTAAAGAACCATCTCTTTCTTACCTTTTTAGAATCTGAAGAACCTTCTTTCACCACAAAGAACCTTTTGTGAAACAGAAAGGTTCTTCAGATGTTAAAGGTTCCATTTAGACAAAAAGTGTTCTTCTATGGCATCGTGAAGCACCTTTAAGAGTGTAACCAAAAACAAACCTCAACAAAATAACATTCTAGGAACCAAAAACAAAACTAACATTCTGAGAACATTATAATAACGTTCAAATGTTAGAATGTCATTCTGAGGGGAAAAATGTTCTGGGAACATTATTATGGGAACATTAGGAGAATGTTAGATTAATGTTAAAATAACTCTCTGGGAACCAAAAACAAATGTTTTGAGAATGTTATAGTAATGTTAGGAGAACGTTCGATTAACATTAAAATACAAAATACAAAAACCTGACATTCTATTTTTCTGACTAACCAAAAACAATCCTTAAAATAATGTTCTGGGAACCAAATCTAATGTTTTAAGGATGTTACACTAATGTTAGGGAAATGTTAGATTAACATTACCAGTCTACAAACGTCCTGTTAAGAACATTTCCTGGCTAACTAAAAACAAAGCATAAAAAACATAATTCTGGAAAAACTAAAACTGTTAGCTGGGTAGTATAAGGTAGAGCCCTGCAGGGCCCTACAATGAGCTCATGATCGGCTGAGCATCAAATTTTTCCACCATGGTTTTGTCAGACCATCTCAAACGGCGATCAGTGAAATCTGACTCCTGCAGCTTGTGTTGAATGCAAGATTGTCAATTCCCCTTAGAAAAATCAGTGCAATGTTTCCAGAATTTGTAGCAACGCCACTGCTTGTACAGTATGGGCCCCTAAAATGGAAAACCTGCCCCTGATAACAGCATATCTCTAACATTTATGGTCGAAGTAAATAAAATTTGCAGTTCAAAGTCTCAGTAGGTTTGATATATTATCAGCAAACAACAGTATACCTACTTTAATTTGTACATAATGTACATTAACATTTATATTCTGAGATCGGGGCAAAAACTATATTTTCTATAATAATTATTAGCTTAATTTCAATATCAAATGTCACTTCATACCTGCAACTTTTCTTCTGCAGCTGATACGGTTTCATGGTTTCTGTGTTCATCCAATGTACACAGAATACATATGCATTTCTTGTCGGTGTGACAGAAAACCTCCAAAATCTTATTGTGTTTTTGGCAGATCATCTCCTTCAGTTGTCCAGTGGCATTGATCACTTTGTGTCGTTTACCAGGGTGAAACTCCTCATGAAGTTCAAAATGCGTTTGACAGTAAGAGTTCAGACACACCAGACAGGACTTGACCGCATTGTTTTTCTGTCCAGTACAGATGTCACACTTCACATCTCCAGGTCCGGCAGGAACAGCATCTTGGAGATCATGCTTCTTCACTTTCTCCACCATTTCAGCAATCACCACGTTCTTGCCTAAATCGGGTCTTGGCAGAAAGGTCTTTTTGCACTGTGGACAGCTGTAGATTCCCATCTGATTTTCCTGATTCCAGAAGCCTGCGATACAGCTCATGCAGTAACTGTGTCCACATGGGATAGTCACTGGTTCCTTCAGGAGATCCAAACAAATTGGACAGATAAACTGGTACTGATTCACTAAAATACTGAAATCTGCCATTTCACACACATACAGAGCAATGACATGGATTATGAGAACAGTTTAGTTTCTACAGGAAGGTTAATATCTTCTGACTGCAGGGTGTGACTTATTTCCTGCTTTAGGGTGTGATTTATTGCAAGCTAAACAGTGTTTACAGCATTGATAAGTAAAGGTAGATGTACTTTGTAGATTGACATACTATTATATTAGTTTTTATTTATATTCCACATTTTTTTGTTAATATATGTCCTTTTTTCATTTTAAATTTAGCTAAAGTTTTAGTAATTTTCAGTTTTCGTCATTTAGTTATCTTAGCACTTCCAAGTTAAATTATATGTGACCCTGTACCACAAAACCAGTAGCACAGGTATATTTCTCAATATTTCGTTTTTTTTTCACCATTAGATTCCAGATTTTCAAATAGTTGTATCTTGACCAAATATTGTCCGATCCTAACAAATCATACATCAATGTGTTTGTTTCAGCTTTTCGGTGATGTATAAATCTCAGTTTCAATAAATTGACCCTTATGACTGCTTTTGTGGTCCAGGGTCACATACGTTCAGTGAGAAATGTTGGGTCGACAACTAGCTGAAATAAAACAAGTTATTTTATTTTAAGTAACAAAACAATTTGTATTATGATTTTATGATTTAATCAGTCATGTACCAGAGGGTTAAATGGCAAAAATATTTATAGATGATGACAAATTGATTTTGCTTTTAACACTCATTTGTAGAGCTGTATGCATTTTTAAGTATATATTGAACCTTAAACTAGTGTGCACACACAAACACTGCTGTTATTTTCATTTCTCATGTTGCCAGCAGGGGTCGCTGCTGAACTGCAGATAGTTAGTCTGAACTAGTTCAAATGACCTCATTTCTCCATTATGAAACCTTGTGAACTTTCCATACGGAATTTTGGATTAGATTGTATTAAACATAACGAGATACACAGAAACTAATAAAAACAAATAACTTCTATGTAACTAAAATCAGTAATTCATGTATTTATGCTAATATATATTCGGAGTAGCACCATATTTATGACCCTGGACCACAAAACCAGACTTAAGTAGCACTGGTATATTTGTGGCAATAGCCAACAACACATTGCATTGGTCAACATTATCGATTTTTCTTTTATGCCAAAAATCATTAAGATATTAAATAAAGATCATTATATTTAGATCAAGATATTTTGTACATTTCCTACTGTAAATTTACATCAATATCCTATAGTAATATGCATTGCTAAGAACTTTTCTCAATATTTAGATTTTTTTGCACCCTCAGATTCCAGATTTTTAAATAGTTGTATCTCGGCCAAATATTGTCCTATCCTAACAACACATCAGTGGAAAGCTCATTTACTTATATATAATTATCATATACTAAATAAATAACTTAAGTAGACAAAAACTGGTTTAAAACGGGTTTTAAAATGATCTAAGACATTTTGTTGAGAGCATGCCATTGCAAATGCTGTAGATCTATCGCTCACAGCCCTGTTTTCATTTGCATTCAATTCAATATGGCAGCAACGTGGAAAATTCTGTTATCAGTTGTTATGCATTGCAAACATATTGTGAATATTAAATATAATAAAATCAAACAATAACTTATTTATTAATCACTTATTAATCAAGAAATGTAGACATTTATTGCCTGTGAAGTGTACTATAACTGTGTTATAGGGTTAGTTCACCCAAAAATGAAAATTGAAAAATTATAAAGCTCTTCCAAGCTTTATAATGCCAGTGGGTGGGTGTTCTCTTCATCAGTCCAAAACAAGTCCAATAAAGCGCAATCATCCATAATAAAAAGTTCTCCACACGGCTCCGGCGGGCGAATCGTTTGTTTCTTTACAAATCTTCCTTTTGTGCTCTAATTCGTGGCCGTTGTTTTGTTGACAGTTAGCGCAATCTATGATAACACATTTAATAATCATTTTACACAAGTTCAGTAAAGCAATAAGTGACTTATATTTTTGACATAATGTTGCTTTTCACTGTTTTTCGTCTCTGAACAATGGACCGTGTTTACTTATTGAATGAATGAGCTTTTTGAACAAATCGGTTGATAAAAATGATTCAGTGATTCACTCATTAACACAATCAAAAGCTTTGTTTCTGAATGAATCAGTAGTTTGAATGAATCTCACTCATTGAGTGCTGCCACCTACTGGCGGTTTTAATTTCATATTTCAACTATTTTTTTCATGTCTTAAATTATTTCAAATATCAGTATTTAACGTTTTCTGTTAAAGACAAAGCATTAAGCCTATTTATGCATCTTTAACTGCAGTTAAAATGCATCCATGTCCCCTCTGAGGTACATTAAATTGTGTAAATACATCTAAATGTTATTTCAGAAGCAGATTCCAGAAATGTTTTCTTATATTGTAATGAAAGACAATAAGTACCGGATGAAGTGCTTCTTATTCTTACCCAAAAATACAAAATGGAAGAAAGAGTTAAAACTGAACACAATCTTGCTACTCAAGCTGTGTTTGAGCATTTTATATATATTTATTTGCTTCTTTTGCATCTACTTGTAATTTTACTTTCAACACTTAAGTACGTTTAAGATTCAAAAAATAATTTTTGTACTTAAGTACAATAAATATCACATACTTTAAAACTTTAATATTCTAAACGGTGACTTCAACTTCTAGCAAATTCATTTTCTGGTAAGATATCTGTACTTTTGCTTATGTATGGATTTCAGGTACTTTATACACCACTGACATTTTATTACGGATGGATGCACTTTATTGGACTTCATAACCATTGGACTGCCATTATAAAGCTTGAAAGAACCAAGACAATTTTTAATGTAACTCAGATTGGATTCGTCTGAAAAAAGAAAGTCATATACACCTAGGATGCCTTAAGGGTGAATAAAACATGGGCTAATTTTCATTTTTTGGTGAACTAACCCTTTAAGCCAGTGATCACACCCACATTTCTGTATTTTCTCCATTTTGATTGCATAACAGCCATAGAAACCCTTTGTGTAACAGCATGGAATATTTCATGCCTCCTGCATTTTGTGTTCTTCATTTACAAGCTCCTGCGTGTAAATAAGTAAAATATCTGCCACTGGAGGCTAAATAGTGGGTACAGTCATCTCTGAGTCACTTCGGTTTATTCTCTTCAGAAAGGCCTACTTAAATATGTTACACAACAGCGTTTTATGAAACCTCTCAAAGTGGAAACACCAAATGATGGATTGTAAATGTGGGGCTTAAGCTTACCAAATAAGACATCAAGATACAAACAGAGCAAACATATCTCAGTATGTATTTGTTTTGAATGGCTTTGTTCTATTAACATTTGAGCAATTATTATTGCTGTAAACACATCAGCTAACTTTAATTTGCTCAGAAGACACTTTATGCCAGTTTAAAACCCTAACAATAGATTCTCAACTTATTTTTAGCATTGCCACCAGAATCAAAAATCATTGCTAACACATTAATATTTCATATATCTACTGATTTAAGCGCTTAAAGTCACAATAATAGAAATGATTTGACAGCATTCTTACAATATCTGCTCTGAAGCATAACAAACCTGTCAGTGAAGTCTCAGCAGTCTGAGTGTCTGTGTGAGAATCACTGATCGCATCCAGCAGCTTCAGACGGCACTATTGATTTTCATTGTTCAGTCAGAGAGCTGCCCATTATGTCTGAAAGCTGAAGAAGAAAATCAATGTCAAAGTGAGTTGTGTGCTTGAGTGATGCTTTCAGTTTCACAGGGAAGTGAAGAGGGCTATCCAGCATTACTGTAAAACAAAAGAACTGACACATTTTTTATAATACTAAAGAAAAAATAACAGTCCATCAGTTCAATTCACTATAGTTTTAGCTCTATTTTAAAAACAGAAGTCAAATCCAGGTGTTTACTTTTGAAAAACACTCATGATCTGATTTAGTTTTAGCAGCTCCAGTAGTAAAATTTTACTTAAAAAGGCAACAAAACCTTATTTTTTTTGGCACTGGGGCATTATTTTCAAGACAAATACATTTTAATCTCCAAATATTTTAAACTAATATTTTTATATTCATAAAAAAATATATTTATATAAAATAAATAAATAAATGCACACAAATATAATACATATATATACAAAGGTCCAAAAATAGGCTTCATTTTCATTTTCCAAAATATATTTAATTTCAGAATAAGATATATGATTTGGATTTGGTTAGCAAACTTCAACCTAAATGGCTGCAGCAGCAAAAACTTGCAATGAAATATAATAAATTTAATGCTGGATTGCACAGTCAGCTTTTTGTTTTAGAGAAGCACTGATCATAACCAAAATGGGACACAAGGGGGCAATGTGGATCTACCATTCAAAATCAATATCAAACCTGGAAAATAGTGGTGACATCAAGCAAATGCTTTAGATTAGAAGTATCTAATTTGGATTTCTCAAAAAAGTCTGGGTTTTAAGGTTAGTACAGATTGCTACAAACGTCCTCGAAACCAAAACACAATAAAAACCTAGATCAAAGTAGTAGTAGGTCAAAGTTGATGGTTGCCTCCAGCATAATAAATTCCATAGATCTTCTAACCTTTTTAGCAACAATAAGTTATGCTTTCACTTCCTTTATGACACCATGACATTGTTGAATTATGATTCTATTTAGCAGACAGACGTTTATGCGTTTATCTTACATTTTTCACAATTCAGTGATCCGTGGTCAATTATTCCTTACATGGTCAGAATGAATCGATCTGCAGTCATAATTACCTCTTCAGAAGAGCTGACAGAAATGAGCTCAGTGACGCATTGCTCTGGTCTGAAGGTTTCAACTCAATAAGACATGAATGAACGCTTGGACTCTAGTAATCTGCCTCCAAACTGAGTCACCCAAATAGAATTGAACTGCATTGGTCAAACTATTTACAATATAGTTAATTAAGCAACAAACTAGTGTTTTCACTAGTTAGCAGCAATAGATTCCTGTTGGATGTTATCTTTGGAATGGAAATAAGGATATTTAATTTGTAAGCATAATACTCTTTTCAGTTAATGTCATAAAACTATCGAGCTTAGCCAGTAGTAGTAGCCTACTGACAGTGTCGTGTAAACATGACTGAAGACGCGAAAAGCGGAGGAACAGACAAACTGATTCAAATGAGTGAGTCATTTACGCTGGAACCGCTCTGATTGATACAAATTCGTGACTTCGATCCTTCAGTTCAAGCGATTCACTAGTAACAGATCAAAAGAACCAGTAATTTTCGAACTTCGACATCACTTGTAATGATTTTTAAAAAAGCACTTAATAATGGGTGAAACAGAGCTTTTTGAAAGTCCGAATCAGTTAAATCCATTGTGTTGCAATCGTGAATCATTTAGATCGGGACTTCAGAGAGGGTTCGCGAATTGAATGCTGGGTTCCCACTCTAAAAAGCTGAATTTCCATGACCTATAATGAACAGATCCATCCATTTGCAAGCTTTATTTACTTTTTCACCTTTTTTTTAGTACAAAACTCACTAAACCATTTTGTTTTGCTTTTACCTGTTAAATGCACTGTACTATTTCTACATAAATTAATTTGTTTTCTATCCTTTCATAACCATAACCTAAACATAATATATAATAATAGGCAAAATGCGTAAAAACAACAACAACAAAAAAAAACTAAATAAGGTATAGAAAAATTACATTTTGATAAATGGAAAAAAAAAAAGTTAAACAATAAACAAAAATCCCTGATATTCCATGACTTGGAAAAAATAAATATAAAATTTGCGAACCCACTCTGCAATCGCAATCTGAATAATAATTTGCAAACCATTCAATGACATTCAATGTCTGGAATACACCTTTTAAAATTCCATGATATTCCAGAAATTCCATCAAATTCCAATGATTCCAGCAAATCATTTGATTCAGATTGGCACTTGGTGGTCCATGAATCATTTCTCAAATTTAATGACTCGCGATTCATGTTTCAAAAGTCCCGATATGAAATGGTTTGCAAATTATTATTCAGATTGCGATTGCAGAGTGGGTTTGCAAATCTTTTGATTCAGATCGGAACTTTGGAGTAGGTCCGCGAATCAAATGAATCATGAATCGCAATCCGCGGTCCGAAGTCCCGATCTGAAATTGGTTTGTTTGCGAATCATTGTTCACATCAGGATTATGGAGTGTGGATTACGAATCATTTGATTTAGATCTGAACTTCAGAGTGGGTTTGTGAACCTTTTAAATCAGATTGGAACGGGTCCGTAAATCATTTTGCAAATTGAATGATTCGTGATCTGCACTCCAAAATCTCAATATGAAATCATGGTTCACAAATCATTGTTTACATCGAGTATACTGGATCGTGAATCATTTCATTCAGATCAGAACTTTGGAGCGGGTCCATACATGATTTCTCAAATTGAATGATTCACGATTCATGTTTCAAAAGTCCAGATATGAAAGGGTTCGCAAATCATTATTCAGATTGCGACTGCAGAGTGTTTTTGCAAATCTTTTGATTCAGATCGTAACTTTGGAGTGAGTCCACAAATCATTCCATGAATCCAATGAATCCAAAGTCCCGATCTGAAATTGGTTCATTGGCGAATCATTGTTCATGTCAGGAGTGTGGATCACAAATAATTTGATTTAGATCTGAATGGGTCGTGAATCTTTTGATTCAGATCAGAACTTTGGAGCGGGTCCGCTAATCATTTTGGAAACTGAATAAATTGCAATCTGCGCTCCTATGGCCCGATCTGAAATAATCGGTTCATGATTGAAACTCTGGAGCGTGAAATGGGAATCAATTGATTTAAATCGTAACTTGAGCGAGTTCTCGAATCTTTTGATTCAGAAAGCAACTTCGGAGTGCAAACTGTGAATCATTTGATTAAGATCGGAAATTTTGAGCTTTGATTGCGAATCATTCGGAGTGGGTTCACAAATCTTTTGATTCAGATCAGAACTTCGGAGTGTGAATCATTTGATTTAGATTGAAACTTCTGAGCAGGGTCATGAATCTTTTCATTCAGATCGGAACTTTGGAGTGGGTCCGTGAATCATTCCGCAAATCAAATCAATCGCGACCCGCGTTCTGAAGTCCTGATCTGAAATTAGTTCGTTCGCGAATCATTGTTCACATCAGGATTATGGAGTGTGGATTACGAATCATTTGATTTAGATCTGAACTTCAGAGTGGGTCTGTGAACCTTTTAAATCAGACCGGAATGGGTCTGCGAATCAATACGCAAATTTTATGATTCGCGATCTGCGCTCCAAAGTCCCGATCTGAAATCATGGTTTCACAAATCATTGTTCACATTGGGAATATGGAGTGTGGATCGCAAATCATTTGATTCAGATCAGAACTTTGTAGCAGGTCAACGAATCATTTCTCGAATTTACTGATTCGTGATTCACGTTTCAAAAGTCCCAAAATGGTTCGCGAATCATTATTCAGATTGCGACTGCAGAGTGGGTTCGCAAATCTTTTGATTCAGATCGGAGCGCGGAGCGTGTATCATTTCATTTAGATTGAAACTTCTGAGCGGGGTCATGAATCTTTTGATTCAGATCGGAACTTTGGAGTGGGTCCATGAATCAAATGAATCGCGAATCGTGAGTCGCTGTCCGATGTCCCGGTCTGAAATTGGTTCGTTCGCAAATCATTGTTTACATGGATTATGGAGTGTGGATTACGAATCTTTTAAATCAGATCTGCACTTCAGAGCAGGTTCTTGAATCTTTTGATTCAGACCAGAACATCAGAGCGGGTCTGCAAATCATTTCGCGAATTTCGGATCGTGGATCATTTGATTCAGATCAGAACTTCGGAGAGGGTCCGCAAATCATTTCAGGGATTGAATAAATGGCAATCCACACTCCTATGTCCTGAATCAATTGATTTAAATTGGAACTTGAGCAGGTTCTCGAATCTTTTGATTCTGAACGCAACTTCGGAGCGCAAATTGCGAACTTTTGAGCTTTGATTGCAAATCATTCGGATTCAGATCCAGACTTTGGAGTGCAGGTCACTATTTTTTAATTAAACAGTACAAATCATCAAACCATTACAAAGCAATACAGTCATAAAAACAAAAAAGAAAAAGAAAGCAAGAAGTGTTTTTTTTTTTTTTTTTTTTGGTGTAAGCACAGTTTTACTATGGTTAAACTATGGTTAGTGTAGCAAAACCATGGTTAATTTGAAATTACCATGGCTTAACTAGGGTATTCAGTAGAGTTTGAAGCAAAAACATCACAATGCACTGCTCACACAAGAAAAATAGTCAATTTTAACCTATTTTCCTTTGATATGTTTTGGTTCTGGATTAAGAATGATTTTATTTATCTTAGAAAGCAGCTTAGTGGTGTTTTGTAACAGAGCTTTGGCCTGTTGTGTGCAAATATTTAGCAGGTTCCTCAGCGTTTCAGGCACATCGTGTTCCTCTATAGACTCTCAGGTAACAGACTGATCCTAAAAGCACACAATCTGACAGACGTCGCCATTAAGCAGCACATTCACTGGAAATGCCATGTTAGTGAGAACTTCTCCTCACCGGGTCAGCGGCTTCCATCACTGAGGGTTCATGGGAAATATGCTTAATGTGTTAATAAGAGCCTTTCTAAAAATACCCCGCCGGCTGACAAAACCAATGATTCATGTAAAGCTACCACTGTGGATCTGAACGGGTCACAGGTCTGTTCTGATGGGCCGTGAAAACATGCCGAATGCAAATGATACATGCAATTAAAGCACTCGCAGAAGAGTGTCCTGAGTTTTTTCTCAGAGGTTTCTTTTGTGTTAAATTAAGGACACATATGGGTCACTTTTTACTAGGCCTTCAGTTATTTTTAATACGTTTTAAAATGCCTTTAATCTGTAGATTTGATTTTAAAAAATGTTTTATCTTGTCACAAAATCTGAAAATATTTTGCATATTTGATCATCTGAATTAATTAAATATTTCAGTATTTGCAAGAAAAGATTTATGTAAATGTTTACATGCATTTCTTCAGAGGAATTCGCAATTTTTATTCTCAAAATAATAACAGTAATAATGACATTAACATTTAAAATAAAAACGTTCCTATTATCTATAAAAAGTGAATATTCTTGACAAATAAAAATCTTAAATATGAAGTAAATATTTATAATATAAATGTTTAAAAGTAGATCTAGTAGGGATAAATTGAAATTAATACATAAAATAAAATAAAATAAAATAAAATATTTGATTATTATTATTATTATTATTATTATTATAAATATAAAGTAAATATTTATATTCAGGATACAAAACAAAATGGTAACTATACAAATAATTAGTCATTGGCCTTTTCATAAATGTTTAAATGTAGATCTCATAGAGATAAAGTAGAATTTGTACATTAAATTAAATTAGATATTATGAATTTTGTGTCATTTTAAATCATTTTTAATACTACTACTACTACTACTACTAATAAAAAGTATTATTATTATTATTATTATTATGAAAAATTATAAAGTAAATATTTATATTCAGGATAAATAAAATGCTAGCTATAAAATTAATAAGTCATTAGCCTTTTTATAAATGTTTGAAAATATAGATTTAGTAGGGATAAGGCTGAATTTTTACAAAATAAAATAAAATAAAATAGTTGGACATTATTCATCTTTTCTATTTCAGCACATATTCTTCTGAACTAAAAAATCTATATCTAGAACGGTTAGTGAGCACTGGTTTCTGCTCTGGCTCTGACATTTCACAGGAGGGTCTGACTGTGTCAGTCGGTCTCCAGTCTCAGTGAAGGTCTTTGTGTTTGGGAATGTTCTCGTTCTGATGGATGAAAGAGCGCTCCTATTGGGAAAGCTCAAAGCTGATGGATCTGCCTTTCACCACCTCCTATAATTACCTCAATAACCTCCTGCAGACTGCCGAATTACTTCAGAGCTATTGATTTTCTGGAAACATATGACACTAACATTCCCACTCCGTCCTGTGGACACACCTGGAATATTCTGGATTTATTTGGTATTTTATTTGGAAATCACATCGATATAAATCTTGCTAAAATTGCACTGGATGAAGTGAATTTTTAATAACCGAATGAATAATTTTGCATTATAAATAATATATATATATATATATATATATATATATTTATAAAAATGTTTAAAGAATTAAAGAATTTTTATTTCATTATTCAATTGGATCCAAAAATCATAATTTGGAAATCATATGAATATAATCCTGCTAAAATTGCACTGGACGAAGTGAATTTTTAAATGCATTTTTTTTTTTTTTTTTTTTTTTATAATTAAAGAGATAAGTGAAAATGTTGCATTACAAATAAAATAAAATATTTAAATAAAAACAATATGGATATATCATATGGATATAATTCTGTTAAAAGTTTTAATTTTACATTTTTAATAATTGAATGAATAACTTTTTTTACATTTTTTTTAACAATTTTGCATTAATATAACATTAAAATGTTTAAAAATCATTATTTTTATTTTTAATGATTAAATGTAATTATTATTATTATTATTTATTTTTAAGTTAATTATTAGTTACATTTGTTAATAATAATTTCATAAATTAATAATTGTTTTAACAGTTTTAACAATGTAAAAATTATTTTTACTTAATTTTACAATTGGATCTAAAATTACTAATAAAAACAATAAAAAAAAATTACATTAAAATAATAATTAAAAAAAAAAACATGAATTTATTTTTATTTATAATGGGAATGTTTCATTTTAAGTTAATTTTTAATGTAATTATTTTATTAATAATTTCATAATTTAAAAATAATGTAATGTAATTTTACAATTGAATCCAAAAATCATAATTTGTATATATATATATATATATATATATATATATATACATATATATATAACATTAATTTTTATTTATTTATAATATAAATGTTTAATTTTAAGTTAATTTTTAATTTATTTCTTTTATTAATAATTTTATAATTAAAAAATAATTTTACAATTGGATCCAAAAATCATAATTTGGAAATCATATGGATATAATCCTGCTAAAACTGCACTGGATGAAGTGAATTTTTAATTGCAATTTTTAATAATTAATAATTAAATAAATAACAAAACATTTTGCATTAAAAATAAAAATGTTTAAATAATAGTAATTCAGTAAAATAATCAGTAAAAAATATTATTTTTATTTTATTAAGTATTCAAGTTATATTCTTTATATATTCTTTATTTCTTCATCTTTTGTTCTAAGCTTCACAAATGCATCTAAAAACAGAATAACGAGTTGCGCTCCAGCGGCGCCGTTAAACCCGTTTCGGAGATCAGCTGAGGAGGTGAGAGCGAACAAAGGTGTAAACTGAAATCTTTGTGAAAGTGATAATGAGCTTCATAATTATTGCATTAATGCTCTTTGCACTGTTTTTCCCCCTTTCTTTCCAGCAGGATGCTGAATTAAATGAAGAACCATAATGGCTGCCAGTGACTCATCAGCTTTTGCTTGTGGATGAAAGCGAGTGCTTCAGTCAGATAGAAGCTCTTGGAACTTTAAAGGTCGTTGGCATAATAATATCATTTCCTTTGGGCATCATATTTGTTCTTTAAACTCCACACCAGCCTGACAAGAAAGCTTACTTTATTTCTAAGCAGGCCTCCAGTGATCGGTGAGCTTCAGTGGGTTCTGCTTAAGGATTGCTTATCGCTGCCAGAAAGTTGGAGCTTGAAAGCGATTTTCACCAAAAAGAAGGGCAGTTTGGATAATTTAATATTTCTTTCACCCATTCATTAAAAAAAATGACAAAGTCAGGAAGCTTTTTAGTGCAAATGCAACAAAATGAAGCATGATTATTAATTTAAATGAAATGTGTTTATTTAATTTATTATATTTACAAATTATTTTATTTGTTCTTTATTTTAAATTAATATTGTAAGTTATGTTTTAAATTCAAAATTAAATTCTATTTTTTTTATTTGTTTATGAATTCAAATTACAAAAGACAAGTAGCATTCAAGTACTAAGAAAAGTATTTTATTTTTATTCTTATTTTTACTAAAAATGCAACATAATTAAGCACAAATATGGAGATTATTATTTAATAATTTAATTTACAATTTCTTTTTATTTTTACTATAAATTCATATTTATTTTTTTAATTCATTTTAAATTTTACATTTTAATTCATTTATTTTCTTTATTTATTTATGAATCCAAATTATGACAGACATCCAAGTAGCATTTAAGTACTAACAAAGTATTTTGAAAATCCTGAATTTTTATTAAAAAGGCAACAGAATTAAGCACAAATGTGGAGATTTTTTATATTTAAGTTAAAGTTTATTTAATTTTTAAGCACCAATGTGGCAATTATTAATTTGATTTAATTGAATTATTTAATTCATTTAATTTACAAGTATTTTATTTTTTACTTTATTTTAAATTAATATTGTAATTATTTTTTTAATTCATTTTAAATTCAACATTTAATTTCTTTATTTAAAGTTTATTTTATTTTTTAAGCACAAATGTGGAAATTAGTATTTAATTATTTTATATAATTGACCATTTATTTTATTTGTACTTTAAATTATTTGAACTTTTATATTTAATTTATCATAACATTTTAATTAATTAATTTTTTTATTTTAATTCAATTATTTATTTGTTCATGAATCCAAATTACAACAGACATCCAAGTAGCATTCAAGTACTAACAAAATAGTTAATTCCTTATTCTCATTTTTACTAAAATATGCAACAGAATTAAGCACAAATGTGGAGATTTTTTTTAGTTAATTTAAAGTTTATTTTATTTTATTTTTTATTTTATTTAATTTACAATTTATTTTATTTTACTTTAAATGAATATTTAAAATTTTAATTGTTTTTAAATTTAACATTTTAAATAATTTAATTAATTTATAATTTTTTTAATTATTTATGAATCCAAAATATGACAAACATCAAGTAGCATTCAAAATACTTAATTCTTTATTCTCATTTTTACTAAAAAATGCCAAAGAATTAAGCACAAATTTGGAGATTTCTATAGTTAATTTAAAGTTTTTTTATTTTATTTTTACTTCACTTTAAATTAATATTAAACTTCTGTAAATTCATTTAAAATTTAAAATTTAAATTTATTATTTTTTTTTAATTTATGAATCCAACTTATGACAGACATCCAAGTAGCATTCAAGTACTAAAAAACTATTTAGAAAAACCCTGAAAATTAAGAGTTTATTTTTTATTCTTTATTCCTCTTTTTTACTAAAAATTAACAGATTTTTTAAAAAAAGAATTAAGCACAAATGTGGAGATTTTTTATATTTAAATTAATTTAAACTTTATTTAATTTTTTAAGCACCAATGTGGTGATTATTAATTTGATTTCTTTTAATTATTTAATTTAATTTACAATTGATTAACTATTTACTTTATTTTAAATTAATGTTGTAATTTATTTTTTATTATTCATTTTAAATTCAACATTTTAATTTAATTATTTTTTTTTAATTTATTTATTAATCCAAATTATCACAGACATCCAAGTAGCATTCTAATACTAACAAAATATTTTGAAAAAACCCTGAAAATAACTATTTTAAGAGTGTTTTTATTATTTATTCTTATTTTAAAATGCAACAGAATTAAGCACAAAAATGGAGATTTTTTTTACATTTAAGTTAAAGTTTATTTTTGTTATTAAACACGAATGTGGAAATTATTAATTTGATTTCATTTAATTATTTAATTTAATTAACAATTTATTTTATTTTTACTTTAAATTAATATTTACATTTTTAATTAATTTTAAAATTAACATTTTAATAAATGAATTTATTTTATTTATGCATCCAATATATGACAGACATTTAAGTAGCATTCAAGTACTAACAAAATATTTTGATAAACCATGTTATGTAACAAATTTTATTTATTTAATTTAATTTAATTTAATTTACAATTTATTTTATTTTTTACTTTATTTTAAATTAATATTTTATAATAAAGATTGTTAAATCATTAAAAATATTAACCTAAAATCTCAGGAGTATTTGAAGTAAATATGTAATATAATAAAATATTAAATAAAATAAAATAAAAAATGTAGGAAAAATGCTCACTTTATGCAAAGTGAAAATGCAAACTTTTGAAAACGGGTTTGAAAGTGCAAGTTTTTGAAAGCAATAGCATTATTGTCTCTGTGTAAACTAAAAAACGCAAAATTGTGAAAACGGTGACGTCACTGCTGCAAACCATTAATGACTTTTCTGGACTGAGTTTGATCGAGCTCAAGAAGGTTGAGTTGAATTGACAGATTCCTGCAGCTTTAGTCAGCATGTAAACATAGCGGTTAATGAATACCTCTTTCACACGGACTCATGTAAACGGCCTTTAATAACCCGACGGGAGTCCCGTGTGTCTCTGGGCTGTTTTTAAACTCCGGGTGACCCGCTCTCTCCTCCAATCTCAGCTCTCCGTCGCTCAACACCCGCTTTCTCTCGGACAGAAGCGCAGTGTCCTCCACATGTGGCGGAGAGAACTTCAACCCCTGGACACAAAAAAAGACATTACAGAGACGCCAAACTGGCACAGAATCAACTTGTTTGGCGTAAGATCAGAGAAACGCAGGTTTGTGAGGAAAACAAAGAAGTCAGTTCAGCAAAAAATATGCTTTGAACACTAAATCTGAATGTCATTCAGTGTGACTCATATTGGCAACAAATCGAAATAATTAGAAAATGTTGTTAAACTGTGTTGAATAAACCAAGCATGTTTCCACAATAATGCACGATAATAAAATAAAAGAGGACTCAGAAGTTAAAGCTATCAGTCAAAAAACAATATTTACCAGAATTTTAAAAATTCTAAATTTATGTTTGAAATTCAAAATTAAAATCAAAATTTTTTTTTTCACTGAATTTTAATTTAATTATTTATGTGTTTATGAATCCAAATTACAACAGCCATCCAAGTAGCATTCACGTACTAACAAAATATAGGAGAATGAAGTACAAATGTGGAGATGTTTTATATTTAAGTTAATTTCAAGTTAATAATTTTTTTAAGCACCAATGTGGCTATTATTAATTTGATTTAATTTTATTATTTAATTTACAATTATCTATTTTTACTTTACTTTAAATTAATATTGCAATTTATCTTTTTTTATACATTTTAAATTCAACATTTTAATTTATTAATTTTTTTATTTAATTTTATTGTTTAATCACAAATCTGGACATTATAATTTAATTATTTACTTTAATTTACAATTTATTTTATTTGTACTTCACTTTAAATTCATATTTAATCTTTTTAAATTCATTTTTAAATGTAACATTTTAATTACTTATTTTATTTATTTATTATTTTAATTTAATTATTTATTTGCCTTTGAATCCAAATTACAACAGACATTCAAGTAGCATTCAAGTACTAACAAAGTATTTTACAGAATCAACTTGTTTGGCGTAAGATCAGAGAAATGCAGGTTTGTGATGAAAACAAAGAAGTCAGTTCAGCAAAAAATATGCTTTGAACACCAAATCTGAATGTCATTCAGTGTGACTCATATGAAAATGTATGCACACAATCTTGAATTTTGAATTTAACAGGAAACTAGATCTGAAATTTAGTTTGAATTTAAGGAAAATTTACGCAGAATTGAAATCGAATAGAAATGCAAAGAAATTAATAACCACACTCAATCACAACGATAATAGAAATTAATACTAAATTAATACTCTTAAATAAATTAATACTCTTATTTTTTATTTTTTATTTTTTTTTTTAGCAAGGATACTATAAATTGATCAAAAGTGATTTTGATAGTTTATTTCTATTTTTTTTTTTTTTTTTTTTTTTTTTTTGTTATTCTGAACTTTTTATTCATTTAAGAAACCTGAAAAAAAAAAATTACTCAGCTTTCCACAAATCAGAATATTAGAATTATTTCTGAAGGATCATGTGACTGGAGTAATGATGCTAAAAATTCAGTTTTGAAATCACAGGAATAAATTACATTTTAAAATATATTCAAATAGAAAACAATAATTTTAAATAGTAAAAATATTTCAAAATTTTACTGTTTCTGTACTTTAGGTCAAATAAATGCAGGCTTGGTGAGCAGAAGAAACTTACTGTTCAAAAACGTTTGCCTGGTATTGTGTATATATATATTAAAATCGTTACAAAACAAATAAAAATGTTTAAAAAGCAGTGGTTAAATCATTAAATAAGATTAACTTATTAAATAAATATTTAATATTTAATATTTAATATTTAATATAGATTGTAACAAAAAAAAAAAAAAAATCAAATACACCTAACAATGGAGATGTTAAGTTATTACAAATATTAACTTCAAATCTCAGGAGTATTTTAAATAAATAAATGGTTACATTTTAAAATCTTAAAAAAAAAAAACCTTAAAATCTCAGGGGTACTTCAAATAAATATTTACTATAAATCATAAAAAAAAAAAAAATCAAACACACCTAATAGCAAAGATAAAATAATAATAATAATAATAAAAATAATAATTTAAAATCTTAGGGATACTTCAAGTAAATATTTCAAGTCAAAGATTTATTAAGATGACTTAAAAGGTGAAAGAACACTTAATTTCTCCCAAATTATCAGATGTGTTGAACTTTTATAAAATGCAATAGCCTACAGTAAATTCCTCTTCCTATGTGTTGTGTCTAGAGCTGCTTTTAATTGTTTTAATTGTTGTACAATTAATTGTTTTAAAATAAATGTTTATGTTTGCATAGTATATATGTGTGTTGTGAATATTTATGTATGTACACACATACATGTATATATTAAGGAAAAAATTAACGCAAAGTAAAATATTTTGATTTATATACACTGCTGCTTAAAAGTTTGGGATCAGTAAGACCTGAAATGTTTTTAAAGAAGTCTTTTATGCTTATCAAGGCTGCATTTACTTGATTAAAAATACAGAAAAAAAACTGTTATTACAATACAAAATAATGGTTTCTATTTTAATATACTTTAAAATATAATTTATTCCTGTGATGCAAAGCTGAATTTTCGTCAGCTGTTACTCCAGTCTTAAGTGTCCTTCAGAAATTATTCTAATATGCTGATTTATTATTAGAATTATCAATGTTTGTAACCTTTTTTTGGAACCTATTTTTTTCTTTTTCAGGATTCTTTGATGTATAACGAGTTAAAAAGAACAGCATTCATTCAAAATATAAATCTTTTCTAACAACGTAAATCTACGCTATCACTTGAACACATCCTTTGAACACATCCTTGGTGAATAAAAGCATTAATTTTTTTCAAAAAAAGAAATTTTGGACAGTATATAGTGTATATTGTCAGAAAACCTTTCTATTTTAAATAAATGCTGCACTTTTTAACCTTTTATTGATCAAAGAATCCTGAAATAAGTATTACAGATTACAAAAAAAAAAAAACCATTAACCCTGTTTTCAACATTGATAATAAATCAGCATATTAGAATGATTTCTGAAGGATCATGTGACACTGAAGTCTGCAGTAATGATGCTGAAAATGTAGCTTTGTATCACAGGAATAAATTAAAATCTAACATATATTCACATAGAAAACAGTTATTTTAAATTAAAATAATATTTCACAATATTACAGTTTTTTTTCTGTATTTTTGATCAAATAAATGCAGCATAAGAAACGTCTTTAAAAACCATTCAAAATCATACTGATCCCAAACTTTTGAGCAGCAGCGTATAATATAAATTATATGTTTAAAGTGTTTACATACACATATTGTTTCAAATATATACATATGTGTGTGTGTATTTATAGATACATAATAAATATGTATCTATAATTTTTAAATATTGCCCGATATTTGGAGTACACTGACCAACCATGAAAAAGGCTCTGCTTGTCATCTGTCCCTCCTGGAGTACTTGATTTATCCACTTATTATTTGAGTAGTTAAAATATATTTTTTTAGTGAGAGCTATCCAAAAGGAATCTGATATAAATTTAGCCTAATAATGTGGCCTTACATTGCAGTGCTGTAATATTGCAGAGCGTCTGATGGAGTCCAGGGCCTCTGCAACAGGAAGCAGTGGGTCTGTGACAAACAGGCACGTCTTGTGTAGCAGCAGGAGAAATGTTATCCAGCAAGCCTTCGGGATGTTTAATAACACTGCCTTTCCAATTTTAGGCCAACTCCAAGGTAATAAAATCTGTCCGAGGGGACCCAAAACCACAAAGCAAATACCTGCTGCATGCCTGGAGGCTACCAAATGATGACAAAATAGATACAATTTCCTGGTGTACCAATAAACACTCAAGCACAATTGGGAAAGTGCTGGGGAAAGAAATGAGATCTGATATAATGCCGAGCGGGTTGGGTGAGACGCGCCGAATAACCTCCCCAACGAGCTCAAATACACAATGATAATGGCACTCATTTGCTCAACGGCCCGAAAGATTGCAAGCGCACAAACACCCGCTCTGTCCGGCAGGACAAGGTCACAAAAAAAGTAAAAACTTTAAAAAAGCTTGAAGTTAATTGAAGGTTTATAGGCCTTATGGACAGACAGAACGATAGATAGAGCCATCAGTATTAGTTTGTATTAAGTAGTACAATTGATATTAACAATAAAATTAACTGGAGGTTTCAAGACTGGGATTCGTACGATGATAAAAAGCTAATAAATCATACAAATATTAATTAAAAAAAATAAAAATGATAACTTATAGCAGCGTTTCCCACACTGTGATTCAATAATAATTAATAAATCCTAAAAATGCTAAATAAATACATTTAGAATAACAACATTTATAATAAAAGATAATATATATTTCTTTAACTATTAACCTTAAAGCTGAAGGGTATTTCAAGTAAATATAAATAATAAAAATAATACCTAGAGGTATAAGCAAAAAAAGTAAAATTAAAATCAAAACTAAAATAAATAAATTAATTAACATATTACAAATATTGTTAAATTATTTAAAAATATATATTAACTTAAAATACATATCAGAGATATTTCAAGTAAATGTTAATAATAACAATAATAACTAAAGTTATGAACAATAAAATGAACTAACTAAATCAATCAATCAATCAATCAATCAACATACACACTATAAAATTGTTAAATTATAAAAAAAAATAACTAAATATTTTGGAAGTATATCAAGCAAATATTATTAATATAAATAATAACGAGTTATAAACAAAAAAAATGACAGTCAAAACTAAAATAAATAAATACATAAATCAGTATACTTCAAAGACTTTCAAGTAAATTTTAATAATAAAAATAACTAGAGTTATATACAATAAAAAATGTAAAATTAAAATAAAAATCAATACTAACTAAATAATTAAATCAACAAACTACAAAGATTGTTAAATTATTTAAAAATATTAACTTACAATATTGGGCGTATTATAAATACATTTTAATAATAAAAATAATAACTAGATTTATAAACTACAAAAAATGCAAAATAAAACAAATTAACTAAAACAAATAAATCAACATACATGCTACACAAATTGTTAAATTATTAAAAAATATTTAATTAAAATATCAAAGGTATTTCAAGTAAATATTATTAATAAAAATAATACCTAGAGTTATAAACACCAAAAATATGTAAAAACTGAAATAAATAAATAAACATACTTCAAAGATTGTTAAATTAACAAAAAATATTAATATTATTAATATTAATAATACAAATAATAACTAGAGATTCCCAAACTGGACTTTGCAAGTCATTAATTAAATCAGAAAAACATCAAAACGTAAAACATAAATCAATAAAAAAATAATATCAAAATAACCTCAACAAACGCATTTAATAATAATAATAATAAAAAAAAAAACATTAAATAATTGAAATATTACCTTTAAAATATCAGGGGATACTTTAGGCCAAATGGGTTTGGCTGAGGTTGCAAAAAACATCCTAAGAAAAAAGCAAAGAGGTTTCGGGTTAGTGGACAGGCCTCATCAGGGACCTAATATCAACATTAGTGCATAATTTACGATGCATGCACGCTGACAGATGTATTTTTGGCAGGAAAAAACGCTGTTTAATTGGAACAAAGTATGCGTTTTCTTGGCTAGACTTATAGGAGCTTCAAATCGGTGATTAAAAGCATTTTCCAAGGGTTTTGCACTTCACACTGTGACTCACATCCCTCCGGTTTCCAAGAACTCGTAACCGAGGCGCTCTAATTGAATTTTTCTGCCGGGTCACATGACTCTCTCTCTCTCTGTGGCAATCATTGGGCGCATGTCAAAATGTTCAGGCCGAAGCGTAATTCTCGACTCGCCGTGACCTGCGACATCTCCTCGTGACCTCTCCTGATCGTCAGGCTGGAGTTTGAGAGTCGGGATAATCAGCTTTGTTCCTCACTCAAGCGCAGCTTTAATAAGCCTATTGATTTCAGGAGCCATCGATCGGCCCGTCAATCTGGCGCTCTGCGGAGGGGGAGGACGGGACTGATAACTGGGATTTCCTTTGTCTGAAAATCACTAAGCACTGGAGCAGTCACACAACTGCAAACGCACGAAGTAAACGCTGGGTTTGTGACATACATATGTGTATGATCAAGGGTCAGTTCAGCAGATTTGTCTCGTCCTGGTAGGATCGAACGCTTGCCTGAGCAATAATGAAGAGGCCAAAGTTCACAGAGACTGAAATATTGTATGGAAAACCCCTACGGCTTCTGCGGTGGGATTCATATGTACAAACTACTTTACAGCTGTAGTTACAGTCAATATTCTGCTGTGGATTTATGTATAAATAATAGGCCTATAAAAAAGCACAGATATAGGGTGGCGAAAATACTGGGTGATATTACAAATTTGGTGTTGACTCATCTTCAAATAACACTTTAAAACCATAAATGGTTATTATTAAATGTCTAAATTGAGTTGAACCATATTAGAAAAATAATACTAATATTTTATATATATATATAAAATGTAATTTTTTACTGGGTTTTTGATCAAATAAATGCAGTCTTGGTGAGCAGATGAGCAGATGATACATTCAAGATTAAAAAACATTAAAAAATCATTTTGAACATTTTGATTTTTTCTACTGCTCCTATACTACTTGAAAAGTCGTAATATTTTTTGAATGCTTATAATCAATTAGATAGCACAACAAACTTCTTTTTATTCATTTATTAGCACTGAAATATATTATTCATCTTATTCAAATTCTATTCTTTTTAATTTCAAGTTCAAGTAATTATAAATAATGCCAAATAAACTTGGAATTGTGTATTGCAAATATGGTTATAGTAAATATAGGCTCTTGATGAATTGTTTTTGTTCTAAGTTGCTTTGGATAAACACATTTGCTAAATACATTAAAAAATAAAATAAAATAAAATAAAATAGAGAAAGAAAAATAAATAAATAAATAAATAAAGAAAGAAAAGGAATTAAGATTAGAATCATATCTGATGCAGATACTACAGCCATTCTCAGCATATTATATATATATATATATATATATATATATATATATATATAATTTTATGATCGCCATTTCTATATATATAAAAATAACTGGAGGTTCCAGGACTTGGATTTGTACGATGATAAAAAGCTAATAAATCATAAAAATATTAATACATTTTTTTTTATAGTATAGTATATAGGATATATATATATAATAACATCTTAATGCATTTGATTTGATCCACATGAAAATTAATGAACATTATTCTCCAAAAACAACTTTTATATCATATTAATATTAATATACATATTAATTTATATACAGACATTATATATACATATTAAATGTACAGTTTTTGAACAGTAAGATTTTAATGTTTTTCAGTGAAGTCTCTTCTGCTCACCAACACTAAAAAGAACAACTTAAAAAGTTTTTCAACTTAAAAAAGTAAGTGTTTGTACTGCCTTAAAAAAAGTTTAGTCAGCATAAAATGTTAAGTTGTACTACATGAAGACGTAGATATTTGAGTTGAGTAAACTTAACATTTTAAGGCAGCACAAATGCTTTTTTAAGTTGATTTAAAGTTTTTTAACAGTAAAACTTGCATTTATTTGATCCAAAGTACAGCAAAAACAGTAACATTTTGAAATATTTTTACTATTTAAAATAACTATTTTCCATGTGAATATATTATAAAGTGTAATTTATTTCTGTGATCAAAACTGAATTTTAGCTTTAGCTGAATTGTATATATATAAATTAATATATATATATATATATATATATATATATATATAAAATCTACTCTTCTGCTTTCAACATAATGATAAAAAATGTTTTCTGAGCAGCAAATCAGCATATTTGAATGAATTCTGAAGGATCATGTGACTGGAGTAATGATGCTAAAAAAATTAGCTTTGAAATCACAGGAATAAAGTACATTTTAAAATATATTCAAACAAAAAACTGTTATATTAAATATTAAAAACATTTTAACATTTTGCTGTACTTTGGATCAAATAAATGCAGGCTTGGTGAAGAGGTCAAAAACTTTGACTGGTAGTTTGTCAAGTTTGCAGCATAATTACTACAGGTCTTTTTGTAGTTACTTCATCGAGTAGGTGGCGCTGTCAACAGCATTTCTCGTGTGCGTTATGCATTACAAAAGTATCTACCAAAATTCATGTTAATAGGTCAAACGATTTGATGACATGGCCTCACTTATTTTTTTAACGGCGTTCCCGCCATCAGATTTGTTGATGCATTTCATGGGAACGGTTTGGTAAATAAAACTATTTCTAATAGTATTTAACCGGCACACCTTCAAGATCCTCTGTACCAAATTTAATGAAAATCAGACAAACGCTGTAGGCAATTTTCTAAAAATTATATTTTTAATATAACTGTTTTGCCAGAAAGTCTGCCAGATGCAATGACCCACATGATAAAATGTGATCTCTATTTGATTAAAAAGTTATGGGCTAAAACTTTAAACTATTGGCTGACATCTTTCTGCCTTGAGGGGAGAGGAAAAAAGGGCGAGATGTCAACTATTCAAACATAAACAACCAGATTTAGAAGAATTCTGTGCGTAGTTGCATAACCGTCTCAATCGCACTGATGTGATTAGTAGTTTCACACAGGAGACCAAAAAATGACTCATGTGTTTCATAACATCCTTTGAGAGCGAGAGTCAAAGAGGTTGGTCGTGACAGTGGGTCAAACGCATCAGAGAACCGGGGCGGAAGAGTCCTGATGGGAAGTGGGAAGAGCTTCCTGTAGGGACTGTGGGCTTGCTTGAATGTCAAAACATCAAAATGATAATCATAATAAACGAATATTACAGAGTAATTCAAAGAGGATACAAACAATACTGTGCTAAAATGTTTCTGTAGGCCTATGCTTTCAATGTTTTGTCCATTAAATAATCAGCACTTACTATGTGGACTGTAGTAGTCAATTTATTTAAAATATAGTGAATTAAACTTGATCATAATGCACAATATTTCCATCTAACATGCATTTTCAGATGCAGCTCATAAAAGAGTGTTTTTACTAACGTTAGTTAGCAGTAAACTGGTTACCTCACCTGAATATGTTCGTAGATTTGTGTTGGACCTTATCTTTATGGAAATGTGGATCTTTTATTTGTAAACATCATACCTTTTCCGCTTATTAGTTCATGTCATAAAACTAGCGAGCTAAGCCAGTAATAGTACTGACAGCGTGGTAAAAACATGGCTGAAGATCAGTGTTGGGGGTAACGCATTACAAGTAACGCAAGTTACGCAATAATATTACTTTTTTCAAGTAACTGTAAAGTAACGCATTACTTTTTCATTTCCAAGAAAATATCTTTTACTTTTAAGTTACTTTTACACCAGTTACTTTTTGTTTTCTTTATGTATTTAATCCCATTTTATTAACCAGTGACTTTGCTGCTGACCTTTGTTGATCCAATTCAACCGTACACTGCAAAAATACCATAGACAAAACATGGATGTAGTGTCAGTGACGTCACCCGTAAGTTTCTGAAGAGCGTTTTTGAAGCAAAAGTTGGGCGGGGTCTGTCGTTGCCATTTTAGAAGTGCGTCACCACGCGTCACTAAAGAGGCGGGACGCGGGTGGAGCTAAGATGTCTGGTTTTTAAATTTATTTAAATAAACATGACAAAGTAACACCCTAACAAAAACAAACGCAATAACGTGGCTGCCAAGATCAACTGCTGGAATAAGCTGAGGGAATGTGATGGCTGCCTGACACCAGCTGTCACTCAAGTGGCCACGTCATTAATTATGCAGAAATTTAATGCTTAATATAATTTAAACGGGTGAGTTAGAAAAAAATTCACCCCCCTCAGAGTTGTCATGAAGGGCAAAACTAGCTGTAAAAACCAAAACCACTTTTTGAACCAGGCTGTAAACATGTTTTTAACTGTTATAAAATTGAGAGTCTATGGGGAATTGCTCCCTTTTGGAGCCAGTCTCAAGCGGCCAGCCGATGAACTGCAGCTTCAGTCACTTCCGTATTGTTTCAAGAGCGAAAGCGGGAGGTTGCCGCTTAAAAAATACTTTTCTTTCTTAGATTTTTTGTCTTGTTTCCAGCCAAAATATCAAAAAATATCTTAAATCAAGAAGGATTTTCTAGACAAGTAAATCATTATTTTCTCTTTTTTTCAGAAAAACAAGTCAAAATTAGGTGAGTTTTTGCTTAAATCAAGCAAAATAATCTGCCAATGGAGTAAGCAAAAAAATCTTATTTCAAACAGAAAACAAGATTATTTTGCTTGTTTTAAGCAAAAACACACTTAATTTAATTTTCCTTCTTGATTTAAGAATTTTTAGATATTTTGGCTGGAAAAAACAAATAAATAAAAAAATAAGCTTTTTTTTTTTTTTTTTTTTTTTTTTTTTTTGCAGTGTACTCCGTTTGCTGTGCGTGTCTGTTTGCTTCTGTACAATGTCTGTTTAGCTGTCAGTGTTTTATCGTTCATCAGCTGTAAAAAAAAAAAAAACAACAACAACAACAACAACAACAAAAAAAAAAAACGTTCTAAAAATTATCCCAATCATATCCTTGCCCTATATCGTTATTGTTATAGTTGTGGTGTGAACTCTGCTATTCTCTTAAATTCAAAATCAAATGATTCACGTCACACGATTTGAAGCTTCGTTCTGAAGCAAATGATTCCCGATACGCAAAGTTTTGCATCAAATGAGTGGATCATTTTGCGACGCAATAACTGATTTGGAACTGATTGTTGGAACTGACTGTTTTTAAAAGCTCGTTTCACCCATCACTAATACGTGCTTTTTAAAATCATTACAAGCGATGTCAAAATGTGAAAACGAGTGGGACTTTTGAACTGTTTTTTTGCCGGATGAATCGCTTGAACTGAAGGATCGAAGTCACGAGTTTGAATCAATCGGAGCGGTATGTATATATATATATATATATATATATATATAGCCTACATACAGATCTCTCAATCTGTTATTTGATCTCTTCATATTTAAGGAGAGAAGTATAGTTTTAAAAAGACATCACTTATTATGATTTTCAAGGGTGTAAACTTTAATACAGATGCTATGACATGTCCCTACCAATATCCAGCGACTAGCGATAATTTTGATCAAACACATAAACACATAACCTGCCAACAAACAATAATCTTGACTATTCACCTTTGTGTCTTCACAATCTGGCTTATGTACAGTGTCGGATAGTATTTACATTATGAATACACAAAAATAAGAATTTCACACGATAGTGTTTGGGGTAGATAATCAAACTTATAAAATTTTAGAAGCATTTTCCAGCGATAGTTTTCTGCTGGTGGTGTATGTTTATGTATGAAGTGAGTCATTATATTAGCGTCTGAATGAGGTCTTTGCCATGGTGTGACGGGGGGCTGCAGGTCAAACATGCTTCAGTCTGGCGGGTCACTGTCTGCTGTCTGTCTACACTGGGCACATTGTTAAAGCTGCCAGCTCACCAGTTTGTGAACGGCGGTAGGAGTCGAGGAAGGGCCCAGTGCTGCCAACAGAGAATCAATGACAACCCACATGCTCCATTTCTCACGTAAACTCTTTCAAACTCACCTCAATCCCTTGTCTCCCAACTCCTGACCTTTTCATTTAATACTTTTCTTTCCAGCCATGACTTTTAACATCTGATTTTTTAAAATGTTAATAAAATGTAATAAAACTTTATTATAATTTTTTTTTTATATTTTCCAAGTAGTTTTAAATTTTTAAGTAGACAGACTGAAATAATGTGCGTGTATATATATATATATATATAAATATATATAATTATAAATATATACAAACAGAAGACGATTATATATATATATATATATATATATATTTATATATATATATATACATTTTTATGTAGTGAATAGTGTGCGTGTGTATATATATATATATAATTATAAATATACACAAACAGAAGATGATTATATATATATATATATAGTACATAAATATATTATTTATAAATAATTAAAATATTTATTATAAAATAATAATTAATATAAATTAATTTATTATAAGTTTGTTTGTTTATTTAAAGTTTTTTTAAATATATTTTCCAAGTAGTAGCATTTTTTGTTTTAAAATTTTAAGTAGACAGACTCAAATAGTGTGTGTTATAATACAAACAGAAGACAATTATATATATATATATATATATATATATATATATATACACACATACACACACACACACACACACACACACACTACATAAACAGAATATTATAACATAATTTATGAATGATTAAAATATTTATTACAAAACAATAATTAAATATAAATTAATTTATTATAAATATAAAATATTATAAACCCCTAAATGGCACAAACGGAATGAACAGCGATTGGCTGCTTTGCATGTCAATCAAACAGTCCCTTCCTATCAAAGTAGTTTGTATAATAATCTTTCATTTAGACCAGGCATTGTGCTGACCAACAAAGATGACCAACTTCCTAACAATCCCTGATTTATCTGAAGGAGCCGGAAGGGTGGAAGAACCATCAGGATGAGAAACAGAGACAGTAAGAGAGGCCTGTTTTGTAAAATCCAGTTATGTAACTGTACTGCTTACTGGCACACTGCATCTGTTGTTGGGGGAAAAATAACTCTGATTGAAAACACGATGCAATTAGTGCCGAGAATCTCAAAGACTCCAATCACAGCAAACCTGTCAAGAAACAAGAAAGATGTCATTTCTGTAGGGAGTGAAACAAACTTCTTTGAGCACCTTTTAAGTGAACATGAAATCAAAACTGACTCTATTTTGCATATTCCTGGTCTTACTGTGAAAGCTTTACTGGAGCATGTTATTCCAAATTGAAACAAGTTTGTCATCATAACCTTTCATTAAAATGCAGTAACTTACACTACAGTAGGAAAAAAAAAAAAAAAAAAAAAAGATTTAAACTGTTTTCACTCCAAAATATATACAGATTTAATTTTATAAATAATTACAAAGAAATGGCAAACAACACATTAAATTGGATTAATCAGACAATTATTTTAATTTATTATAATATTAATATTATTTCTTAAAACATTATGTATAAATTAAAATATCTTTATAAAATAATAATTAAATATAATTAATTTATTATAAATTATTTACATTTAATTCATTCATCTGAATATTTTCCAAGTAGTAACACATTTGTGTGACTTAAATTTTGAAATAGACTGAAATATAATCATATTTCATTAAAATATTATTTATAAGTTATTAAAATATTTATGATAAAATAATTAAATATTTGAATATTTTTAAGTAGTAACTTTTTTGCTTTAAATTTAAAGTAGACAGATTGAAATAGTATATAAATAAATAAATAAATATATATAAACAGAATACAATTTTATAGAGAGAGAGAGAGAGTAAATAAATATTTTATTATTAAAATATTTATTATAAAATTATAATTACATATAAATTAATTTATTATAAGTTTGTTTATATATATATATATATATATATATATATATTATTTTTTGTAGATTTTTCAAGTAGTAACATTTTATGTTACAATTTTTTGTGTATGTATATACATATACATCTACATTTATAGATTATAATTATGAATATATACAAACACAATACAATTATATATATATATATATATATAATTGTATTGTGTTTATATATATTTATTTGTCATTATAATTATATTATTTATTATACATTATTTAAATGTAAGTAATTTATTTGAATATTTTCCAAGAAAAAAAAAAAAATAATATATATATATATATATATATATATATATAAATATTATTTAAAAAATGTATTCAACTATTTATTATAATATAATTATTAAATATATAATATATAAATTAAATTTGATTTATTTATTTGAACATTTGTCAAGAAGTAACCCGGTGAATAAATTGTAAAACTTTGAAGTAAACAGACCAAAATAGTACTTTCTTATAAAACATCCTCCCATAATCTTCTTAACTTCTTTTCCTATTATTCAACCACTTGTCATTTGTTTTCTCATTAAATATTCTGTTTCACAGAACTAAAATGCGTTGAGCACCGTTTGATGTTGAGCTCAGCTTTACATTTTTTTCACGTCAGAGGTTGTGTGTTTTGTAAACCACCTAAAAGGTCTTATTGTCGGCAGAATCAGCAGGATATCTGGATTTTCAGCATCAATCAACATCATTTGAGCAAATATCTGTGCAGAAATGCCACACAGGAACGTGAAGCGACTGCCAAATGGGCTGGTTTATTTGAAGGGCAGGTTATTTCTCTGGAGTAACGTATTATTGAAGGTGAATGTGTCTGGCTCGACTACCACTGAGACAGTATTAATAGTGACAGGTGTGCTGGAGTCCTGCAGCTCATTCACTAACGTCTGGGACTTTCACAATAACCCACACAATCGACTTTTATTGCCTCGGCTTACAGGGGCTTCACGGCGTCCAGCCTATCAGACTAAGCGGCTTAACAGCGACAGCCTTCTGAGAGCACGCTTCACCTCCACCTCCATCAATCAATCGCTGCTTACAGGCCTTCGGAAACCAAAATAAACAACTTGCCAGCGAGAAACTGGAGCGTGTCATGAATCTATATGGATGGAGGGGCCACCAGGGGAATGAAACGGGGTGAAATACAGAATAAAAGGTGGATTCACTAGAATCACACCACCTTTGTGCGTGTTATTTTACAGTTCACACTTAGTGTTACTGACTTTGTGCCAACACAAACATATTTGGTTTCAGGCCTTAAAGGAATAGTTCAGCTAGAAATGAAATTTGCTAAAAAAAAAATACTCCCCTTTAGGCCAGGTGTGTTTCTTCATCAGATTTGGTGATATGTAGCATTAGGCACTTGTTCACCAATGGATCCCTCTGCTATCTTCATGGAAATGTGGATATTTTATTTGTAAACATCTTACTTTTTCCGCTTATTTCAGGTAATGTCATAAAACTAGCACGCTAAGCCAGCAGTAGTACTGACAACGTGGTGTAAACATGGCTGAAGACGCAACAAACAGAGGAACAGACAAACGAGTCTTTTTACGCTGGAACCACTCCGATTGATTCAAACTCGTGACTTTGATCATTCAGTTCAAGTGATTCACTAGCAAAAACCAGATCAAAAGAGCCATTAAGATCGGGATTTGGATCGCAAATCATTTGATTTAGATCGGAACATTAGAGCGGGTTTACAGATCTTTTCATTCAGATCGGAAACTCGAAGCACGGATGGCGAATCATTTCATTTAGATCGGAACTTCAGAGCAGGTTCATGAATCATTTCAGATCAGAAATTCGAAGCATGGATAGTAAATAATTTTATTCAGAACGGGACTTTGGATCGCAAATCATTTCATTAAGATCTGAACTTTAGAGTGGCTTCACAAATATTTTGATTCAGATTGGAAATTCGAAGCACGGATAGTGAATCATTTGATTCAGATCGGGATTTTGGATCGCAAATCATTTGCTATTTTGGATCGCGAATCATTTGATTAAGATTTGAACTTTAGAGCGGGTAAACAAATCTTTTGATTCAGAACGGAAATTCAAAGCACAGATGGCAAATCATTTGATTCAGATCGGGCCTTAAAATATATTTATAAAATAATAATTAAATATAATCAATTTATTATAAATAATTACAATTTGAATATTTCCCAAGTAGTAACATATTTGTATATGACTTAAATTTTAAAGTAGACAGATCGCAAATTATTTGATTTAGATTAGAACTTCAGAACGGGTTTACAAACCTTTTGATTCAGATCGGAAATTCAAAGCATGGATGGCAAATCATTTGATTCAGATCGGGACTTTGGGTTGCGAATCATTTGATCGAGGGGCTACGAGGGGAATGAAACGGGGTGAAATACAGAATAAAAGGTGGAAAATGTGGATTTATGGAAATGTGGATATTTTATTTGTAAATATCTTACTTTTTCTGCTTATTTCAGTTAATGTCATAAAACTACCACGCTAATCCAGCAGTAGTACTGACAACGTGGTGTAAACATGGCTGAAGATGCAACAAATGGAGGAACAGACAAACGATTCAATTGAGTGAATCCTTTACACTGGAATCGCTCCGACTGATTCAAACTCATGACTTCGATCATTCAGTTCAACCAGATCAAAAGAGCCATTCATTTTCGAATTTCGACAAAGAATGATTTTAAAAAGCATGTGTAGTTTTCCAAACTATGAATCAGTTACTGCATTGCAAAATTATTCAGTTTCAAAGAGCTCCAATCGGATCACGCATCATTTAATTTGAATTGGTGTGAGATTCTATAACATCCTGAATCCCTTGTAATATGTCTCTAAACATAGATTGGAACTTTACAGCAGGTTCTCGAATCTTTTGATTCAGATTGGAAATTCGAAGCACGGATATGAATCATTTGATTCAGATAGGGACCTCGGATCGCAAATAATTTGATTCAGATCGGGACTTCGGATCGTGAATCATTTGATTTAGATCAGAACTTCAGAGCAGGTTCACAAATCTTTTGTTACAAATTGGAAATTCGAAGCACGGATGGCGAATCACTTGATTCAGATCAGGACTTCGGATCATGAATCATTTGATTTAGATCAGAACTTCAGAGTGGGTTCACAAATCTTTTGATTCAGATCGGAAATTCAAAGCAGGGATGGTGAATCGTTTGATTCAGATTGGGACTTCGGATCATGAATCATTTGATTTCGATCGGAACTTCAGAGCGGGTTCACAAATCTTTTGATTCAAATCGGAAATTCAAATTATATTATCTGACATGATACTTTCTGGTTACTGGTATCATTCCAGATCAATACCATCTATGAAGGTGCATAATAATAGGAAGTTTTCTTGTTCAAGTTTAATAATTAATTAAACAATTGTTAAAAATGCAATAATTAAATCATAAAAAACAAAAGTCTAATAAAATAATTTAAAAATAAAAAACAATGAAAAAACACTAAAAAATATGAAATATTATTGACTTTTATTTTATTGTAATATTAATATTTATTAATTTATTGTAAAATAATAATTACATATAAATTAATTTATTATAAAATGAATTTTAATTAAATTTATTTTTCTGAATATTTTTATTGACAGCATGTATAAATACAGCCCTGAATGGCACCTCAAAACAGAAAGAACGGTGATTGGTTGCCATGCATGTTATTCAAATGGTCCCTTTCCTATCAAATAAAACACACACACACACACACACACACACAAAAAGATTTGTTTAACTGGATTTTATGCAACTATTAACCAATATCACAAACAGCGAACATGGAAATGTGTTATATAACATTTATATAATGTGTTATTATAATATTTTAGGTTAAAAGTAGTTGACTAAAGAAAGATGGGTATCCCTGCTTACTGGTATGGGCCATCAAAATGCTGAATGAATCATCAAACAAAGCTTTTTTGTTCATGTTTAGATTATAAAATGCCATGCAGATGCTTCACAGCAAGCTGAAAAACAAAATGGAAGGCTGATTTCTGCAGTACCAGAGTTCAAAAATACACTTTCACACCAACAAACCTTGACACCAAACTCTCTAGAGAGAATGGACAAGAGAAAACAAGCACAAGAACGGGAGCGAATGTGGCAGCGGCCTGAAATGAAAAGGCCCTAAGTGAATTCTTACCCACTCTACAGATTTGGCATCGTTCACAGGAGGCTCTCGCTGCGGGAGCGGCAGCAGAAACAGTAAAAGGCTGGGTTTGAGCGGCCGCCAGTGGAACGAGCCAACTATTTCTCATTTGGACCTGACCAGCCGATGACCCTCCTGTTGGAGAGATGGATTCTCTGGAAAAACAAAAGCGCTGGCACCGAACCCAGCGAGAGGAGGGATGAACCGCGAGACGAGTCTGACGAACATCTGCAGAGACAAAAACAACAATGGACAGTTTATTTTGTACGAGAAAGAAAAAAGGAGGGTTGATACACTGCAAAGAAAAAAAAAAAAGACATTCTCACTCATTTTTGTCTTGTTTTCCAGCACAGATACCATCACTTGAGGATAAATCAAGATAGTAAGTCTTGTTTGTGAGTTTATGCTTTAAACAAAAAGAATATTTGTCAGTAGGGTCAGATTTCTATTTCAAATAAATGCTGTTCTTTTGTACTTTCTATTCAATAAAGAATTATGAAAAATAAAATGTATCAGTGTTCACAAAGATATTGGGCAGCACAATTGTTTTCAACATTAATAACAAACTGAAATGTTTCTTGAGCAGCAAATCAGCATATTAGAATGATTTCTGAAGGATCATGTGATGCTAAAAACTGGAGTAATGATGCTGAAAATTCAGCTTTGATCGCAAAAATAAATTACATTTTTAAAAATATTCACACAGAAAACACAATTTCACAATTTTTACAGTATTTTTGGGATATATAAACTCACAATTTGAGAAAAAAAGTCAGAATTGCGAGATTTAGAAAAAGTCTAAATGTCAAAATATAAACTTGTGATTGCAAGTCAGAATTATAAGATATAGACTCAGATTTCGGAGAAAAAAAAGTCTGAATTGCGAGATATAAACTTGTGATTGCAAGAAAAGTCAGAATTATAAGATATAAACTCAGAATTCTGAGAAAAAAATCAGAATTTCTAGATATAAACTCAGAATTCTGAGAAAAAAATCAGAATTTCAAGATATAAACTCAGAATTCTGAGAAAAAAGTCAGAATTTCTAGATATAAACTCAGAATTCTGAGAAAAAAATCAGAATTTCTAGATATAGACTCAGATTTCTGAGAAAAAAAAGTCAGAATTGCGAGATATAAACTTGTGATTGCAAGAAAAGTCAGAATTATAAGATATAGACTCAGATTTCTGAGAAAAAAAGTCAGAATTTCAAGATATAAACTCAGAATTCTGTGAAAAAAGTCAGAACTGTGAGATATAAACTCAGAATTCTGAGAAAAAAGTCAGAATTTCTAGATATAAACTCAGAATTCTGAGAAAAAAATCAGAATTGCGAGATATAACCTTGTGATTGCAAGAAAAGTCAGAATTATAAAATATAGACTCAGATTTCCGAGAAAAAAAGTCAGAATTGCGAGATATAAACTTGCGATTGCGAGAAAAGTCAGAATTATAAGATATAGACTCAGATTTCTGGGGAAAAAAGTCAGAATTGCGAGATATAACTCAGAATTCTGAAAAAAAGCCAGAATTGCGAGATATAAACTTGCGATTGCAAGAAAAGTCAGAATTATAAGATATAGACTCAGATTTCTGAGAAAAAAAGTTTGAATTGCGAGATATAAACTATATAGATTTTTTTCTATTATTTTTCCTCTATTTCACAATTTTTACTGTAATTTTGATCAAATAAATAGAGCCTTGTTTAAAATTTACTTAATTTTGAAACATTTTTCAACAAGAATTGTAACAAGTTTTGAGTAATTTTTTGCAGCAAGCCTTCACACTCAATATCCCTACTTTTCCATCACGTCTCCACAAGTTAGATTCTTTGAGTTCTGGCCAAACCGATGAGAGGGTATTTTTTCCTACAAAAAAAAAGAGTTACACATAAAAGAGGAGAAGCCGATAGAGGGCAGGACACGTGCTTGTGCGTTTGAGGCTGCGGTGGGTTTGTTGAACCTACCAAAACACACAAAATTCAACAAGCAGGGGCCAGATATCATGTGTCAGTGTGATGTTTATTACCGGGGCCCCTGTTTGGCAGAGGAATGACTCAGGGCTTCCAGTGACAGAGAGGAGGAGTTCGATGAAGTGTGTTTTACACTCAACCCCCTCTGAAAAAGCCTGGAAGAGAAATGCTCCACATATCCGGCAGCTTTGCAGAGGCCTGCCCCCAATTATCCTCCCACAAAGCTGCTGAAAAAACACAAAAGTATCTGACCGGGCAGAGCGTTTGATGTTGCCACGCAATGTTTGACAGAGAACAGGACGGCTTTGAAAAGAGAGGTCTGTGTGAACTTGCCTGCCCTCATTCAACATTTGGAAACAGCGCTCGGGGAAGCAAATGCCATTGGATTGGAAGCAGCTGTTGAGTTGAAGAAACATGGTTTTAAACAAGGCCGTATGTGCCAAAACGTCTAAAAATGTCACTCGCTAGCGGGTTCACTGCTGAGGAGACGCTGATATGCTTCACCACAACTGACAGGCCTTGTTGAACTACACTCACGATTAATAGGAAATGATGGTGGAATGTTGATTAAATGTGTTAAATAAATGGTGTATATGGTTAGCAAACTAAAAAAATAAGATTTTCTAAAAGAAATGATTAAATGTATCAAAAGTGACATTTATAAAAAGAGAATCGGAGTTGTGACAAAACAGTCAGAATTGTGACATAATCTCACGATTGTGAGGAAAAAGTCAGAATTGTGAGATATGAACTCACGATTATGTGCAAAAGTCAGAATTGTGAGATATAAACTCATGATTGTGATGAAAAAGTCAAAATTGTGAGATCTAAATTCACGATTATGAGAAAAAAGGTTAAACTGTGAGATATAAACTCAGAATTGTGAGAAAAAAGTCAGAATTATAAGATATGAACTCACGATTGTGAAAAAAACATCAGAATGGTAAGATATAACTTCACGATTGCAAGAAAAAAGTCAGAATTGCGAGAAAAATTCAGAACTGAGAAATATAAACTCACGATTGTGAGAAAAAGTCAGAATTGTGAGTTATAAACAGAATTGAAAGAAAAAAGTTAGAATTGTGAGAAACACAATTTGCGAACAAAAAAAGTCAGAATAGTGAGTTATAAGCACAATTATGAGCAAAAAGGTTAAATTGTGAGATATAAACTCACGATTGTGAGAAAAAGTCAGAATTCTGAGTTATAACCTCACAATTGTGAGAAAAAAGGGTAACGCTTTAAATTACAGCCCGCAATGTACCGCGTAAGTAAACGGAATTTACAGCGTACCTATTTGTAACTATAGAGTACCTCCACAGTACCTACTCGTAAATATAAGGGAACAAATATGCAACGTTTACGGAATAAGGGGGTAATAACCTTTACAATTCTAAAGCATTTATACAGTAAGTATTTTATAACTAAAGGGTACCTATTCTGAAATTATGTGGTATTCATGACACACAGACTTTAGGTTTCCGCGTAAGTATAACTTATAGCTGAACGTACATATAGGTAAACAGAAACAGTTAGCAATGTCTGGGGAATAAGGGGGTAATAATTTGGAAAATTTAATGTATTTATACTTTTATTTCATATGTAAGGTGTTACGTGGTATGCATGACCTACTGTGTTAGACAACAAATAGGCTATGATTTACAACAAGTTGCCTTATTATAACACACATGAAACGCAAAATATATGATACATTATATTTTTACACTATGTACTGGGTACTTACTGTGTTATTACAACATATTGTACATGATATTGATACAAACGGTAAACTGTAGTATACTATATTATAATTTAGTAATTATAGTAAAACGAAAAACCACCCTAGTCTTTATAAAATGTTAAAACAATTTACTTAAGAATATGTACTAGTACTAGTACTTACTAGTGTTTCTTTATGTGTGATCATGGAGATTACTGAACAACACAGCTGAAAGTATGGGAAAATTATGCGTTTATGCAAGTATTTGATTTAGAAATTTCCATATAAAAATTTACCTTATGAAAAAGTATTGCATATGGTCATCTCAGCAGCGAGTCACCTGTGCAGCATTATACCGTTGAGGTGCAATACACTGGAAAACTAGATTACCTATTTCCAGCTGCTCCCATGATATAACATAAATATATCATAATACACAACTACTGTGCAAATATACACCCTTGGTATATGTAGTTATTGTGTAAGTGTAAGCTGTAATTTAAAGTGAAGCCTTGTTACCCTCTTGTTACCTGTAGTTACCGTGTAAGTGTGACATCCGCGGGCTGTAATTTAAAGTGAAGCCTTGTTACTGTCTTGTTACCCTCTTGTTACCTGTAGTTACTGTGTAAGCGTGACATCCGCGGGCTGTAATTTAAAGTGAAGCCTTGTTACCCTCTTGTTACCAGTAGTTACCGTGTAAGTGTGACATCCGCGGGCTGTAATTTAAAGTGAAGCCTTGTTACCCTCTTGTTACCAGTAGTTACCGTGTAAGTGTGACATCCGCGGGCTGTAATTTAAAGTGAAGCCTTGTTACCCTCTTGTTACCTGTAGTTACCGTGTAAGTGTGACATCCGCGGGCTGTAATTTAAAGTGAAGCCTTGTTACCCTCTTGTTACCTGTAGTTACTGTGTAAGTGTGACATCCGCGGGCTGTAATTTAAAGTGAAGCCTTGTTACTGTCTTGTTACCCTCTTGTTACCTGTAGTTACTGTGTAAGCGTGACATCTGCGGGCTGTAATTTAAAGTGAAGCCTTGTTACCCTCTTGTTACCAGTAGTTACCGTGTAAGTATGACATCCGCGGGCTGTAATTTAAAGTGAAGCCTTGTTACCCTCTTGTTACCTGTAGTTACCGTGTAAGTGTGACATCCACGGGCTGTAATTTAAAGTGAAGCCTTGTTACCCTCTTGTTACCCTCTTGTTACCTGTAGTTACCGTGTAAGTGTGACATCCACGGGCTGTAATTTAAAGTGAAGCCTTGTTACTGTCTTGTTACCCTCTTGTTACCTGTAGTTACTGTGTAAGCGTGACATCTGCGGGCTGTAATTTAAAGTGAAGCCTTGTTACCCTCTTGTTACCAGTAGTTACCGTGTAAGTATGACATCCGCGGGCTGTAATTTAAAGTGAAGCCTTGTTACCCTCTTGTTACCTGTAGTTACCGTGTAAGTGTGACATCCACGGGCTGTAATTTAAAGTGAAGCCTTGTTACCCTCTTGTTACCTGTAGTTACCGTGTAAGTGTGACATCCGCGGGCCGTAATTTAAAGTGAAGCCTTGTTACCCTCTTGTTACCTGTAGTTACCGTGTAAGTGTGACATCCGCGGGCTGTAATTTAAAGTGAAGCCTTGTTACTGTCTTGTTACCCTCTTGTTACCTGTAGTTACCGTGTAAGTGTGACATCCACGGGCTGTAATTTAAAGTGAAGCCTTGTTACTGTCTTGTTACCCTCTTGTTACCTGTAGTTACTGTGTAAGCGTGACATCTGCGGGCTGTAATTTAAAGTGAAGCCTTGTTACCCTCTTGTTACCAGTAGTTACCGTGTAAGTATGACATCCGCGGGCTGTAATTTAAAGTGAAGCCTTGTTACCCTCTTGTTACCTGTAGTTACCGTGTAAGTGTGACATCCACGGGCTGTAATTTAAAGTGAAGCCTTGTTACCCTCTTGTTACCTGTAGTTACCGTGTAAGTGTGACATCCGCGGGCCGTAATTTAAAGTGAAGCCTTGTTACCCTCTTGTTACCTGTAGTTACCGTGTAAGTGTGACATCCGCGGGCTGTAATTTAAAGTGAAGCCTTGTTACTGTCTTGTTACCCTCTTGTTACCAGTAGTTACCGTGTAAGTGTGACATCCGCGGGCCGTAATTTAAACTGAAGCCTTGTTACCCTCTTGTAACCTGTAGTTACTGTGTGTGTAGTGTAACAGGTGCAGGCTGTAGTTACTGTAGTTAAGTGTAACATTAAGCAATTTTAGTTATGCTACAATAGATATGTCTCAAAGTTATTAACAGTGAACTCTACTACATTGCTAAATGCAAGGTTCAAAGACCTTAAGTTAATAAAGAAATATTTGTATTATGTAACAACATTTTGACAGAACTTTTCCAAAAACAGAGTGCAGAAAAAAACAAATTTACAACCACTTATATACAAAGTACGAAGAACAGTAAAAAATAACAAAAACAAATCATGTCCTAAATGTATTTTAATAGGCATACTGTCAATTTTTCCTTTCAGCTTTGGCAAGAGTCCACAAATTTCTGGAGATCTTTTGCATATACTTGCAAAGTTGTCTCTGCAGTATATGAGGAAGCAGAAAAGTCATCCCCCTTTGATGCAATTTTCACCTGTGATCAAAATTAGAGAAAGATAATTTGCAAAAAAGAAAAAATGTTAATACATGTCAAGTTTGCATAATGTAAAGAAGTGTGGCACAAAGCTTATATTCAACCAAATATAAAAAAAAGTCTTCTGTGAGGACTCTGTCACAGTACTGTTGCAAGGCAAATCTGTAAACAATAAAATAAGAAAGGACTACAAAACTTACACAGGTTAGTGGAAAACAGCAAACAAGAACTTAATAGTAAAACACAATTGAGAATGTGCGACAGTCAACTCTACTTACGCAAATTAAAAATGTTTATACCGTAGTAAAAAAACAACAACAACATTGCTACTATAGTTAAACCATGGTGCCCGAGGAGTCAATCTGTTTACAGAAAGGCACGGCAATAATAATAATAATAATAATAATAATAATAATAATAATAAAATAATGGGTTCTAACAAATAACGCGAGCTACTAAAAGGACATGTTAGCCGCTAACGGTTGCATGTTACATATGTTACATTACAGTACATTACATTTCACTTACCACACAAACAGGAGAGATGACTGAGCATGATGGCGAATGATTATCAGATCCTAAGCTCCACTGACAAGCATCTAAACTCGTAAAATGTACAAGAACTGCTGCTCTAGTATACAAAAAGTACGTGTGATCGCCAAAAGTGAAAGTAAAAATCAATCGTGCATTAAAAGCGGTTTCAATGCTGCGTATATTAATAGGGGATCCCTGCTCCCTCTGCGATGCGCCTGCGCCTCTTCATTCCGTGATGTTGGAAAGGTCAAGCGTGACGTAGGCGGAAGTACCGACTCATTGTTTACAAAGCCAACATGCAAAGAAACTCAAATGCCCTTTACCAAAAAGGTAAAACAACGATGTCTGACGATTTTTAATTTAGACACGTTTTTAACCAAACTGCAAAAACAAAATAAATAAATAAAATATCGCGCGTGACCTTTCCAACAGGAAGGATTACGTAATCTGTGGAAAAGCGCAAACTCATAGCAAAACTAGAGCAAGCAGAGCACTTGTGGTTTAAAAGTGTATAAATGTTCATTTTTAAAGAAAATGACCGATCGTTCTGCTAGATAAGATGCTTATTTCTCTGCTGGGATCGTGTAGAGTTCTTTGAAGCTTTATTGAAACTGCGTTTTTAACCTGAAATCCGCTGACCACCATATGAAGAAAATTCCTGATATTTTCGTAAAATTAATAATACTAATCATTTGCGACTGAAAAATAATAATAAAAAAAAAAGAAGACATGAACATTTTGGATGACATGGGGTGAGTAACTTATCAGGGTTTTTATTTATTTATTTATTTTTTTTATTTGTGTTATAAACAAATTATTAACAAATACAATAAAACAACGCCATGTGTTAAAAATTAGAGGGGTTTTGTACATAGAGACTATTTATTAACTTTAGTAACAATGTTTTTTCGTTTGTTTGTTTTAACTACTGTATAAACATGTTTCATTTTCGTAATATATAGGGGTAAAGGTGAATTTGAGCCCATCAGAGTGGAATTGTGTTTAACTATTATGGTCTTGTTTTTTTCTAGTTACCTGTGTAAGTTTTGTAGTCCTTTGCTGTTTTATTATTTATTGCTTTACCATATCACAGAATTGGCAACTCTTACAAATTTGCCTTGAAACATTGCTGTGACAGAGTCCTCACAGACCTCATTATTTTTTATATTTGGTTAAATATAAGCTTTTTGCGACACTTCTTTACATTATGCAAACTTGACATGTATTAACAGTTTTTTGTAATGTATGTTTCTCTAATTTTGAACACAGGTGAAAATTGCATCAGAGGGGGATGGCTTTTCTGTTTCCTCATATATTGCAGGGACAACTTTGCAAGCATATGCAGAAGATCTCCAGAAAATCATTGACTCCTGCCCACAGCTGAAAGGAAATATTGGCAGCATGCATATTAAAAATAAATGTAGGAAATGATTTGTTTGTTTTTACTGTTCTTAGTATAAGTGGTTGTAAATTAGTTAATTTCTGCAGTCTGTGGTTGGAAAGGTTCTGTTAAATGAATAAAATATTTCTTTGTTAACTTAAATGGCTGTTACACTTACACGGTAACTACCGGTAACAAGAGGGTAACAAGAGGGTAACAAGGCTTCACTTTAAATTACGGCCCGCGGATGTCACACTTACATGGTAACTACAGGTAACAAGAGGGTAACAAGAGGGTAACAAGGCTTCACTTTAAATTACGGCCTGCGGATGTCATACTTACACGGTAACTACAGGTAACAAGAGGGTAACAAGGCTTCACTTTAAATTACAGCCCGCGGATGTCACGCTTACATGGTAACTACAGGTAACAAGAGGGTAACAAGAGGGTAACAAGGCTTCACTTTAAATTACGGCCCGCGGATGTCACACTTACATGGTAACTACAGGTAACAAGAGGGTAACAAGAGGGTAACAAGGCTTCACTTTAAATTACGGCCCGCAGATGTCACACTTACATGGTAACTACAGGTAACAAGAGGGTAACAAGGCTTCACTTTAAATTACAGCCCGCGGATGTCATACTTACATGGTAACTACAGGTAACAAGAGGGTAACAAGACAGTAACAAGGCTTCACTTTAAATTACAGCCCGCGGATGTCACACTTACATGGTAACTACAGGTAACAAGAGGGTAACAAGGCTTCACTTTAAATTACGGCCCGCAGATGTCATACTTACATGGTAACTACAGGTAACAAGAGGGTAACAAGGCTTCACTTTAAATTACAGCCCGCGGATGTCATACTTACATGGTAACTACAGGTAACAAGAGGGTAACAAGACAGTAACAAGGCTTCACTTTAAATTACAGCCCGTGGATGTCACACTTACATGGTAACTACAGGTAACAAGAGGGTAACAAGGCTTCACTTTAAATTACGGCCCGCAGATGTCACACTTACATGGTAACTACAGGTAACAAGAGGGTAACAAGGCTTCACTTTAAATTACAGCTTACACTTACACAATAACTACATATACCAAGGGTGTATATTTGCACAGTAGTTGTGTATTATGATATATTTATGTTATATCATGGGAGCAGCTGGAAATAGGTTATCTAGTTTTCCAGTGTATTGCACCTCAACGGTATAATGCTGCACAGGTGACTCGCTGCTGAGATGACCATATGCAATACTCTTTCATCAGGTTTTATATGGAAAGTTTTATATGGAAATTTCGAAATCAAATACTTGCAGAAACTCATAATTTTCCCATACTTTCAGTTGTGTTGTTCAATAATCTCCATGATCACACATAAAGAAACACTAGTAAGTACTAGTACATATTCTTAAGTAAAATGTTTTAACATTTTATAAAGTTGGTTTTTCGTTTTATTGTAATTACTAAATTATAATGTAGTATACTACAGTTTACCATTGGTATCAATATCATGGAAGATATGCTGTAAGTACCCAGTACATAGTGTAAAATTATACTGCATCATATATTTTGCGTTTCATGTGCGTTATAATAAGGCAACTTGTTGTAAATCATAGCCTATTTGTTGTCTAACACAGTAGGTCATGTATACCACGTAACACCTTACATATGAAATAACAGTATAAATACATTGAATTTTCCAAATTATTACCCCCTTAATCCCCAAACGTTGCACACTGTTTCTGTTTACTTATATGTACGTTCAACTAAGTTATACTTACGCGGAAACCTAAAGTCTGTGTGTCATACATACCACGTAATATCAGAATAGGTACCCTTTAGTTATAAAATACTTACTGTATAAATGCTTTTGAATTTTAAAGGTTATTACCCCCTTATTCCGTAAATGTGGCATATTGTTCCCTTATATTTACGAGTAGGTACTGTGGAGGTACTCTATAGTTACAAATAGGTACGCTGTAAATTCCGTTTACTTACGCGGTACATTGCGGGCTGTAATTTAAAGCGTTACCGAAAAAAGTTAGAATTGTCAGAAACAATTAGCTCAAAAAAGTTAGAATTGTGAGTTATAAACTCATGATTATGAGCAAAAGTCAGAATTGTGAGATCTAAATTCACAATCGTGAAAAAAAAAGTCAGAATTCTAAGGTATAATCTCTTGATTATGGAAAAACATCAGAACGGCAAGATAGAAACTCATGATTGTGAGAAAAAAGTCAGAATTGTGAGATCTAAATTCACAATTGTGAAAAAAAAAGTCAGAATTATAAGGTATAATCTCTTGATTATAGAAAAAACATCAGAACGGCAAGATAGAAACTCATGATTGCGAGAAAAAAGTCAGAATTGTGAGATATAAACTTGGATTTGTGAAAAAAGTCAATATTGTGAAATATAAAAATCACAATTGCGAGAAAAGTCAGAATTGTGAGATATAAATTCATGATTGTGAGAAAAAAAGGTTAAACTCAGAATTCTGAGAAAAAAAGTCAGAATTGTGATATAAATTCACAGTTGTGAGAAGAAGTCAGAATTGTGAGGTATAACCTCAATTGTGAGAAAAAAGTTGGAATTGTGAGAAACAATTCACTCAAATAAGTTAGAATTGTGAGTTATAAACTCACAATTGTGAGAAAAATGTTTGAATTGTGAGATATAAACTCACGATTATGAGAACATTTCAGAATTGTGATATAAATTCACGATTGTGAGAAAAAGTCAGAATTGTGAGTTATAACCTTAATTGTGAGAAAAAAGTTAGAATTGTGAGAAACACAATTTGCGAACAAAAAAAGTCAGAATAGTGAGTTATAAGCACAATTATGAGCAAAAAGGTTAAATTGTGAGATATAAACTCACGATTGTGAGAAAAAGTCAGAATTCTGAGTTATAACCTCACAATTGTGAGAAAAAAGTTAGAATTGTCAGAAACAATTAGCTCAAAAAAGTTAGAATTGTGAGTTATAAACTCATGATTATGAGCAAAAGTCAGAATTGTGAGATCTAAATTCACAATCGTGAAAAAAAAAGTCAGAATTCTAAGGTATAATCTCTTGATTATGGAAAAACATCAGAACGGCAAGATAGAAACTCATGATTGTGAGAAAAAAGTCAGAATTGTGAGATCTAAATTCACAATTGTGAAAAAAAAAGTCAGAATTATAAGGTATAATCTCTTGATTATAGAAAAAACATCAGAACGGCAAGATAGAAACTCATGATTGCGAGAAAAAAGTCAGAATTGTGAGATATAAACTTGGATTTGTGAAAAAAGTCAATATTGTGAAATATAAAAATCACAATTGCGAGAAAAGTCAGAATTGTGAGATATAAATTCATGATTGTGAGAAAAAAAGGTTAAACTCAGAATTCTGAGAAAAAAAGTCAGAATTGTGATATAAATTCACAGTTGTGAGAAGAAGTCAGAATTGTGAGGTATAACCTCAATTGTGAGAAAAAAGTTGGAATTGTGAGAAACAATTCACTCAAATAAGTTAGAATTGTGAGTTATAAACTCACAATTGTGAGAAAAATGTTTGAATTGTGAGATATAAACTCACGATTATGAGAACATTTCAGAATTGTGATATAAATTCACGATTGTGAGAAAAAGTCAGAATTGTGAGTTATAACCTTAATTGTGAGAAAAAAGTTAGAATTGTGAGAAACACAATTCCTTCAAAAAAAGTTAGAATTGTGAGTTATAAACTCACGATTATGAGGAAAAATTAGATTTGAGAGATCTAAATTCACGATTGTGAGAAAAATGGTTAAATTGTGAGATATAAACTCAGAATTCTGAGAAAAAAATGTCAGAACTGTAAGATATAAACTCATGTTTGCAGGAAAAAATCTGAATTGTGAGATATAAACTTGGAGTTGTAAAAAAAGTCAGAACTGTGAGAAGCACAATTAGCTCAAAAAAAGTTAGAATTGTAAGTTATAAACTCATGATTACGAGCAAAAGTCAGAATTGTAAGATCTAAATTCATGATTGCCAGAAAAAAAGTCAGAATTATAAGATATAAACTCTCGATTGTGAAAAAACCCCCCATCAGAACAGTAAGATATAAATTTATGATTGCAAGAAAAAAGTCAGAATTGTGAGATATAAACTTGGAATTATAAAAAAAAATCAGTATTGTGAAATAAAACTCACGATTACAAGAAAAAAGTCAGAATTGTGAGATATAAATTCACGATTGTGAGAAAAAAAGGTTAAATTGTGTGATATAAACTCAGAATTCTGAGAAAAAAAAGTCCGAATTGTGATATAAATTCACAGTTGTGAGAAAAAGTCAGAATTGTGAGGTATAACCTCAATTGTGAGAAAAAAGTTGGAATTATGAGAAACAATTCGCTCAAAAAAGTTAGAATTGTGAGAAAAATGTTTGAATTGTGAGTTATAAACTTACGATTATGAGGAAAAATTAGAATTGTGAGATCTAAATTCATGATTGCAAGAAAAAGTCAGAATTGTGAGATATAAACTTGCGATTGCGGGAAAAGTCAGAATTGTGAGAAATAAACTTGCAATTGTGAGAATAAAGTCAAAATTTGAAGATATAAACTCACGATTGCGAGAAGAATGTCAGAACTGCGAGATATAAAATCTGAATTCTGAGAAAAAAATTTTAATTGTGAAATATAACCTAACGATTGTGAGAAAAAAGTCTGAATTGTGAGATATAAACTCAGAATTCAAAGAATAAAAGTCAGAATATGAAGATATAAATGTGCAATTGCAAGAAAAGTTAGAACTGTTAGATATAAATGCAGAATTTAAAAAAAATTCAGAACTGTGAGAAAAAAAGTCTGAATTATGATACAGAAAGTCGCTTTTACCTTTTTTTAACCTATTTTTTTATTATTCAATTTTTTATTCCTTGCCGGGAAAAAAAAACAATTGCAAAATGTAAACTCAGAATTGTAAGAAAAAAATACAGAATTGTGAAATATAAACGTAGAATGGTGAGAAACAAAGTCCAAATTGTGAGATAAAAAGTTGCAAGTTTTTTTTAAATCCGTGGTAGAAATGGGGGGATAACTTTTTTGAATCATAATAGATTTCACAATTGTCCTATTTTTCTCCCTGTATTTTTTTTAAACAAAAATGTTTTTCAAAAACATCAAAAATATAAATTATTTAAAACATTTGTACACTAAGGCAGCACAAAAATACTGAAAAAAAAACCCAAAACCAAAACACTAAAAAAAGTCACTTGAGTGAAAAATTAAAGCGAAAGGACAAACTGAAAATACAATAGGATTAAATCAAATCCTGTCATGATTCATTCAGAAATGCATCATGTTACTTAAGTAAAAGATTGTGAATGCTTTATATGCTGGTTTTTGTTTCAGCTGTTTTACATTCTCAAGAAACCCAAATGCTAATGTTTGCTTCAAAAGACATTAATCAAAACAACTTTGAGTCCTGGCTCCTGATAAGCTCTATATCATATGCATGTTTGCGTGAGTCAGTGACTTTGCATGTTTTTGTTAAACCCCTGGAGAACAGCGCAAGCGTTTGTGATTCACATAATCAGCTATTGTTTGGATCAGCGCTGCATGCTTCATCATACTAAATCAGGCCCTGTGTAAACACACTGAGCAACACTGATGACTGAGAGCCATGTGCTGTGCGACAGGCTGTGGAGGTGAAGCGCTCTTCAGAAACAGGAAGAAACGGGCCTGCGCTCGGGGGACATTCTGGAACTTTCCAAGGCTTTTGGCTCAGGCTCTCTGCAGCTCGTTCAAAGCGGGTGTCAGTGAGTTTGTGTACACTACTGTGAGTCCTGTCAAGCGTCAAGTTGTGCACTAAAGGAGGTTTTTAAATGCGAGAGGAATGGTGCAGCATTGTGGGAACGCTCGATCATGACATCAAAGGCATCGGAAAACTCTGGGCTTTTTACCGCTGGTTGCACGTCCTGTCATTCACACATAATAAACAACAGTGTTCGGCCTTCTGTGCCACACATGTGAGCCGCTGAGTCTCTTTGATGATATCTCTTCCCATCTGACAGGTGTCTCTATAAACACATCACAGCTCAAGGAATATTGGAATCGGCAACCTTTAAAAGAGGAAATCAATGAAAAGCAGAAGCAGAAGCTTACATTGACTGTTTTTGAAGACAGATAACACAAACACTGTAAAATAGGATAATTTTTTCTTTTTTTTTTAAAAAAATTAAATTTTTTACCTCCCATTTTATTAAACTGCTGGAATTAAAACTGAAACAAAAAAGCAATGCTTTTGTTAATTGACATAAATCATAAAGAAATTAAAAATATACATAATTAAAACTTAAATGAAACATAGAAACTGAAATAAACAAAAATCCATATAAATTAAAGCTAAATAGAAATACAAAAAAATAAAAATGACAAAAGCACACTAAAAAATTACCAAAAAAGTTAAATTTATAAAATAATACACATAAATATAATACATTTAATAGCAATTACAAAATAAAACACCCCAGAATACATTAGTAACACTCTAGCAATCACCCACAACACCCTAGCAACCCCATAGTAACTCAGAATATGTTAGTAATACCCTGGCAACTACCCACAACACCCCAGCAACCCCATAGTAACTCAGAATATGTTAGTAATACCCTGGCAACTACCCACAACACCCTAGCAACCCCATAGTAACTCAGAATATGTTAGTAATACCCTGGCAACTACCCACAACACCCTAGCAACCCAATAGTAACTCAGAATATGTTAGTAATACCCTGGCAACTACCCACAACACCCTAGCAACCCCTTAGCAACTCAGAATATGTTAGTAATACCCTGTGAACTACCCACAACACCCTAGCAACCCCATAGCAACTCAGAAAATGTACGTAATGCCCTGGCAACTACCCACAACAACCTAGCAACCCTGAATATATTCGTAATACCCTGGCAACTACCTACAACACCCTAGTAACCCCATAGCAACTCAGAAAATGTAGGTAGTTTCTAGGGTAGCTGCCAGCGTATTACGAACATATTTTGAGTTACTATGGGGTTGCTAGGGTGTTGTGGGTTGTTGCCAGGGCATTACGAACATATTTTGAGTTACTATGAGGTTGCTAGGGTGTTGTGGGTAGTTGACATGGTATTACTAACATATTCTGAGTTGCTATGGGGTTGCTACGGTGTTGAAGGTATTTTCCAGGGTATTACATACAACATAGCGACTCAGAATATGTTAGTAATGCCCTGGCAACTACCCACAACACCCTAGCAACCCCAAAGCGACTTAGAATATGTTAGAAATGCCTTGGCAACCACCCACAACACCCTAGCAAACACATAGCAACTCAGAATATGTTAGTAATGCCCTGGCAACTACCCACAACACCCTAGTAACCCCAAAGCAATTTAGCATACGTTCGTAATGACCTGGCAACTACCCACAACACCCTAGTAACCCCATAAAAATCCAGAATATGTTCACAATACCGTGGCAACAACACCTTAGCAAAAAAAATAGCAAGTCAGAAGATGTTAGCAATGCCCTGGGAACCACCCACAACACCCTAGCAACCTCAAAGTGACTCAGAATATGTTTGCAATACCCTGGCAACTATCTTCAACTTACTAGTAACCCCATAGCAACTCAGAATATGTTTCTAATACCCTGGCAACTACCTACAACTTTCTAGCAACCTCATAGCAACTCAGAAAATGTCCGTAATACCCTGGCAACTACCTACAACACCTTAGCAAACAAATAGCAACTCAGAATATGTTAGTAATGCCCTGGCAACCACCCACAACACCATAGCAACCCAAAGCGACTTAGAATATGTTTGCAATACCTTGGCAACTACCTACAGCACCCTAGCAACCCCATAGCAACTCTGAATATGTTTGTAATCCTTGACAACTACCTACAGCACCCTAGCAACCCCATAGCAACTCAGAATACATTGGTAATATGCTAGCAACCACCCAGAACATCCTAGCAACCCCATAGCAGCTCAGAATATGTAGTAATGCCCTGGCAACCACTCACAACACCTTGGCAACATCATAGCAACCCAGAATATGTTTGTAATACCCTGGCAACTACCTACAACTTCCTAGCAACCTCATAGCAACTCAAAAAATGTTCACAATACCCTGGCAACTACCTACAACACCTTAGCAAACAAATAGCAACTCAGAATATGTTAGTAATGCCCTGGCAACCACCCACAACACCTTAGCAACCCCAAAGCGACTTAGAATATGTTCGCAATGCCTTGGCAACCACACAGAACACTCTAGCAACCCCATAGAAATTTAGAATATGTTTGCAATACACTGGCAACTACCTACAACACCCTAGCAACCCCATAGCAACTCTGAATATGTTTGTAATCCCTGACAACTACCTACACCACCCTAGCAACCTCATAGCAACTCAGAATACATTAGTAATATGCTAGCAACCACCCAGAACATCCTAGCAACCCCATAGCAGCTCAGAATATGTAGTAATGCCCTGGCAACCACTTACAACACCATGGCAACATCATAGCAACTCAGAATATGTTCGTAATACCCTGACAACCCTATAGCAACTCAAAATGCCCTTAAAACTACCTACAACACGTTGCAACCCTATAGCACCATAATATGTTACACCTACAACGGTTAGAGATTCGAACTCAGAATTGTTCGTAATACCCAGGCAACTACCCAGCAACTCAGAATATGTTTGCAATGCCCTGGCAACCACCCAGAACACCCAATCAACCCCATAGCAATTCAGAATATGTTTGTAATGCCCTAGCAACTACCAACAACACCCTAGTGACTCCATGTATCTTAGCAACTGCATGGCAATGCCTGCACCAAACTAATGTCACAGTGGCAATGCTACATTGGGTGAAAAGGAAAATGTAGTTATCCCGTCTGGCGTCGCTAGTGACTCATAAATAACACGCTTCACCTTTAACATCAAAACATACACACCAGCAGAACAAGTCAGGCAGCTGCCATCTCTCTCCTGCTGTGTGAATGATGTTTATGAGCGTGATCTTGAATGACGGTCACCTTCACTCACTGACAGTCTGCTCACAGTAGCACAGCAGCAGCAGGGAGTCACAAGAGCAGAGTGTCAACTATAGCAGCGTTCTTCTCACTTCTGTAATCAGGATCTGCTGCACGTGTGCAGATGTACAGGAAGCGTTCTGAAGCCGCTCCATAGGCACCATAATTAGATAAACCAATTCAATACCCTGCATTTTTGAATCTCCTGTTTGAATATAATTAGTATGCATTATTTCTCATACTTCAAAGCTCAGGTGTTTAGAAGCTCCTCTGAATAATGGAAACCCGCTTGTAGCAACAACAGAGATGGAAAAAAAATTATTGTTGTTTTCTTTTTCTTGTTTTGAACACAAAGCGTGTGCTGTCTGAATGAATTTAGCGAGAATCAAGTATATGGAACGAGAACAGCTGCTAAATTCAGCCTCATGTTTTTCTAAATCTTTTTGCCTTTCTTTTTGCACTGAAACACAAAAGGAAATGTTTTTCACATGTCCATGCTGCTGTTTATAATATTCATGTTTATATAATATAATATGTTTATATGTGCATTCATTTCATATTTATTACAATTTAATATTTTTAATATAATTTAAAAATGGAAAATAATATTTAATGTATCATTTGTATTATTTATAATTTTTTAAGCTATTTTTTTTTAACACATATGTATGACATTATACAATATACAATGTCTACTTCAGCTTGAACATTTTTAAATGATCTCCTTTCATGTTCTAGAAGCACAATCATCCAGGACTGGAACATCATGAGGCAAGTAAATGACGACACCTTTTCATTATCTTTGAATACTCCTTTAAGTGAAACCTGATGATGACCGAGGAGAACAAAGCTTTTCCAATGCACCTGCGGTCCATCACTCGCTCCTGGATATTTCAGCTCGTCTCTACAGGTGGCTGGAGAAATTTCTGGCAAACACCTGTACTTAAGACAAAAATGCATTTGAGAAGAAGAATTTAATGAAATACAGACATATAAATTATAATTTTGCTTTGTGACAAGGTTATTTCAGTATTGTTTATATACTATTATAGTATTTAATACCATTTTAAATTAGCTTTCATATTTAAATTTTCAGTTTTCATGTTTTAGTTAACATTTTTAGCAATTTTGTGGTGTGCTTTTGTAATTTGTGTTTTAGACATTTATTTTATTTCAGTTACTTCATGGCAACATTTCTAATTCTCTTCTGCGTTTTTTTTTTGTTTGTTTGTTTAATTATAACATTTAAATTAAAAAATAGAATTTCAGTATTTTCAGTATTTTAAAAAACATATATTTTAATTAATATTAAATTTAAATTAATTAAAAAAACAAAACAAAACAAAAAAATTGAGTATTTAAAATTGTTTCAGGTTGTTTTATAACCTGATGGTGGGTTTTGCATGGGCTCACCATTATCTTCAGATATAATTATATTTAATATTTCTTTATTTCTTTATTTTACTTTATTTATAAGTTACTGGAATTAAATAGTTTGCATGAATGTCTAAATTGGGAAAGTTTTATTGCGCATTGTTTGTGGTGAGAAACTGGATTAAATAATCCTTTACCAAAGAAGTGCATGAGGTCTTTCATCACCCTGGATGACACAGAAATCACTCAACCCTATTTTTCTTGGAAAATCTGAGGACGACACACCCACAGAGCACCGCCTAAACCTCCCATGAACACCTGCTCTAGTGCTTCATCAGATGGCCAAAACAAACAGGTGACAGCTGTGAGTCACGACAGAATGACATGTTGCATACGTCACACACACACACACACACACACACACACACACACACACACAAACAAAAACACAAGCTCTAGTTGTTCTTCAGGTTCAACAGGCAGATCTTTTTTTCCAACTGTTGCCGGTCAAACACTCTCCTGCACGCCTCTACTGCTGCACACTGAACATGTGACACACAAACATGTTTCCAGTAAATATTTAAAAAAAAAAAGAAAGTGCCAAAAAAGAAAGCATGACAAAGATTACTACACTATTACTGTTTATGGGAGTTGAAAGTATTGTTTATTAGCTATTCTAGTAGAACTACTTTTACTTTTCTACTACAGCTGTACAATATTTATAAAAATAAAATTAAAAACTATATATATATATATATATAAACTAAGCAAAAACAAATAACGCTTTGTATTTGATGCTATCTTCTATAGTTTTTTATTTATCTATTAATAATTGTAAGTACTGTTATATACATATCTATAGTTTTCTAATTTGCATTTTTAGATTTATTATTATAAAAATACATACAATTATATATATACACACACACACACACACACATATACATACACACACATGTATATGTATGTGTGTGTATATATATATATATAGTATATGTATGTATGAATAATTGTATACATATAAATATATATATTGTTTTATACTTCTCTATTTTTAGATTGTATTATTATTATTATTAAAAAATGCATAATGTAATATAGAAACAGACATATACACAGGTTTAATGTTAAAATACTTTTATATTCTTTTATTAATACTATATACAATATTTATTTATTTAAATGTTATTATTTTAGTATTTTACATTTTTTAGCTTTCTCAACCACAACTGTATTTCTAACCATAAAATATAAACACACAGATATATACGTTTGTATTTTGTTCTGTCTTCTATATATTTTTTATTTAATTATCTATTACTATTTCAGCATAATATAGTTTTCTGTTTTAGATTGTAATTATTAAAAAAATACATAAAAATGTATATTTTTTATTATTATTATTATAAAAACACATTTATATATGTTTTATATGTTAAGTTTACTTTTATATTCTTTTAATATTCAAAATATATATACATTTTGGAAATTGAGATTCATTAATCATCTGAAAGCTGAATAAATAAGCTTTTCTTGATGTATGGTTAATATAGGACAATATTTGGCTGAGATACAACTATTTGAAAAACGAATCTGAGGATGCAAAAAAAAATCTAAATATTGAGAAAATCACTTTTAAAGTTGTCAATATAAAGTTCTTAGCAATGCATATTACTAATAAAAAATTTATTACGGTAAAAAATTTACAAAATATCGATAATTTTGAGCCATACAATGTATTGTTGGCTATTGATACAAATATACCTGTGCTACTTATGACTGGTTTTGTGGTCCAGGGTCAAATATAAAAACATGCCTATATATATAGGCCGTCAGTATTAGCTTTTTAGGCAGGTTTTTTGGTTGTGCACATAAAAAAATGTGTGCATAAGAAAGCGTATAAAGGTCAAGAGGTCAGAGCCACTTATTCACAGTCAGTCTTGTTCAAAACTAAATTACAATTGTGCTGGCTGTTAAAATGCATGTGTGCAATAGTAAGGTCAGTCATGCATGAGCGCTACCACAAAATGCACAACGTGTAACATATGTTTTTTTTTATGGAAAACCCATCCTCCACTCCTGATGCAATCATGACGGTGCATTTCCTGGTATCCGTGTTACCTCACACGCCCACCATTTACCTTCCTTCATCTCCAAAGCATCTGAACACTGATGTGATGGAAACCGAATGCTGAGTCTTTGTTTCGCTCCATTTCAAGGTGGATCGAGTTGCACGGTCCCATCCGGAGCCCAATGACGCCATTGTTCTCATGACACGCTGTTATCTCTGAACGGAGCAGCCGGCGCAGACACTGTTGTGTTTCCCAGGCAATCTGTTCAGATGACCAGACACAACACATGCATGTCACATGGATGAGTAATGTTGCTGCATGCACAGCGGGAGGATGATGCAACTCATCTGCTAATGCAAAAGAGAAAGAAATATACTCCCTATCAATTTATGCACTGATAGAAGCATTGCGACCTCATACAGAGGAGTTATTACAGTTGAAAAGGAGTTTTAATGATTCATTCAGTTACTACGCAATATTTGTTTTTCATTTTAAAGCTGAATTCAGCAACAATGTTTAAAGCAATAGTAATTTACCAGGGTTCATATTCAGTAAAATGAAATTCCAGAACGTTTAAGGACTTTGAGATCTACCTTTTTGATTTTTAAGGACTTCAGTCAGAGATCTCACTTAGCGAACAATGTCTTCCATTTCAAATTCTATAAAAAAAGAGAAGTAGATAAATATACTAATAAAAAATGGCAAAAAATACAGTGAAGCACATGCAAAGTATTACTATTAAAGTATACTATATCTTTACTATAGCAAAACCACTGCTATTTTTCTTAAGGGATTTGTGTTTGTGTATACTTAGTTTCTGTTTTGTGTGTGTTTGTTTTTATAACTGTACTGTATTACTAGTTTATGTTTTCTAATTGTTTAATACAAAAAAAAAAAAAAAAATCACGAATCACTCTAAAATCCAGAAACAAATGATTTATGCTCCGTACTCCAAAGTTCCGATCTAAATCAAATCATTTGAGATCGGCACTCCGAAATTTCGATCTGAAGCATAAGATTTGCAAACCTGCTCCAAAGTTCCAATCTAAATTAAAATAATTCATGCTCCGTGCTCCAAAGTTCCGATTTAAAGCAAAAGATTTGCTAACCCACTCCAAAGTTCCAATCTAAATCAAATCATTTGCGTTCCTAGCTCTGAAATTTCGATCTGAACCATTAGATTTGTGAACCCGCTCCAAAGTTCCAATCTAAATCAAATAATTTGCGATCTGCCCTCCGAAATTTCTATCTAAAGCAAAAGATTTGCCAACCTGCTCAGAAGTCTCAGTCTGAATCAAATGATTCACGCTCTGCGCTCCAAAGTTCAGATCTAAAGCAAATAATTTGCGATCCGCGTTCCGAAATTTCGTTCTGAAGCATAAGATTTGTGAACCCGCTCCAAAGTTCCAATCTAATCAAACAATTTGCGATCTGCCCTCCGAAATTTCGATCTAAAGCAAAAGATTTGCCAACCTGCTCAGAAGTTCCAGTCTGAATGAAATGACTCATGCTCTGCGCTCCAAAGTTCAGATCTAAAGCTAATCATTTGTGCTCCACGCTCCGAAATTTCGTTTTGAAGCATAAGATTCACAAACCTCCTTCAAAGTTCTGATCTAAATCAAATGATTCACGCTCCAAAGTTCTGACCCAAAGCATAAGATTTGTGAACCCGCTCCAAAGTTCCAATCTAAATTAAATAATTCATGCTCTGTGCTCCAAAGTTCTGATTTAAAGCAAAAGATTTGCTAACCCACTCCAAAGTTCCGATCTAAATCAAATAATTTGCGATCCGCACTCCAAAATTTCGATCTGAAGTATAAGATTTGCAAACTTCAACCAAAGTTCCAATCTAAATTAAAATAATTCACGCTCCGTGCTCCAAAGTTCCGATGTAAAGCAAAAGATTTGCTAACCCACTCCAAAGTTCCAATCTAAATCAAATCATTTGCGATCTGCCCTCCGAAATTTCTATCTAAAGTAAAAGATTTGCCAACCTGCTCAGAAGTCTCAGTCTGAATCAAATGATTCACGCTCCAAAGTTCAGATCTAAAGCAAATAATTTGCGATCCGCGCTCCGAAATTTTGATCTGAAGCATAAGATTTGTGAACCCGCTCCAAAGTTCCAATCTAAATTATAATAATTCATGCTCCATGCTCCAAAGTTCCGATTTAAAACAAAAGATTTGCTAACCCACTCCAAAGTTCAGATCTAAAGCAAATAAGTTGTGTTCCTCGCTCTGAAATTTCGATCTGAACCATAAGATTTGTGAACCTCCTCCAAAGTTACGATCTAAATCAAATAATTCACACTCCAAAGTTCTGACCTAAAGCAAAAGATTTGCTAACCCACTCCAAAGTTCCAAACTAAATCAAATCATTTGCGATCTGCGCTCCGAAATTTCGATCTAAACCATAAGATTTGTGAACCCGCTCCAAAGTTCCAATCTAAATCAAATGATTCACGCTACAAAGTTCCGACCTAAAGCAAAAGATTTGTGAACCCATTTCAAAGTTCCAATCTAAATTAAATAATTCATGCTCCATGCTCCAAAGTTCTGACCTAAAGCAAAATATTTGCTAACCCACTCCAATGTTCCAATCTAAATTAAATAATTTGCAATCTGCTCTCTGAAATTTCGGTCTGAAACATAGGATTCACGAACCTGCTCCAACATTCTGATCGAAATCAAATGATTTGTGCTTCATGCTCCAAATTGTCGATCTGAAGCAAAAGATTTGTAAACCCAAGGACTTGTGAAGTTCCAATCTAAATCAAATGCAATGCTCTATCACAAATCATTTGATTTGAATAATTTGATGTGAACTGTGTCTCAACTCAGAAGAAAGCGAGAACACAGAACACTTTTTTGAGAATTGAGATGTGCTGTGTTCTTGCTGCTCAACTGAGAGTCCGAGCAGGTTATAAGGAGCGAGACAGCAGCGTGCAATGCACAATAACATCACAAACAAATACCATAACGCTTTAAAAACATTTAATTTTATTATAGACAATATTATCATATTTTATAGCTTTTTACCACGTATTTGTAGAAATTATTAGGCTATGTATAATGTTATATCTTCTTTTTAATATGCAAAACAAAACAACAAATGCTTATTTTCATGAGCGGTCACATATTTGGGCACTTGCAGTGGGAATCTCTTAAGCGAGAACGAGAAGTTTAAAGCTTACAGGCTTCTGTACGTCGTCCACCCGCTGCATCTTCTGGGATTTCCAACGGTTCGATTCTCTCAAGTAAGCATTTGATGCATCATTGATTTCAAGTAGGGCTGTTCGATTCAGTAATTTTTGGAATCTATTCCGATTCCTGGTTCTGAAATCGATGGGATTCAATTCCAAGAATCGATTCCTCACTGTTATTTTTGATTCTTGTTTTTTAGATTAGAGGAACCTAATTTCACAATGACTGCAGGATAAAGGTCGTAGAAAGTAACCTTTTCATAATATGAAGCTTTGTTTGTAAACATTTCAATACACTTCTGTAGCTTTGAGTCTGACTGATTTTAAACCGTAATTTTGTCTGCACTGCCCATGAAATTAGTCATAGCCCACAGCTGATGATTTATTATTCATTAAGAAATTTTTCCCCTTTTTAACGTCACTTTGAGCCAAAATGAAACTCCAAAATGAAGAAGTCCATCTCCTGTTGTCTCTCACATCAAAATCCACCCACATATTTGTTTAGAGCTGTTTTGGGCTGTAAACTGATTCAGAACAGACCACTTTTTCACTGGAGGAAGCGTTATTGTAGATTATGGACTAGATGGATTTGTTTCTCACAAACACACAGCTTTGGCTTCTCAAGACGTTAACTGATGGACTGGAGTGGTGTGGATTACTTGTGAATTATTGTGATGTTTTTGTCAGCTGTTTGGACTCTCATTCTGACGGCACCCATTCACTGCGGAGGAACCATTTGTGAGAAGTGATGCAATGCTACATTTCCCCAAATCTGATGATGAAACAAACTCATCCACATCTGCAATAATGCCTGGGATTTGTCTCATTTACATTCCAAAATTCAAAGCACAATTACTAGGCTAAAAGGCTTCAAAATCAAATTATTATTTTACACATACAATATTGAGGTTTCTTGGATCTGAAATATCTCAAGGCTCTAAAGAATTTCTTCTCAGCATGAGCCCTTTCAGAAGGACAGCTCTTGTCTGTTGGAAAACATCTGTGCTGAGTGACACATTTGAAAAGGAAGTTTTAATGATTCATTCGTTTACTTTACAATGTCTGCTCTTCTTTTTAAATCTGAATTCAGCAATAATGTTTAAAGGAATAGTTCACCCAAAAATAAAAAAGTGCTGAAATGTGCTCACCGTTAGGCAATCTGAGGTGTGAAAAAATGTGTTTCCTCATCATATTTGGAGAAATGTAGCAATGCATCATTTGCTCACTCTGCAGTGAATGGGTGCCATCAAAATAAGACAAACAGCTGATAAAAACATTACAATAATCTACAAGTAATCCACAAAACTCCAGTCCATCAACTGAACGTCTAGAGAAGTTAAAAGCTGCATGAAACAAATCCATCAAGAATTTTTTTACCTTTTTTAACACCACTTTGGGCCAAAATGAGACTCCAAAATCCATAATAATGCTTCCTCCATTGAAGAAGTCCATCTCCTGTTGTCTCTCACATCAAAATCCACCCACATATTTGTTTAGAGCTGTTTTGGGCTGTAAACTGATTCAGAACAGACAACTTTTTCATTGGAGGAAGCGTTATTATAGATTATGGACTAGAAGCTTTGGCTTCTCAAAATGTTAACTGATGGACTGGAGTGGTATGGATTACTTGTGGATTATTGTGATGTTTTTATCAGCTGTTTGGACTCTCATACTGACGGCACCCATTCACTGCAGTGGATCCATTTGTGAGCAAGTGATGCAATGCTACATTTCTCCAAATGTGATGATGAACTCATCCACATTTATAATAACTCCTTAGATTTGGCTAATTTACATTCAGAATAGTACAAATGTAAAGTCTGCAACACCAGGGCTCCAAAAATATATATATATATTTTATTTTAATTTTTTAAATAAATATTTGATATTTTTGGAGCCCTGGTGTTGCAGACTTTACATTTTTACTATTCTATTTGTTTTTTAATCGTGCACCCAATTTGAGATCAATGTGCGTGCTTTTGTTTGCTCTTTTGCTCATTTACATTCAAAAATTCAAAGCACAATTAATAGGCTAAAATTATAATTATTATTTTACACATACAATATTGAGGTTTCTTGGAATCTCAAGGCTTTAGAGAATTTCTTCTCAGCATGAGCCCTTTCTGAAGGATGGCTCTCGTCTGATGGAAAATATCTGTGTTGAGTGAGACACATTTGTAGTGATGCACCAGGAGAATATAAAGCGATCTGCCGCAGCTGCTTTTTGCTGTAGAACGGTTGCCATGGCAACTGCACGACCAGCCGTCACTGACCTCATGCCTTCCTCTGAACAGATGCTGCGAAGGAAGTCGAGTTGTCCCTGCACAAATGCAAAAGGAAAATAAATGTAAGATTTATGTATTTGAATTATTAATGCATTATTAATTAGAAAACTGGTCAGAAAAATCAAAGTGGGGCTTGATCTTTGCTTGCGATTAGATGTTTTGCCTACCGAGTAACAGCCAATGGTACTTGAGGGAATTATAATATAGAAACAGCACTAATTTATTAACTTGAATTGCCAAGTTTGCATGCGGAGCTGCGATTATATCTGTGAACGGGTGCCAATTTTGCACTAATCAATTTGCACTTTAGACAGTCAAGACATCATTTTCCATTCAATTAAGATGTAATTTGTTGTTGTGAAGCAGACAGCAGCCTTTGACACCAAATTTAATTTCATGCCAGACTCAAACACGCCTTTCAGATCATGTTAATGAAGTATTGAGCATAAATAAAGACTGATTCAGACCACAGAAATGAGTCACTCCACAGAAAAAGAAATCAATTAGCCTGCAGCGCTAAACTAGTTAAACTGCACTCGTTCGTTTGAAAGAGGAAAAAGATGGCATCTGTTTTCAGTAATCATTTTGAAAAAGCAATATTTAGTTTTTATGGCACTAACCTGGTGAATATTGTCAAATCCAGTGATTAGTTCTTCCTCAAAAGAGTTCAATTTCGTTTGCTGGTGGACTCAAGGATCCTCTGACTCTTGAAAGTTGCATGAAGTCAGTCAATCAGATTGAAACTGCTTATTTCAGTCAGTTCGTGTTATTTTTTAGTGCTTTATGTGTGAATGAATGTTCATGTAGCAAACAGACATTCTTTTAGATATTCATTTTTGTACATTTTATTTGTATTTAATGAGTCACGCTGTGTAAAAATACATTCACGACTTCGAAAGGGCTGTTTTCTCAAGTGCCCTCTCTAGTGTTTGATCCTCAAGGCTGCATGTCCAGCCTTTGCTGATTGTTGCTATGGTGACAATAAGAGTGAGGCAGCCTTTGATGTGCGTCTCCAGCACACGCAACAGCATGTAAGTGAACACAGCGAACTGAACGACTGTGTATTTCTAATATACATGCTGTCCAACACCAAGTGTTGAAACATTGCCATGATATACAGAATATATATATATATATACACTACCGTTCAAAAGTTTGGGGTCAGTAAATGTTTATTCATTCATTCTTTTTTTTTTTTTTTTTTTTGAAAGAAATGAATAAATTGTTACATTAATAAAAAGTGACATAATAGATTTACATTGCTAGAAAAGATTTATAGTTTGAATAAATGTTGTTCTTGAAAGAAAAAAATACAGGTTCAAAAAAAAAAAAAAAAACATTGGCGGCACAACTGTTTCCAAAACTGATAATTCTACTAATAATTCAGAATATCAGAATGATTTCTGAGAGATCATGTGACACTTAAGCCTGGGAAACTGAGTAACAGCTGATGAAAAATCAGCATTGCATCACAGGAATAAATTATATTTTAAAGTATATGAAAATAAAAACCATTATTTTCTGTTGTAATAACATTTTGTAATATTACAGTTTATTTTCTGTATTTTTGATAAAATAAATGCAGCCTTGACTTCATTAAAAAAAAATTGCAAGTCTTACTGACCCCAAACTTTTGAACGGTAGTATATATATATATATATATATTCTCCATACTGCCCAGCCCTAAATAGTAATAAATACTATATTCTTGGACATTCTCAGTTGTGATAAAAATGCCTAAAACAATACTTTAAGCAAAAATGAAAATGTAACACTTAAAATTCTATAAAATATAAAATAAATAAAATAATAAATAATTAAAGAAATAAACTGTCAATTACTGAGAAATAATTGTGACTTTTTATCTCGCAATTCTGACTTTTTTTATACAAACTCACAATTCTGACTTTTTTTCTCAGAGTTGTAATATAGACATGCAATTGCATATTATAAAGTCAGAATTCTGAGAAATAAACTTGCAATTCTGAGAAATTATGTAGGAATATATTTGACGTCTCAGAATAATTGCAATTTATCTCACAATTGTGACTTTTTTCTCAGAACTGTGAGATATAAACTTGCAATTCTGAGAAATAAAGTCAGAATTGTGAGATATAAACTCGTAATTCGTAATAAACTGTGAGATATAAAATCACAATTGCGTGTTATAAAGTCTGGTGTTATTTCTCAGCATTGCACGTTTATTTCTCAGAATTGCAAGTTTATATCTCACAAATAAAGTCAGAATTGCAAGATATAAACTTTATAATTGCGTGTTATAAAGAAATATACTTGCAATTCTGAGAAATGAGGTCAGAATAATTGACAACTTAAAATAATTGTGACTTTTTAACTCACAATTGTGACTTTTTTTCCCTCACAATTGCATGATACAAACTCGCAATTCTGACTTTTTCTCAGAATTGCGAGATATAAACACAGTTGCGTGTTATAAAGTCAGAATTGTAAGATATAAACTTATAAAATAAATGAGGTCAGGATAATTGACGACTCTGAATAATTGCGACTTTTTATCTCACAATTCTGACTTTTTTCTCTCACAATTGCATGATACAAACTTGCAATTTAGACTTTTTTCTCAAAATTGTGAGATATAAACTCACAATTCTGATAAATAAACAAATATAAACTTGCAATTGCATGTTATAAAGAAATATACTTGCAATTCTGAGAAATTAAGTCAAAATAAATCAGAATAATTGACAACTCTGAATAACTGCAACTTTTTAACTCACAATTTTTTTTTTTTAACTCACTTTTTTTCTCATAATGGCATGAAACTTGCAATTTAGACTTTTTTCTCAAAATTGTGAGACATAAACTTGCAATTGTGTTATAAACTCAGAATTGTGAGATAGAAATATACTTGCAATTCTGAGAAATTAAGTCAAAATAATTGCGACTTTTTATCTCAATTCTGACTTTTTCCTCACAATTGCATGATACAAACTTGCAATTTAGAATTTTTTTCTCAAAATTGTAAGATATAAACTCGCAATTCTGACAAATAAACTGTGAGATATAAACTCGCAATTGCATGTTATGAAGTCAGAATTGTGATATAAACTCACAATTGTGTTATAAATTGAGAATTGAAAAATAAAAACTATCAATATATCTCGCAATTGTGACTTTAGAACAAGTAAATGCAAGATATTAAGTCAGAATTGTGAGATATTAACTCACAATCCTGAGAACACAGCAGTCCCCCCCCCCAAATTGGACTTTATTTGCAAGTTCATATCTCACAATTCTGACTTTATAATTAGCAATTGTGAATTTATATCTCACAACTCTGAGAAAGAAATGTCAGAATTGTAAGACAAAAATTCACAATAACAATTTTTCATTTGTTATTCAGTGGTGGAATCAGGCTTCCATGCAAAGCCATATGATGAGTAAATGATGACAGTTATTTTTCACTGTGGACTCTCCCTTTAAGATAAACCGGGGGAGTAAATGAGGACAGAAAAATCTCAAATTCATCAGTTTGATGAGGTAAGCACAATAACAGCACGGCTTTGATGTGCATCTTGAATCCATAACGAAGCCTCTCGTATCAAGGTTAATGAGAATTCGACTAATTCTCTAATCAGCCTCTTTGAAATGTAAAACAGCAGTGTGTTCTTTGTCTGGGTAATGAGTTTGAATGAGTGAACTGGAGTGCTTACATCATCATAAACATCACTCTATCCCAGTAAGGAGGTCAACGGCCTATTGTGAGAAAGACTTTCCTCTAATGATACGTTGGCACCTCAAGGACAGGTTGAAACTATAAGAAGACGAATGATAAATAGTTCTGGGTTTTCTGTTTCTGTGTTCCATGTATCTTTGGAACCAGTGACTGTTTTAATTGGATTCCATGGAAACCAGCTTTCATCATCCAGATGAAGGAACATTGGAATTCTTTAAATGACAGCTGAGATACACTGCCGCTCAAAAGTTTGGGATCAGTAAGATTTTTAATGGTTTTTAAAGACGTTTCTTATGCTTATCAAGGCTGCATTTATTTGATCAAAAATACAGAAAGAACTGTAATATTGTAAAATATTACTTTCATTTAAAATAACTGTTTTCTATGTAAATATATTTTAAAACCTAATTTATTCCTGTGACACAAAGAAACATTTTCAGCATCATTACTCCAGTCTTCAGTGTCACATGATCCTTCAGAAATAATTCTAATATGCTGATTTATTATCAGTGTTAAAAAAAACAAACTTTAATATTTTTTTTTTTTTGGAACCTGTGATACGTTTTTTCAGGATTCTTTGATCAATAAAAGGTTAAAAAGAACAGCATTTATTTAAAATAGAAAGGTTTTCTAACAATATACACTACTGTTCAAAAGTTTTTTTTTTTTTTAAATAAATGAATACTTTTATTCACCAAGGATGTGTTAAATTAATAAAAAAGTAATAAAAAAGTACTAAAACTACTAAAACATATTACATATTTTTTAAACAAAAATGTAAAATAATAAAAACAACAAAAGCACACCCAAATTCCTAAAAATTGTAAAAATTTAGCAGTACTAAAACTACTAAATTTACTTAAGTAAATTTAAATATACTTATTTATAAACTCACAATTCTGAGGAATAATCTTGCAATTCTGAGAAATAAAGTCTGAATTGTGAGATATAAACTCACAATTCTGATAAATAAACTGTGATATAAACTCGCAATTGCGTGCAATAAAGTCAGAATTGAGATGTAAATTTGCAATTATGAAAAATAAACATGCAGTTCTGAAAAAAATAAATGTGCAATTCTGAGAAATTAAGTCAGAATAAGTCAGAATAATTGACAAGTCAGAATAATTGCGTTTTTTAATCTCAAAATTCTGACTTTTTTTCTCACAATTGCATGATATCTGACTATTTAAAAAAAAATATTAGGTGAAAAAAGCTTTAAAAATGAATGATGCTTCAGCAACTACATGAGATACAATAAGTTGAGAAATATTTTTTAAACAAAAATGCAAAATAAAAAAAACAAACAAAAGCACATAACCGAATTCCTAAAAATGTAAGTAAATTTTAAATAAAAATAAAATAATAATAAATACTGTATATAATAGCGTATAAATTAGACTAAAATAGCCATAGCTATAAATTATCTCTCTAATCTTATAACTCTTATCAGGACTATTATAAATTATTAACTGAATAAATAAATAAAATATAATGTAAAAAAAATAAAAAATAAATTGTACAGCTAGTTACCAAAACATTTCTCATTTTCATTTACTTTACATTAAGTACTTAAATACCTAAAGCTAAGAAACAAATTACACAGACAGATAAAAAAAATAATAATAATAAATAAATAAAAAATAGAAAAAAATGACAAAAACTAAATTACTAAAACTTGGAAAATTCAAGTGAAAATTTAATATGAATATAAAATCTTCATATATATATAATATCATATAATATTACAAAACAAAAACAACTTTTTATAAAAATAAAAAATATAGATTAACAAAAACTAAAGAGGTATATCAATGAAACTAAAATAATAATATTTCATCATAACTCTTAGAACTCATGTTAACTTGTTTTTTCTTTTTTCTGTGTGTGCTGTAAGAAAAAGAAAGAGTAATACAGAGACAAAGAGTATTAGAAAGGCATGAAATCATCATCGCTGGCTCTGTCCCTGTTGTATATAACAACAACGGCGTGTGCGAGAGAAACTCACGCTCCCGCTGCGATCGGCCTTCTGTCTGCAGCGCTGAGTGTGAAGTGTCTGGATGAGTAAACTGTTTACAGCGCTGAAGAGAGAAAAACTCCATATGAACCCAAACTAAAAGAGACTAAACCCAAAGGGAGCTTCTGTCTGCTGAAATATCTGACAGTGGAGATACAGACTGATAAAGAGAAAATACACCTTGTTGTGCAAGTAAATCTTGATGGATAGGTTCAAGGGACGTTCACATATAAAGCAATGACCATTTGGTGATGCAAAGAAGATTGGGTTACACTTTATTTTGATAGTCCACTTTAGACATTCTACTAACTGTAAGTAACTTTGTAGCTTCATGTCAACTACTTGTCAACTACATATCAACTAAATCTCATTATTTGCAACTACATGTCCACTAACTCTCAGAGTAGACTTTAGGGTTAGTTTAGGGTAGGTTTAGGGTTAGTTGAGTAAGTTGACAAAGAAAGTGTTAGAAGATATTAAGCAGACAGTCTACTAATACTCTACTAACTGCTAGTTGACATTTTGTTGCAAAGTTAACTACTGTTAGTAGAATATCTAAAGTGGACTATCAAAATAAAGTGTTACCGAAGATTGATTTTTATAAAGCTACTGCCAGTTGTGTAGGTCTCTAATAACATTAGTGAAACTAGCAGTAGGAACAGTAAAGACCAATCAATAGTCAAGCTAACAGGGAATGTTCTTTCAAAGTTAAACAAATGTTCTTCCACACTGCAAAAAATGCTTTTCTTATTTAGATTTTTGGTCTTGTTTCCAGCCAAAATATCTAAAAAATCTTAAATCAAGAAGAATTTTCTAGACAAGCAAAAAATGATTGTCTTGAATAATCTGCCAATGGGGTAAGCAAAATAATCTTAAAAATAATCTAATTTCAAGCCGAAAACAAGAATATTTTGCTTACCCCATTGGCAGATTATTTTGCTTGTTCTAAGCAAAAACTCACTTAATTTTGACTTATTTTTTCTGAAAACAAGACAATCATTTTTGCTTGTCTAGAAAATCCTTCTTGATTTAAGAATTATTAGATATTTCGGCTGGAAACAAGACAAAAAATCTAAGTAAGAAAAACATTTTTTTGCAGTGCAGTAACGCTACACTGTAAAAAACAATTTGTTGAGTCAACTTAAAATTATTTGTTACCTGGCTGCCTTACAATTTTAAGTTCAGTCAACTTGAAAAAAGTTTAGTCAACCTAAAATGTTACATTTTACTAAGTGACTAAGTGACAACTTGGATATTTGAGTTGATTCAACTTAAAATTTGAAGGCAGCCGAGTAACAAACACAGCTGTTAAGTTTAACAAACAATTTTTTTGTTTAGTCAACTCAAATATCTATGTTGTCACTTATTACAACTTAACATTTCAACTTGAATAAACTTATTTGAGTTGACTGAACTTAAAATTTGAAGGCAGCAGGGTAACAAATTATTTTAAGTTGACTCAACAAATTGCATCTTGTTTTTTTACAATTTGAACATTCTGAACATTCTTAAAGAACTTAATTTTTTTTAAACAACACAATTTTTAAACATTTTATAATTTCTTGCTAACAGTGAACATTCTCAGAACTTTAGCTAACGGTCTGACAAGGTTCTTTCGAAGTTACCTTCAGAACAAAAATTTACAGATAATGTACTCACCCCCTTGTCATCCTACATGTTCATGTCTTTCTTTCATCAGTAGTAAAGAAACTGTGCTTTTTGAGGAAAACATTTCAGGATTTCTCTCCATATAATGGACTTCTATGGTGCCCCCAACTTCTAAAATGCAGTTTAAATGCAGCTTCAAAGGGCTCTATACAATCCCAGCCAATGATGAAGGGTCCAATCTAGCAAAACGATCGGTTATTTTTGAAATAATTGACAATTCAAATACTTTTTAACCTCTAATCCTTTAACTAATCCTTTAAGAACAAATGTTCTTCCAATAATTACCATTTTAATAACGCTCTCAAAATGTTTTATTTATACAGCATTCATAAAGCATTTTTTCTGAAACTGTAACACTATCTCTGAAAATGTCCAATATTTTAAATGTTTGCTTATTTATTTACTTATTTATTTTATGTGAACAATTAAGAAAACATTACAGGAACATTCCATTTTACCATTTTGCAAACATTAATGTTACCTTTAAATATTCTCAGAACCATCTGAAACTAGTAAGTATTCATGTAAAAAAGTTAGATGAACGTCTAACTAAAATGAACGATGCATAAATATTTTTGTGCTAATGTTTTGAGAAAGTTATCAAAGATAAGTTTGAACAAATGTTCTATTAACATTATTAGACAAATGTTTGTCTTAACTAAACCTTTCCAGAACATTCACATAAAAAAATAAAAAACATTTTTAAAACAGGATATTTTTAACATTAACATTAATATTTATATATATAAATCTAAAACTTTTAAGAAAATTTTTTTGTTAGCTGGGATGAGGCACGACGCAAAAAACACCACTATAAACCATACTAGTCTATTATAGTTTTCTCAGGAGAGTCTTTCCGATCGAGCTTAATCTACGATCTCTTTATCTGTCGAAGGACGCATCTGAAGAAGCTCCCAGTTCGCCTTGAGAAATCAGGAAATAAACAGGAAAAAGCAGTTTCTCTGAATGATCCATGAACTTCATGTAAAATTGATACTGCCACTTGATTATGTAAGTGTGAAAAGTTTTCCCAAGACCAAACGTTTACGTAACTGACTACTTTACTACATCTGCCCACAAACAACAACACTGCACTTGTGGGCTTTTTTACTAGCTGATTTTTTTGGCTGAGCTGCTTTTTCCGACCCAGAACTGCCTTTTTCTGCAATAAATTGAATAACAGGGCGTAGTAAGAGCATGTCGTGGGTTGATGTGATTCAATAAAAGAGAAACCTGCAAAGAGCAGACATGTGGCAGAAGACGACAAGATAGATAAATGGTGGAAAGTGAAAGACCACCAGACAATTTGAGAGATGAACTTGAGATTATTTGCATCACCTGTTAACTTCAAATTCAATTAAAATATAGCGAATTAAGCTACAAACTCGATTAAAATGCACAATGTTTCCATATAATGTGTATTCCAAGATGCAGCGAGTCGTATTATAGAGTGTTTTCAGTAGTTAGGAGTAAACTGGTTACCTCACCTGAATATGTTCATAGATTTGTGCTGGATGGTATCTTTGGAATGGAAATATGGATATTTTATTTGTAAACATCATGTATTTTTTAATTATTTCAGTTAATGTCATAACACTAGGGAGCCAGTAGTAGTATTGACAGTGTCATGTAAACATGGCTGAAAGCACAAAAAGCGGAGGAGCAGACAAACAGATTTAACTGAATGATTCATTTACGCTGTTCCAATTGATTCAAACTTGTGACTTCGATCAATCAATTCAAGTGATTTACTAGCAAAAAAACAGATCTATTTTCGAATTTTGACACCGCTTGTAATAATTTTAAAAAGCACGTAGTGAGAAACTGAGCTTTTTGAAACTCTGCTTCAGTTAAACCAATGCGTCGCAAAATGGTTCATTGTTTGGAAGAGCTCCAAGCAGATTGCGAATCATTTGCTTCAGATCGGGACTTCGGAGCGTGTTTGCAAATCATTTCATAAATTGAAAGATAAGAGCCCTGAAGTCCCTGATCTGAAATGATGATTTGATGGGATCGCAAATCATTTGATTTAGATCAGAACTTCAGAGCTGTTTCGCGAATCTTTTTATTCAGATCAAAACTTCAGACCGCGGATCACAAAATCTATGCAGGTTCATGATTTTTTTTTAATATTCAGATTGGATTGCGAATCATTTGATTTAGATCAGAACTTCAGAGCAGGTTTGTGAACCATTATTCAGTTCGGGACTTCAGAGTGGATCGTGAATCATTTGATTAAGATCAGAACTTCAGAGCAGGTTTGTGAATCATTATTCTGGTCGGGACTTCAGAGTGGATCGCAAATCATTTGATTCAGATCAGAACTTCAGAGTGGGTTCATGAACCATTATTCAGATTGGGACTTCAGAGTGGATCGTGAATCATTTAATTCAGATCAGAACTTCAGAGTGGGTTCATGAATCATTATTCAAATGGGGGCTTCAGAGCGGATCACAAATCATTTGATTCAGATCAGAACTTCAGAGTGGGTTCATGAATCATTATTCAGATGCGGACTTCAGAGTGGATCGTGAATCATTTAATTCAGATCAGAACTTCAGAGTGGGTTCATGAATCATTATTCAGATGGGGACTTCAGAGCGGATCGCAAATCATTAGATTTAGATCGGAACTTCAGAGTGGATTGTGAATCATTTGATTCAGATCAGGACTTCAGAGTGTGGTTTGGAAATCAATTGATTTAGATCGGAACTTCAGAGCAGGTTTGTGAATCATTATTCTGATTGGGAATCATTTTGACTTTGGAGCGGTTTTGCGATCTTTTGGACTTCGGAGCAGATTTGCAAATCATTTCACAAATTGAATGATGAGAGTCCTGAAGTCCCTGATCTGAAATGCTTTGATCGGGACTTCAGATCGCTGATCGCAAATCATTTGATTTAGATTAGAAATTCTGAGCTGTTTCGCAAATCTTTTTCTTCAGATCAAAACATCAGAACAAGTGAATTCAGATATACATAAATAAATATGGCAAAAGCACATAACAAAATGACTAAACCAAACTAAAATTAAAATAAAAACATTTTTAAAAAGCTAATTCAGGTAAACAAAATGTCATCTGTGCTTTCCAGCCTAAACGAGAGTCACAAATGCTGAACATCTATGTACTGCGTAAACATCTAATTAAACACTGACTTCTCTTAGCTGTGTGAATTTGCATGACATTTGTCACCTGCATAATATAATTGCTAAGGATGGTGTTTGTGTCGGACGGATGTGAAACGTGTGCTTCACTCACCGAAGCACGAATCCGTGTCTGGATTAATGTGATGAAGTGGAGACAGTGCTGGACATCAGACCCTGACCTGCACAAATGAATGAGATGTCACTTCTGTTTAGAGCGGCACCCATCCACCTGCACAGGAACGAAAACAAGACGGCCACATCAATGGAAGAACAAGACAAAACAAAACACACAAAGAACAAAAGAAAAAGGGAAATCTGGTTTATTAGAGATTTCATATTTTAAACAGTGTTATTTTGTTTGACTGTCTGGTCTAAAATCTTCATTAAACAGACTGTAGACTGTATTATTAGATGAAAGGAGTCTTGAATAGTAGGATGTTTTAAGGTGAGACACTGCAGGCAAAAAAAAACAAACAGTTTTTTTAGTCATCTGTCTGTTGTGTCCTTAGTAAGAAGCAATGAGGAGGCGTTCTCAACAAAGAATACTTTTAATTAACTAGATGAAGCACGTACAACGGTACAGCAGATGCAGAACAGAACATGCCGAATCCGGCTCGCTTACTTCTTGTATTCAGTAACACCTAGTACATAGTACTACCGCCCCCTATTGGCCAATGTATACAAAAGAACGCAACACTGTCAAATTTGAGATTTTGGGCTTTTTGGTTTTTCATAAAGTGTGTTTTTAGACTAGTGGAAGGAAAACATCCAAAATACACTGTTAAGTGTTTCATTTATAGCACTTTATCTATTTGTGTCAATAGATTTCATTTACAATACATACCTAGTGCTGCCATGAAACTCTAGATGACGCAGGCTGATGGGTTGTTAACGTAACTAATGATATTCACAGACTTGGCACAAGCTGATTGGTTCATGTTGCGTAAGCAACCAATGAGCTTGCAGCTTAAAATTTAAATGGCTGGTAGAATTCACTTGGGCATTTGGTAGTTGGAGTTCCTCTGAAACCCTCCTCCTTCCCCAGCTCCACCTGTATAGATCTGCTATGGGGTTATTTTATATGCTATTTGTGCAGCAGCAGCGTGTCTTAAATATTCATCAAATATCGCCATATGCTTTGGCAGTAGCAAGTTCCTGTACTTGCTTGCAACAGCAGCAGCAATAATCTACAACTACAGCAATAACCAACAGCAGCAGCAATTCAGCAGCAGTGTAGCAGATCTATTCCGCCAAGACCAAATACATTAACATTGTCATAACCATTACCATGCTAAACCTTTCCGAGAGTTGTCATGACAGAAATATTTTTAAAGGCAGTTTTCTCAAAATGAGTTTTTTTCCCCCTAAACTGAACCATAAATCTCCACTTCAGTGGCATTTACACACACCAAACTTGACATTTTCATCCCTGTCTATATCCTGAAGGTTTTTACAGAGGATTTGTTCATATATAATTTGCTTGATCATTTACAACATTTTATTCCCCCCAAAATTTGAAAAAAAAAAAAAATTCTGAATTATGGAGTGACAAAATGGCATACCCAAAATTCCCTCTGTAAAAACATTTGATTCTAATATGCCAAATAAAATAAAACAAGAATTCTGAAACAGACTTTATTCAGTGTTTAGATTTAGATTTTTGTACTAGAAATGTATGCAAATTAGTGCATATTTCAATAAACAATGCCTCATTTGCATATTTAAACCTTAAAATGTAGAAAATTTGTAATGCTTCAGAGGCTCGAACAGGTTTATTTAATGGAAAAAATTACTGCACACTTACAAATGAAGATGGATATTTTTTTTACAAAGATGGGAAAATATTATAATATATTTGGATACCTAATTGAATCGGGTCATAGAGATGAATATTGCAAACTAATGTGATATTAATATAACCTGATTGTGGTGTTTGTTATATGAATGTTTCCTCTGTAAAGAAAATGCTTTGATGACAATGACAGTGACAACTCCAACACAAAGTTTTTTTTGTAACCTTGGCCAGATCTGTGCCTTGCCACAATTCTGTCTCTGAGCTGTTCAGGCAGTTCCTTTGACCTTGTGATTCTCATTTGCTCTGACATGCACTGTGAGCTGTAAAGTCTTATATAGACAGGTGTGTGGCTTTCCTAATCAAGTCCAATCAGTATAATCAAACACAGCTGGACTCAAATGAAGCTGTAGAACCATCTCAAGGATGATCAGAAGAAATGGACAGCACCTGAGTTAAATATATGAGTGTCACAACAAAGGGTCTGAATACTTAGGACCATGTGATATTTCAGTTTTTCTTTTTTAATAAATCTGCAAAAATGTCAACAGTTCTGTTTTTCTGTCAATATGGGGTGCTGTGTGTACATTAATGAGGAAAAAATGAACTTAAATTGTAAGTGTAAAAAAAATGTAAGGGGGTCTTAATACTTTCCGTACCCACTGTATATATATCGTCCAACAGGTAAAACTAAGTGTCATTTGACCTCATGTGTGGAGCACAAATGCTGTAGGACATTCTGAAAAGTTGTTTGCTAACCTTTAGAATGAGTACTGATGTTTGACTTAAGAATCATTTCCTAATCCACTGATCTCACATCTGCTCACCACACTATTGTCTTCCATCCTTTCCACGAGACCTGGGCACGAGTTGCCATGGCGACGGTCAGCACTGCCGCAGGGTTACCGGCTTGAGGATGCAGCGGCAAATCCCAGTTCACCCCATCGGTTCAGGACATCCTTCAGCGTGAGACGTGTCAAGCTTCACCCTGTCGTCTGCTCCCGTTCGTGGCCTTTGATCAGAGACAAGAGCCTGGCTCTTGAGTGACACGCACAGGAAGTGCTCGAGGGGAGGCACGAGATGCCGTTTCCTTGGGGTCCGACACCCCCGACGACCCCTGATGTTGATGAAGGGCTGAAGATCCAGACAGAGAGATGTCTCAAAGTGCTGGATACGTTCAGATGCAGTCTGTGATAGAAACATGTTTGAAAACCATCGTTATTTTAAGAAATTAATTTTCAATGTCAAATGTTTATGGTAAACTATATTACTATGTGTCTGTGTAAAACATGAAAATGAGCATATTTTATGAGCATAAAATATGGTCATTTTCATGTTTTACACAGACATATAGGAATATAGGGGAAAACATGGAAATAATTTGTCGTTGTATCTGGCAAAGATATGAAAATGGATACAGTACTGTATTTTCTGCATTATAAATCACATTTTTTATCATCTGAAATGTGCTGCGATTTCCAAGGCGACTTAAAAAGTGATCAAGGTCAACTGCAAATTGCGCACATTAGGATTGGTGACGAATGAGTAAAGGCAAGTGAATACTGTGGATTTTCCTGCAATCATGCCACTAGTTTCAGTTTCGATTTAAATATTTAGGCTGGGCATTTATAATAAATGTTTACAGTGAATGGCACTATAATTTGTTTGTTTTTTAGTTATATTTTCGTTCCCTTTTCTGTTCTGAACTCTGCTAAATGTACGCTATTTTCGTAGAGTACGGGGAATTAAATACTGGTTTCTAATGTTTGTAAACATTTAGTTTATTTTACATTATTTCTGAATGAAATGATAAAATGTGTCATACTTCAATCTACAATAATGCAACTTATCTGTGTGCCATAAAGTGCTCATAAAAAATGGTACAAGAATAGAACTGCTATGTATGTACAAGTATATGTACAGACAGTACAGTCGTGAGTGTTAATTTAGAATTAAAAAAAAAAAAATCAAAGCTGCATTTGTCATAAGCATATTATACGGCCCCTCACTTAATGTGAAAAACTTGATGTGGCCCTCGAGTCAAAAAGTTTGTCCACTCCTGGTCTAGATCAACTTTGAATAAAAAAAAGAGAGGTTTAGAGCCAGATTTTTGTTTATGTACGTGAAATTTAGCTTGCAAGAAACACAAATATTTTCCTATTATTATCTTATAAGTAGTCAAACTGTCCGAATGAAAATTCACTTACAAAATGAGATTGAACAAACATTGAAAAGATTTCTCTGTGTGGGTACAAACTAAATGAATGACATCTTCCTCAGAGGAGTGACAAAAACATCATATTATAATTGCATCCATAAGCTTTTTGTGAAATTTGGAGGAACTCATTAATCTATTAATCTATTATTTGACCTCTTTATATTTAAAGTGAGAACTATATTAGAATACTATTAGAATTTAGTATGTCCCTACCAATATCCAGCCACTACTAAATTGTTTCTTGCAATCATTTTGATCATCTAAAACAAAATAAATGGATAATTTAAAAGCATTGCAACATATATATACCTAATGCATGCTCGAAAGTATCGTAGAGATTCTAGTTTTTATTAATAATTTCAGTTTGTTTTCATTTTTTTATTGAAATAAAATTAGGAGTTTTTTTTTTAATATATTTTAAGTAAACATTTATTTTATTTCAGGTAACATAATTTTTATGGTTTTAGTTAACATAAAATTTATTTAATTTAAATGTATGCATTTTTACCTTATCCTAAGTGAGTATGCTGCATGTGAATCAAATTCATGACCTTGATGTTGCACTACTATTTGATCTACATTTCATGTCCAAAAAATGCATATAAGCGCTAAAGCGGCTGCTGACGTAACCGAGAGTGTGTCATCTATTCTGTGAGTCAGTGACCTTTGTTTGACCTCTGGCTGTGGCTCATCATAGTTGTCGCCACCTTCTTGTGTAACAGGCAGATTGTGTGTTGTTGTGTCATCATAATCCACACACCCTCCTGCTCTTGTTTACGCGCAGAAAACTGACGTTCAGTCCATGTGTGGAATAAACACACTCACTCTCTGCTCACGTATTCAGATCATTTCACGGACCACGTTCAGTTATATATCTGGAAAGAAGTGAGTCAGTCTTCGTCACAAAGTAAACTCCTTCAGGATGAATTTAACTATGCTGTTATATTGTAAACGGTCGATATTCCAGTCAAGACATATTTGTGTTTTGCTCTTGCTGACCGTGCAGTCACTTCCCAAAATGAGCTCAGATTATATAAGGTCATCTGGACATCGCTGGCTTGGAAAGCATGAGAGAAAACGAGGGCAATGTTTGCCAGACCATGTAAGGGAGACACGCAAGAGCTTCGGTCTGAGAGCCACACAAATAATCTGGAGTTAAAGTGGATCAGTGGCCCTGCGAAGAAATCCAAACACAACACAACCTTCTCACATTCACATACCGAGTCAAGCGTGAATGATTCTCACTTGGGGCTGAATCGTATTTTGCAATATACTCTTAAAATAAAGTTCCAAAGACGGGAACATTTTAGAACCTTTTTAGAACCATCTGTGCAATGGAAAGGTTCCATGGATGGATAAATGAAGAAAAAAAGGCAGCTTTGAAATTACAGGAATACATTTTATTTTAAAATATAATTAATTAGAAAACAGTTATTCTAAATAGTAAAAATATTTCAAAATTTTACTGTTTTTGTTGCACTTTGGATCAAATAAGTTCAGGCTTGGTGAGCAGAAGAGACTTCTTTAAAAACATTAAAAAGTTAAATCAGACTTACCAAGACAGGTTAACCAAATACATTTCAGAACACTAAATTCTTCAAACGTTTGTAATCTCATTCTAGAATATGTCATGTTTATGCAGCCCTGAAAAAATACAGAAAATAAAACAGAAAAGCCTGAAAAAGCCAGAAAACCACAATCCTGATCCCTGGTGCTTCATATTACTCTGACATTTGCTTAGCTTAGAGTTCCATTCAAAGCCTGTTTAATGTGGTTTTCAAAGACAAATATAAGGCAAATAATAATTTGGTATTTTTTCCTAAATAGTTCTTCTTACATAGACATACGAAGCAAAATAATTTGTCAGTACAAAACAGTATACATCCTAGTTTAATGCTTTACAATCCAGAATACTGAAAGCAATACATATGTATATATAAATGAATACATTAATAAATAAATGTAACATAATTACATTAATTAATTAATGAAAAGGAATTAATAAATACATTTATTTATATATACATAAATCAATGAATAAAAAATAATAATTTAAATAAATACACTACCAGTCAAAAGTTTTTAAATAGTATGATTTTTAATGTTCTTAAAGAAGTCTTTACTGATCACTAAGTCTGCGTTTGTTTGATCCAAAGTACAGCAAAAACAGTAAAATTGTGAAATATTTTTACTATTTAAAATAACTGTTTTCTATCTGAACATATTTTAAAATGTAATTTACTCCTGTGATCAAAGCTACATTTTCAGCATCATTACTGCAGTCTTCAGTGTCACATGATCCTTCAGAAATCATTCTAATATGCTGATTTGCTGCTCAAGAAACATTTTAATTAATATTATCAATATTTAAAACAGTTGAGTACATTTCAGAATTCTTTGATGAATAGAAAGATCCAAAGATCAGCATTTATCTGAAATAAAAAGCTTTTGGGGGGAGAAATTATAGAAATTAATACTTTTATTTAACAAGAATGCTTTAAATTGATCAGAAGTGATGATAAAGACATTTATAATGTTAAAAAAAGATTTTTATTTCAGATAAATGCTGTTCTTCTAACCTTTCTATTTATCAAAGAAACCTTTAAAAATTCTACTCAGCTGTTTTCAACATAATAATAATAATACATGATTTTTTAGAATGATTTCTGAAGGATCATGTGACACTGTAATGGTGCTAAAAAATCAGCTTTGAAATCACAGGAATAAATAAAATTTTAAAATATATTCAAATAGAAATCAGCTATTGTAAAATGTATAGTAAAATATTTCACAATATTTCTGTTTTTGCTATACCTTGGATCAAATAAATGCAAGCTTGGTAAGCAGAAGAGGCCTTAAATAAAATCCTATTGACTGGTAGTGTAAATCTAAATAATAACTTCAAGTGTCCTTAAACATAAGTCTCTAAAACTCTTATTGTATAATATAATGGAATATCTACAATTTATATGTTGCTCATTTTAAATCTCTATCAATGCCCTCATAAACTGCAGTTACACTATCCACCAGCAGGGGCTAACTGGACCATGCTAACCAGCTAATCCTTGACCCCTGGTTCAAACAAGCTTGACTATTTCCCAAGCCATGCCATCTCAATGATGTCAGCTGAAAAGGAAAGCAGTTTGAGAGCAGGATTATTACGTTGTTATTTTGATGAAAGATTACGAGGACAAACTATTTTTTCCAAGACCATGTTTTAAAAAAGTAAACAAGGTCGATTGCATTTCATGTTGACAAAGCAGCGCGTGCAGTGGGGTGGGGGGGGGATGTGTTATATTATCAGATGTGGGTTATTTAGTCGGGCAGACGGCTCATCCTAGCGAAGGGTTAAGCCCGGCTCAGAGCGTTCGTTTCATTTCCTCTCCATTTCCATCTGAACAAACAAGCGGGTGACCTGACAGTGCACAGAGGGGTGGAGGGGAAGAGGAGGAGGGCGTTCGTGACTCGAATGAAAGCAGAGAGAAAGAGAGAGACGGAGAGGACACCCATGCGACCGTGAAAAGCCTGCAGTGTGCAGACGGTCGGGGAGGGGTGGGTAAACCCCTGAAGAGAGAGAGAGAGAGAGAGTCAGCCACTGACTGCCTGACTGCTGATGCGGCTTTAGCACAATAACAATTCCAGGAAACTGAGGCCAGGCTTACAGTGCTGCTGCTACTGCTGCGTACTTAGTGCTTACCTTCATTACCATGTGATTCACTGGCTATGTTTGGAACAGCATACTACTAGGCTACTTGTACCACTTCTACAGTATGCATACTGTGCACAGTAGTCATTCATGTTGCAGCAATGGAAAGTGCAATGGAAATCCATTTCATGTTAGCAATAGTGCATCAGTATTTTACAAAATTACAGAGGTGGGACCAAGCCATTGGTTTGCAAGTCACAAGTAAGTCTCAAGTCTTTGCATTCAAGTCTCGAGTCAAGTACCGAGTCAAGACAGGTGAGAACTTTTTTTTTTTTTTGTAGAAGATATAGCCATAAGACTTGCCGAGTCACATGGTTCAAGTCCAAGTCAAATTTCGAGTCATTGCTGTCAAAGTCTAAGTCGAGTCTCAAGTCTTCTTTGATTATGTCGAGCCAAGTCACAAGTCATCAAATTTGTGACTCGAGTCCACAACTCTGCAAAATAATAAAAGCTATGTGACCCTGGGCCACAAAACCAGTCATAAGTATCGATTTTTCATCTAAAATAAATAAGCTTTCCATTGATGTATGGCTTGCTAGGATAGGACAATATTTGGTTGAGATACAACTTTTTGAAAATCTGCAATCTGAGGGTGTCAAAAAATGAAAATATTGATGAAATCGCCTTTAAAGTTGTCCAGATTAACTTCTTAGCCAGGCAATATTACTTATCAAAAATTAAGTTTTGATATATTTACAATAGGAAGTTTACAAAGTATATTCATAGAACATGATCTTTACTTAATATCCTAATGATTTTTGCCATAAATAAAAACCAATAATTTTGACCCATACAATGTATTTTTGGCTATTGCTACAAATATACCCCAGCGACTTAAGACTGGTTTTGTGGTCCAGGGTTACATATGTTGTCATTTGAATATTTATCCATGTCATATCTTACATGTTAGGATTGTCAACATTGTTTTTAAAATGTAGCCTATAATACAGTAATGGATCTCATTTTGATTCAGACTTCAAGCTACATTTCAGTTAATGAGTGAAAATTATTTTTACATTTATGACCCTGGAATACAAAACCAGTTTCAATAGCCAAAAATACAATGTATGGGTCAAAATGATCGATTTTTCTTTTATGCCAAAAATCATTCATGTTCCATGAAGATATTTTGTAAATGTCCTACCATAAATATATCAGAAAAATATTTTTGATTAGTAATATGCATTGCTAGAAACTTTTTAGAAATATAATTTTTTTTCAGATTCCAGATTTTCAAATAGTTGTATCTTGGCCAAATATTGTCCTATTCTAACAAACCATGTCAATGGAAAGCTTTTTTGTTCAGCATGCATAAATGAACAAATAAGCACAATTAAATATATAAATAATTAAATTAATGAATGAAGGCATATATATGTCACGAACTGTGCTGCTATGGCTCCCTTCATCTGCCTTTAGAGGGAGCCTTCAATGTATCATGGACTATTTATTCACTACATTTCCCATCACCCCTCTGTTGTCACCTGTCACCCTTCACCTTAGTCGGCCATCTTAGTTCACCCACTCTCAGTATATATAGACCGGTTCTCCCACCATTTCCTCGCGAAGTTTTGAGTTAGATTCCCTGGCCAATCCTGAGCGTTTTTCCCCTGGTTGTTTTCTCCGTTGCCGACTCCCTAGTTCCCTGGTTCCTGTGATCGTTTTCTGCCCGCCTTTGACCCTCGCCTGTTTTCTGGATTACGAACGTTTGCTAGTTGCCCCTTGACCACTTTGCTCAGATTGACCACGTTTTTGGATTATCTGCACCACTCCTGTAAACTGTGTTTCGACCTTGCCTGGACCACTATGAGTATTCACAATAAAGCTTTGCACTTGGATCCACCCGCCTATGACTCCTTTGTGACAGAAAACTTCGCCACTCCTGGATCCAGCAGCTTTATTCCTCCCCTCCGCTCAACCATGGATCCATTTGATCAACTACTCCAACTCAAACAGCACGGTATGCCCTTAGTGGATTTTGTAGATGCATTTCGTCACCTCATGAATCAACAGCCTTTCTATGATGAAAATTATTTTATGGACATTTTCTGTTTGGCTCTTGATGAGCCTCTCAAATCAAGGCTGCGATTTGAGTGCCCCCGCACCTGTTTTTCTGACTATGTGGATTATGCTTTGTGGTGCGGGGGTTCATCTACCATTCCTGTGGCTATCGCAGAAGGGGAATGCGACTACAGTAAGGCAGCGTATGATTACATCTTGCCACGCACCTGTTTTTCTGACCCTCTGGATTATGCTTTACAGTATGGGGACTTATTTGATTCTGAGGATTTCGCGAGGGAGGACCGCGAACCCACAGTAATGGCGGCCGCGCCGAATCGCGATGTCAAAATGGCGGCCGCGCCGGTGCGCGATGTCAAAATGGCGGCCGCGCCGGTGCGCGATGTCAAAATGGCGGCCGCGCTGGCGCGCGATGTCAAAATGGCGGCGGCGCCGGCGCGCGTTCACAAAATGGCGGACCTCCCAGCACTCTACCTCAACCAAATAAGCTACATTCGACTCATATCCTGTCTGGAAGATTCCCCGGTGATATCGGTCAAGTCAGCGCTCTCTATTTTCCACTCAGCCCAGTCTCCCATCAAGATGGCCGCCGCTCCAGTGTCTCGTCCAGTCCCGGTTATCGTTTCGAAGCCAAGTCAAGTGTCAAGCCGAGCCACTTCCCCAGCGCCCAGTAAAGTCACAGCAGTCCTCTCAAAGCCAAGCCAAGTCACTGCTGTTCCTCCAGAGTCAAGCCCCGTCGCAGCTGCACCGCCTCCAGAGTCAAGCCCCGTCGCAGCTGCACCGCCTCCAGAGTCAAGCCCCGTCGCAGCTGCACCGCCTCCAGAGTCAAGCCCCGTCGCAGCTGCACCGCCTCCAGAGTCAAGCCCCGTCGCAGCTGCACCGCCTCCAGTGTCAAGCGTCTTCGCAGCTGCTCAGCCCCCAGTGTCAAGCGTCTTCGCAGCTGCTCAGCCTCCAGTGTCAAGCGTCTTCGCAGCTGCTCAGCCCCCAGTGTCAAGCGTCTTCGCAGCTGCTCAGCCCCCACAGTCAAGCCCTGTCTTCGCAGCTGCTCAGCCCCCACAGTCAAGCCCTGTCTTCGCAGCTGCTCAGCCCCCACAGTCAAGCCCTGTCTTCGCAGCTGCTCAGCCTCCACAGTCAAGCCCTGTCTTCGCAGCTGCTCCGCCTCCAGAGTCAAACCCTTCCGCGTCTGCTCCGCCTCCTGAGTCAAGCGTCGTCGCGTCTGCTCCGCCTCCTGAGTCAAGCGTCGTCGCGTCTGCTCCGCCTCCTGAGTCAAGCGTCGTCGCGTCTGCTCCGCCTCCTGAGTCAAGCGTCGTCGCGTCTGCTCCGCCTCCTGAGTCAAGCGTCGTCGCATCTGCTCCGCCTCCTGAGTCAAGCGTCTTCGCCGCAGCTGCTCCGCCTCCTGAGTCAAGCGTCTTTGCCGCAGCTGCTCCTTCCTCCGAGCCAAGTCATGTTGTCGCCGCAGCTGCTCCTCCCCCTGAGCCAAGTCATGTTGTCGCAGCTGCTCCGCCTTCAGAGTCAAGCCCCGTCGCAGCTGCTCCGTCTTCAGAGTCAAGCACCGCCGTCGCAGCTGCTCCTTTCTCTAAGCCAAGTCATGTTGTCGCAGCTGCTCCGCCCCCAGAGTCAAGCCTCTTCGTCGCAGCTGTTTCCCCAGAGTTAAGTGACGTCTCAGCTGCTACACCCCCTGAGTCAAGCTTCATTGTCACAGCTGCTCCTCCCACTGAATCAAGCGTCATCGCCGAAGCTCCTCTTCCAGAGTCAAGCCTCGTCGCTGCCACTCCTCCAGCGTCAAGCCTCGTCACTGCTGCTTCAGAACCCTGTCTCAACACAGCTGCACACACACCAAGCCAAGCCACAGCGACAGCACCAGCGCCCAGTCATGTCACAGATACTGTTCTAGTACCAAGCCCCATCATTGGCACCACTCCGGTGCTGGCCTTCACTGAGGCCGTGCTCCTCCTGAGAACTGCTCTTTGGGTTGTCTGGGCCGCGTATACCACCACCTCTGAGTCCTCAGAGGTGGCGGCTCACCCCGCAGAACCTCTGAGGGTGGCCTCCCCCGAGGAGGTGGCCGAGGCCACGGATCCTCAAGCCGAGGGGGAGGTCGCACCTGCTCCCTGCACGGTGGTAGCGCCCAGCAACCCACACCACTCTGAGCTTTTGCCTAGTCCCAATTCAGCCGCTGAGGCCCCCTATATGCTGGGTATCCAGCCCAACCTGGCCAGGAGCTTGGGCTCCGAGCTTTCTCTCTCTGTGTGTGTACGTCCGTCCATGCTCTATGTTACAGACCTGTCTGCTCCGCCCTGGGGGGCTTCTGCGCTGCCCTGGTGGGCCCCTGTCCTGTCTGCTCCGCCCTGGGGGGACTCCGTTCTGCCCTGGAGGGCTCCTGCCCTGTCTGATCCGCCTTGGAGGACATCTGATTCTCTCTCTCTGTGTGTGTGTCTGTCTATGTTCTATGTTACAGACCCGTCTGCTCTGCCCTGGGGGGATCCCGTTCCGCCCTGGAAGGTTCCTGTCCCGCCTGCTCCGCCCTCGGGGAATCCCGTTCTGCCCTGGAGGGTTCCGGTCCTGTCTGCTCCACCCTGGGGGGCTTTCGTGCCGCCCTGGAGGGTTCTAGTCCTGCCTGATCCGCCCTGGAGGGTGTCTGATTCGAAGGATCCGCCCTGGAGGGCGTCTGACTCGCCTGATCCGCCCTGGAGGGCGCCCGACTCGCCTGATCCGCCCTGGAGGGCGTCCGACTCGCCTGATCCGCCCTGGAGGGTGTCTGATTCGTCTGCTTCCCTGGCTCTGCCCTGGAGGCTGTCTGCTCCACCCTGGAGGCTGTCTGCTCTATCTTGGTGGTCTCCTAAGCGTCTTTGGCAGCTCTGTTGCTCTTCGGCCGTTCCGGCAGCTCCTGGATCATTTGCCCTGCCTAACTCAATCAGCCCGCATGGACCCGGTTCTCCCTTCTGTACTCGGTCCCTCCCCCCCTCCCCTTGGTGTTATTGGACTGTGTGGAGCGTCTGGAAGCCGCTCCTAAGGGGGGGGCTCTGTCACGAACTGTGCTGCTATGGCTCCCTTCATCTGCCTTTAGAGGGAGCCTTCAATGTATCATGGACTATTTATTCACTACATTTCCCATCACCCCTCTGTTGTCACCTGTCACCCTTCACCTTAGTCGGCCATCTTAGTTCACCCACTCTCAGTATATATAGACCGGTTCTCCCACCATTTCCTCGCGAAGTTTTGAGTTAGATTCCCTGGCCAATCCTGAGCGTTTTTCCCCTGGTTGTTTTCTCCGTTGCCGACTCCCTAGTTCCCTGGTTCCTGTGATCGTTTTCTGCCCGCCTTTGACCCTCGCCTGTTTTCTGGATTACGAACGTTTGCTAGTTGCCCCTTGACCACTTTGCTCAGATTGACCACGTTTTTGGATTATCTGCACCACTCCTGTAAACTGTGTTTCGACCTTGCCTGGACCACTATGAGTATTCACAATAAAGCTTTGCACTTGGATCCACCCGCCTATGACTCCTTTGTGACAATATAAATACATGCATACACTACCAGTCAAAAGTTTTTGAACTGTAAGATTTTTTTATGTTTTTAAAGAAGTCTCTTCTGCTCACCAAGACTGCATTTTTTTATCCAAAGTACAGCAAAAAAATTAAAAAATAAAAATAATAATAAATAAATAAATAAATAAATAATAATAATAATAAAAATACTACTTAAAATACCTGTTTTCAATTTGAATATTTTTTTAAAATGTAATTAATTCCTGGAATCAAACCTAAATTTTTAGCATCATTACTCCAGTCTTCAGTGTCACATGATCCTTCAGAAATTATTCTAATATGCTGATATAGTTGCTGTTCAAGAAACATTTCTGATTATTATTATTAACAATATTTAAAACAGTTGAGTACATTTTTTCAAGATTCTTTGATAAATAGAAAGATCCAGGATCAGCATATTATATATTTGTAGCAATAGCCAAAAATACATGGTAAGAAAATAGTTTTTTCTTCTTTGACAAAAATCCAAATCATATCAAGTAAAGATCATGTTCCATGAAGATATTTTGTAAATTTCCTACTGTAAATATATCAAAACGTAATTTTTGATTAGTAATAAGCATTGCTAAGAACTTCATTTGAACACCTTTATAGGCGATTTTCTCAATATTTAGATTTTTTTGCACCCTCAGATTCCAGATCAGTTGTATCTCGACCAAATATTGTCATATCCTATTAATGTAAAGCTTATTTATTCAGTTTTCAGATCACTTATGACTAGTTTTGAACTACAGGGTCACATTTATGACATTTATTTTAGGTGAAGATGCATTACGTGAATCGCCTCAGTCAGTGATTCACATTCAAATCTGCAATCGATTCAGTTGATTCATTTACAAGAATGACGACAATCAAGTGATTTGATTCTCAATTGAACCGCATGTTGATTAATGATTAAATGATTCAGCAATCGATTCAGTTGATTCATTAACAAAAATTTGGAATTGATCTGCAATTTTGTTTGTTTTTAATTGATTAAACTGATTCATGAAAACGTGCCAATCAAGCAATTCTCTTGTGTACTGAACACCACAGTTTTCTTAGAATAAGTCGTCAAACGATTCAGTTGCTTCCTTTAAAAGAACCACGTTAATCAAGTGATTCTTTGGTGAATTTGAACAGCAGTGATTCGGCAACCGATTCAAATTGATTCAAAATTTAAAAATGCATCAATCAGGCGATTCATTTGTGGATTAAACAGCACATTGCACTGCAAGTTTATTTGTGTTTCTTTGCAGAATGGTTCCCAACCGATTCAATTGATTCGTTTAAAATATCCACGTCAATAAACCGATTCATTTGTGAAATTAACAGCACATTTAGTTCCGTTTTGGTTGTTTTCATATGACATTACAACATGTAACTGCTAACTTTCCTTAAAAGTCATAATTTTCAACTTGTGAATAGGAGTATGACAAGACATGTTTCAAAAACGTAATTGCTTGTAATGCCGACATAACTTTAATGCACCTTCATTAAATGTCCAGCCTAGACTTAATTTAGTATCACTTTAGTCTAGAGTTTTCATTATATATATTATAATGTACCTGCCAAGTACTATTCATGTGAGGAGGAAGAGGGACAAAGGAAATGTGTGCCTGAGACATTGTCGTTTTTCTGAGGGGGGAAAGTGTCTGTGCGGCTCGCAACACGAGTCAGTCCTCGTGCGCGCGCTCGCTGTGAACTCGTCTGCTCGAGCTAAAAATGGAAATAGAGAAACAGGCTCTCCTCACCCGCCCCGCCTCGGGTTTTACCCTTATTAAAATATGATGGCTTATGACAGCGTCGCCTCTGTTCTGAGTCATTTTCTGCCTGTCTGTCAGGAAGTATATTTATATGTAATATATGTTTGGTCATATATTATTGGATACAGCCAAAGTAGGCATATACTTCACTGCAAGTGACATCTGATAGGAAAAGATAACAAGGCAGTAGTACTTACATTTCAAGATGGATATATAACAAAAATATGAACACTTATATAAGATTCAGTTAAATGATATTTTTCACCATCGTTTTCAGAAAGTAGCCTATGCTGTTGCATATTTTGAATCAGATGTAATAACCAGGGTTGCCAGGTTTTCACAACAATTAGCCCAATTTCCATTCAAAAGCAAAAAATCCCGGTACCGGGTGTTAAATATACATTTTTGGCTGGGTTCCCCTGTTCAAATTAGCATTACAGGGGCTAGATATTATGTTATTGCCGTCGCTTCAACACGCAGACATTAAAAACAACCTGCAGCAACCTGCAGTGTTATCTAGTCCAAATCTGCAGGAAAATCACGGACTTGGCAACACTGATCTTAACCTACATTTCAGTGAACAAGTGATGATTACATTTATTTAAAATGAAGACAAGTGAATTGCCTCAGTTAGTGTTTGATTCGGGAATGATTCAATTGATTCATGTACAAGAACGACCGTGATCAACTGATTTGTTTGTGAAGTGAACAGTACTCACTGTAAGTTGGACAAGTGGACAAGTCTTTTAAAAAAGTCCACAGAAATGAATCTCACCTCAGCTTTTTTAAAAACTCGTCCAGTTTAAAAAAATAAATAAATAAATCACTCGATCGCTCTGGTTCTTTTCAATGAAGCAACTAAATCAATTCAATCGGTTGATTCTCTCTAATTGTGTCATATTATTAAAATGTTAAATTGTTAAATGTAAAATATCACATCTTCTTGGTGTGCCATTCAATTGAATGATTTACTGTTGTTCTTTCAAATTAATCAGTTGAATCGATTTGCTGAATCATTCTGAAAAAGCGAATCACCTGATTAAAGCGGTTCTTTTAAGTGAATCAACCTAAACGATTGTCGAATCACTCTAAAAAATGTTGAGCTGTTCGATGCAGCAAATCGATTCAATTGATTCATTTGAAAATTAAATTAAATTAAATTAAATTAAATTAAATAATTAAAGACCTATAATGACACTACTATAATGACAACTAGTTTTGCTCTTTGGCAACTGATTCAATTGATTCAGTTGCTTCATTGAAAAGAACCAGAAGTCGTTGTTGTTGTTTTTTTTTTAAGTACACAGAAACTAATCTCACCTCACCTCACCTTTTTTAAAAACTTGTCCAGTTTGAAAAACAAAAAAACAAACGAACGCTGGTTCTTTGCAATGAATCAGCTGAATTAATTGAATTGGCTGATTCTCTCTAGTTGTGTCATATTATTAAAAAGTTACATTAAATTATCACATCTTGTTGGTGTGCCATTCAATTGAATGATTTATTGTTGTTCTTTTAAGTGAATCAATATAAACGACTGTCGAATCATTCTACAAAAATATTGAGCTGCTGAGTTTTCAAATGAATCATTTTGTCCTTATTTTACATTAATCCAATGAGTTGATTACCGAATTGGTGACTGAGGAAATTTACCAATCAGCTGCACTATTTTTAACTCCTGTATTAATAATATGACACAATTAGAGAGAATTAAAGACCTATAATGACACCACTTCAACTGGTTTTGCACTTTTTAGCCTTACTAAATACTAGATCTACTACTATATCTCCATTTGCAAAAGTACGCATGCAGTAATGTATTCAACAGTTGAGAAAAGTTTAACTTCTCTATCTCACATTGCCATAATTAAAATTCAGTTTGCGTTCCATGGAAAAAAAAAATAGCAGTGTACGGGTTTGGAGCGACATGAGGGTGAGTAAATAATGACAGAATGCTGTTTTGAGTAAACTGTCTCTTTAAATACAAGCGTGGCTGTTATTTTTTCAGAGGAACTCAAAGGCATGCCCGCTTCAAATGGTTTTATATAAAGTGAGCTCCGTGTGACATGAACTAGTTTCAATAGCTTTTTAATTTTTTTTCCCTGTCAAAGCCAATCTCTGCTGTGGCTCTGGCCTAGATTGCTTCAAAGGCCTTCTCGAGTTATCTAGGACAGACCACATCCAACAACAGTCACACAGAAAACTCCTCACGGGGAGAGACAAAAAAAGCCATTTCCATTGATTTGAGTTGACCAGAAAAACGCAGAACTGTGGCAATGTGATAATGGTGAAATAAAACCAAGAAGTATTCCAAGAAATGCAAAGCCGAACAACCTGAAGCGACGAGATTAAACAAGGTCATTGTGGAAAAGAGAAAAAGAAATGGTTCATTGGAAACGTTTAAGAAGATGTGAAGCCTCCTGTTTGGACACTTGACTCTCAATTTAAAAACGCATTCATTCATGCTATTTTTACATCTTTCTAGCTCAACATTTGCCGTAATTGCATGTTTTTTTTTAGCTTTAGCAAGAATAGAGAACAGAAGATAAATGATGCAGGTGTCAGACCTTTAAAAAAGTGAATTACTAGGACATAAATAACTGTGTTGTTATTGTCAACGCTATCATTAATTATAATAAAGCTGAAATAAAACAACCATTAGATTAAAACTGTTAACTTAAACTTGCTAAAATGAAATAATAAAAAATAAAACTAATAAAATGACAATAACAATGACTAAAACTGAAATAAAAATGTATTTTTTTAAGTTAAATTAAAAAAAACTAATAATAATGACAAAAGCAACTTAAAAATACTTAAAAAAATGTAAACTGAAACCTAAAATAATTAGCAATTTTAATACAAATAAAACAATTAATTTTAATTTAAAAATAATGAGATATAAAAATATACATAAAAGCAAATTGACAAAAAATATTTAAAGTATTTATAGATACATTTTAGCTAATTCAAAATATTATTTTATACTACATAGTATTTATAGTATTATTTTATATTTGTATTTATTTAGTAAAAAGAAATAATACAAAAAAACGTAATAAAAATGACAAGCACATAAAATAAAAAAACTTAAAACTTAAATTAAAAACCATTTAAAATAATTAAAACTACAGTGGTGAATAATTTAAAATAATTAATAATTTCAATACAAATAACAAATCATTTTCATTAAAATATAAATATAAAAATTTAATAGCAAATAGCAAATTCATCATTAATACATAATACAATAATATATAATACTAAAATAGCTGATAATTAAAAATATAATTTATTCATAATAATACTAATCTAAAACTATAACTAAAACTTAAATTAAAATAATTGAAAATAATTGAAACTAAAACTCTAAATAATTTAAAATAATGCACAATTTTAAAACATATAAAATAAGATTTGAATTAAAATATCATTAAATATAATTTGTAGTATGTAGTATTTTAGTTGTATTTATTTGGTAAAACTGAAATAAATTAATTAAATAATAACAAATTAATATAACAATAAAAATAAAAAATAAACTAAAAATTAATCATGAAATAGCTGATAATTAAAAATATAATTTATTACTGTATTAAATATATTATGTAAATAATAATAAAAATAAAACTAATAAAAATGACCAAAAAATAATAATAATAATAATTTAAAACTGTAAAACTGTAAATAACTAAAACTGTAAATTATTTAAAATAATGCACAATTTTAATGCAAATAAAATAAAGAATTGAATTAAAATATCATTAAACATAATTTGTATGGTTGCATAATTAAATATGATTTATAATTATACTACAATAACTGAAAAAAAAAACTGAAATAAAAAAGTGAAATAATAAAAAAAATAAATGTAACAAAAATGACAAGCACATAAAATTAGTAAACAAACCGAATTTAAGTTCATAACAAGAATTAAATATTAAAAAGCTAATTAATTTTAAAGCATTAACTAGTTCAAAATATGAATATATACTACAATAAATACTAAAAGAGAATCTATTAATTTATTAACAATATATTAAAATATTTTATAGATATGTCACAAACAAAATGTATTAAAACATAAATTATACAAAGGGTTATTAATTATTTATATAAAATAAATAAATGACAATAAATAATATATAATAACAAAAATGCCATATACGAGTGAGTTTAGGTGTGTCTTTAGATCAGTGTCTGATTTGCTTGTGATGATAGTCTGGATAAAAGAGTCTCCTGAATGCCTAAATATAAATAATACAGGCCACACTGAGAAGCTCATGCGAACAAGCTGACAAATAATAAAGCGCAAACTCACAAAAGCAGCGTGAATAGAGTCTTAAGTCTCTGCTCAGGTGAATCCAGACTCATCCACACCTGTGGTGTTACATCAGCCGCGTGTTCGGGGCCCCAGGGGCAGACAGGAGGACAACCACCTGCTCCATAACGCCCCATCGCAGCCCATTCAGCCCCATCACACCACATCTATGAGCCTGCAAAGACCACCAAACAAAGAGCCTGTGCTTTGTGTCTCTTCACCTCCATATTTTCTTTCTTTTCTCCGCCGTGCGTTTGTCCCGTCTCTCCCGAGGGCCTGTTAAGACATCGCCCAGGCCTGAAAGCAAGGTGGAGTCGAGGGTACGGATTGTTTGCAACAGTTGCGGGGACAAAAAAACCGAGCCCGTGGGCTATTTTCGTTGGATATTGTAAACCTACACAGCTGGGATTATGAAGAAAAAAGGGCAAGATGCTGAATGGAAGAGACGCGGCTCCTACAGAAGGGCACAGACTCTGTTTATCTCACTCATCGTCATTTTGGTGGTAATAATATGTGTGTATTTTCACTTGCTTTTGTCCACTCCCTGGACTGACTTTGCGTCGTTCCCCATAATGTAGTTTTAATGCTTTTATCATTCAAACTGCCTCTTTGTGCTTGTCAATGCTGTGCAAATGCTCAAAAATATATCAATTGCTATATTTTACACAGATGTACACAAATGTTATTTTAGAGAGGGATTGCATTGCATTGATTCTATATGAACAAACCTGAATCTTTTTGATATGTGTATATTTATATTGCACTGCATTGTTATTGATGTTAATTGTAAGATTGTAAATAAACTTAAAACTGCACCCATTAAAAACCTTTTTACCCCTGAGAGAAATTAATAAGTAGCATTTTACAAATATATTTGTAAATAATAACACGTTTTTAAAATTAACAAAATTATACATTATAGTAATAATAAAACAATTACTTTTTATAATTAATAAATAAGTAATATAATGACAATTAATTAATTTATTTATTTTAAATGTTGCATTAACTTATGTTACCATATAATGCATTGCAAAATGTAAAAAAAAAATCAAAATAAAAAAGCATTTATTCATCTTTGTTAATGTGAATGAATATACACTTAATAAAATGAAAGTATGTTATTGATCTTAATTGTAGAGGAATGTAAATAATAATAAAACTGCACCTATTTAAAAAAAAATTAAATAGCTAAAATAAAATAATAATTTGGCAACACTTTACAGTAGTAATACATTAGATTAGCTAACATGAACTAACAATTTACAAACATTTGTAAATATTACAATTTCCAAAAATAAATAAATAAATAAATACATAAATCAATAAATAAATATAATTATAATATAATAAATATTACAGTTAATAAATAAGTAATATAATTACTATTTATTTATTTATTTTAAATGTTGCATTAACTTATGTTACCGTATAATGCACTGCAAAATGTTATTGATATTACTTGTTTTGGAATGTAAATAATATTAAAACTGCAACCAAAAAAAAAAAAAAAAAATCTATATTTTTTTAATTTTGAATTTATTTATACGGCATTTAATCACTGTTAATGTGAATCAATATACACTTAATAAAATTAAATAATAAATTAATACATTTAAAAATACAATTATTTATTGCTTTTTATGTTGCATTAACCTATGTTACCATACAAAGTTTGTTTTGCAAAATGTAATGCAGTATGTTAATGATCTTAATTGTATGGGAATGTAAATAATAATTAAAGTGCACCCATTTAAAACATAAATAAATAAATATAGCTAAAATAAAATAATAATTTAGCAACACTTTACAACTGTAATGCATTAGATTAGCAAACATGAACTAACAATGACCAATATATTTATTTACAGCATTTATTAATTTATTCATCTTTGTACATTTGAAAAAATATACAGTATACAAAATGTACAAAAAATAAAATAAAATAAAATAAAATAAAATAAAATAAAATAAAACACTTTTTAGAGTTAATGAAAAAAGTTTATTTAAAAGTATATTTAAAAATACAGTTCTTCATAATTTTTTATGTTGCATTAACCTATACAAGTTAATATACAAGGTTTGGTTTAGAAAAATGCAATGCAGAATGTTATTGATCTTGACTTTTCATAGTTAATGAATAAAATAATATAATAAGAAATACACAACAACAACAACAACAATAATAATAATAATAATAATAATAAAGAAAATAATAATTTGGCCATTGGTTCACATAATAAAAAGGTCATTGACACTAGTTACATTAGCAAATAAATAATAAAACAATGACTTTTCATAATTAATAAATAAAGTAAAATAATACTTTAAAAAAATACAAAAATGTGTTGAATTAACTTCTGTTGACATACAAGGTTTCGGCTTAATATATAAATATACTCTTAAAATAGAAAAATATATTTTTGTCAGATAAAATATGAATAATATAAATAAATAATAAAACAAACTTTTTAGAATTTATAAATAAAGTAATATAATTAAAAATACAGTTCTTTATTGTTTTTTTATGTTAAAAATCCATTGCTGAATGTTATTGATCTAAATTGTATAGGAATTTACATAAATATTAATTAAAAATATTATTATTTAAACCCATCAAAACACACACACACACACACACACACACACAAAACCTAAAAGAAAATAATAATTTGGCAACACTTTACAATAAGGTAATTAGCTAATCACAGCATTTATTAATTCATTAATATGTATTAATGTGAATATATAAATATTAAAATACATAATACATTTTTATATAGATAATAAATAAAGTCATATATATTTAAAAATACAATTCTTCATTGTCAGTTCACAATGCATTAACAAATGTTAACGGATACAAGGTCTGATTTAAAAAATGTTTTAGTAAAAATGTTCCTTATTCATTCATGTTATCACATGAATAATACTTTTGGGAAATAGGTCATGTAAACTCCAAGGTGATGCAAACATTACATAAGTATCCTAATAAAAGTCTTATGGGAGCTTCCATTTTTAGAACACATGACTGGCTGACTGCTAATAATGCATTTCTGAAATAGCATCAAATGCTGCATCCACACCACTGCATTTCAGTATAGCATCAGTCAGGAGGTTTCAAACACTGTGTCCAATCCAAATAGCACACATTTTTAAAATCACACACCCTATTATTTAGTCTCATTATTAATCTTTACATTTGATCCCGGTAATCGTGCCTAGGCCGGTCCTCGCTGGTTCAGTGCTTGGGTTTTCATGCAGTCTGCCGCAGTGCCAAACAAACAGACCATAATAAACAGAAGGAGCCACAGGGGTTTGGCTGCGAGGCCCACATGAACCTGCTGGTGGGGCGGGATGATTGTTTGTAGCGTAGCGTAGCAACGGCGAGCACAGAGACATTTACGCAGACAGCAGATCCCACACAACCACAGCAACACGACAAACACTCTGAGCAGGAGATGCTGCACACCATAAAATCAGTGTAGAACACAGATGATGCAACAGAGTGTTAGAAATGAATGCGTGCGTTGAATACAGGGAACAGCCAATTCTACCGTTTTCTAGTCTAAAAGGTCCAAATAGCTTGACCACTGGAGGTTTCTCTGCTGTTTTGGTGTATTTTGATATATTTAAACAGGAATAGGACATATTGAAAGACTGGTTTCTTTTTTAAACATATCCAGTTAACAGGGAACATTCTCACAGCTTTCATTAATGTTATTTTAAATGTTAGGACAAAACGTTCTTAAAGTAACAATTTTACTGACATTTGATATACAGTTGAGGTCAGTCGTTTACATACACCTTGCACAATCTGCAAAATGTTAATTATTTTAGCAGAATAAGAGGGGTAATAGAAAATGCATGTTATTTTTTTTTTTAGTACTGACCTGAATAAGGTATTTCACATAGAAGATATTTACACATAGTCCACAATGACTGTATGATTTTGAGATCCATCTTTTCACACTGAGGACAACTGAGGGACTCATATGCAACTATTACAGAAGGGTCAAACACTCACTGATGGTCCAGAAGGAAAAACCATGCATTAAAAGCCAGGGGGTGAAAACTTTTGGAATTTGAAGATCAGGGTAAATTTGACTTATTTTGTCTTCTGGGAAACATGCAAGTATCTAGCAGTTCTAAATGAAAAAAATATGATATTTAGGCAAAATAAGAAAAATGTACATATCCTCATTCCGTTCAAAAGTTTTCACTCCCCCCAGCTCTTAATGCTTTGTGTTTCCTTCTGGAGCATCAGTGAGCGCTCAAACCTTCGGTAATAGTTGCATATGAGTCCCTCAGTTGTCCTCAGTGTGAAAAGATGGACCTCAAAATCATACAGTCATTGTTGGAAAGGGTTCAAATACACAAATGTGCTGAAAAACCAAAGAATATGTGAGACCTGAAAAGTAAATATCACAAATGCTAGTAAATATCACAAAGAATTACAAAGAAACACAAAATAACACATTGAATTAAAAATTATGTTTTGAAGCTGAAAGACTGAATTTGTACAGTACTTTCTTATAAAACATACTTCAAATATCAAAAAGATTTTTCAGTGTACAGTTTGATGTCATAATTGTTTATCAGTCAATCTTTCAAAGATCTGATTCCACAAACCTGTAGGCAACTTTGACGAATTCAGCGATTAGTTTCTTCTCACATCCTCTATCAACCGTTTTTTGCATCAGATGGTGACTCAGAGTAACGTCGTCTGAGGCTGAAAGTACAAAGGATATCATAAATGAACATGTGCATATTTAAAGTATAGATTTAATGGAATAACTCATCCAAAAATGATAATTCAGTCATCATTTACTCACCCTCATGTTGATCCAAATCTGTATGACTTGCTATGTAAGACACAAATACACTGAAAAAAAAAAAAAATAATAATAATAATAATGTGTAGAAACAACTTTACAACAATTACAACCAGGGTGCAATTTGCCAGTAACATCCAGCGAACCAGTGTTGCCAGATTTTCACACCAAAACACCAATTGCTACTCAAAACTAGCCCAGTCACATTTCGAAGGGGGTCCCCATTAAAAATGGCGTTCCGGGGGGTAAAATACATATTTATTTTCGTTGGGGTTCCCTTGGTAAATTTGCATTTCAAGTGCTAAATATGATGTTATTGGGGTCGCTTCAACCCGCGGTCATCAAAAACTACTCACGGCAACAGTGTAATATTAACCCAATTCCGCAGGAAAACCATGAACTTGTCAACACTGCAGCGAACCCACTCCAAAGACCCAATCTAAATCAAATGATTTGCGATACACACTTTGAATTCCTGTTCTAAATCAAATGATTTGCGATACGTATTTTGAATTCCTGTTCTAAATAAAATGATTCACGCTTTGAATAGGCCTTTTTCACAAGAATCGGAAATCACGTGACGCAGGGTAAAGATAGTTCCGCTAGCGGTCATGTTGTATGCTCTTGTCTCAATTTTCGTCTCTTACCCTTTCTATTTTGTCTGTTTTCCAAGTTATTGTTATATAATCTACAAAGCTTATATGGCCGTTCAGGTCGTTCTAGAATTTACCGGCAGGTAGTTTTATTTCACCAGCTGTCCTATATATAGGCTCATTCAACAATTCCCTTGCTCGTTTTAATATATGACAAGCATTTATTTATATGCCTAATTTCTGTAAAAACTAAATCCTAAGTACGTATGCACCGTTACACACAGGAACAAATATATTCAGTGTCAGAATGAGTTATAATATGCTTTAATGTGGGATATAATGTTGCGTGAATAAATGCTATTGCCTGTATTTTAAAAACGCATGAGTAACTTTAAAAAAGTCACAACAATATGTAGATTATCTCAACCTAATGAATCGCTGAAACTGTTGACCATGTATTAATCGCACATTATAACTATATCTGAGAGACTAAAATAAGACATTTATTTCCAAGACCTCATTGTATAGCTACATCAGTTGAATTAGAGTTAATATATTTATTAACTAAATATACAACAAAGTACTAATAGGTTTGTTAATGCTGTGCATATTACAGACCTTAGCCCTTACTAAAATTAACTACGAATCAAACCAAAATGGCAGTTATTGCAGTTATTCCATGGTTTTGTTACAAAATCTGATTTGTGTGGTTATGCAAATAGTAATAAAACAAACCTGCTTTTACTATAATAAAACCATGGTTAATTTTCGTAAGGGAAGATGATAACGAGCGGAGAAAATGTGAGTGAACCATCATTGTGAGATGACAGAAGTGCTGTTTATGATCCATATATCCAGAAAGAAATGCAAAAACGCATCCAGGGAGCGAGTGGTCCTCTTTCGCAAATCGGAGGATCAGAGCTGTCAGGCGATTTCTCCAGCACATCTCCAAAAACATTTTTTTACATCGAGTGCAACAATGCACGGCTGCACCAAATAGACACGGACAATGATATAACCGAATATACGCGTTATTAGTGCTGAAATTTAGTTCTGAAATAAAACTTTGTAGTCTCACCAATAAATGACCAAGACAGTTTAAACATTTACATGAGATTTAATTCTTGCAAAGACATTGATGCCCGAGCGGGTGCTCCTTAGACTCAGCAATCACTGTTACCGGAAATACTTTTACCCTGCATGCAGCCACGCCGGAAGCCAAAAACCCGGAAGTGTGAAAAAGGCTAATTCCTGTTCTAAATCAAATGATTCGCGATACGCTTTGAATTCCTGTTCTGAATCAAATGATTCGCGATACGTATTTTGAATTCCTGTTCTAAATAAAATGATTCACAATGCACGCTTTGAATTCCTGTTCTGAATCAAATGAATTGCGATACGCTTTGAATTCCTGTTCTGAATCAGATGATTCACGATACGCTTTGAATTCCTGTTCTGAATCAAATGATTCTCGATACGCGCTTCGAATTCCTGTTCTGAATCAAATGATTCGCGATACGCTTTGAATTCCTGTTCTGAATCAAATGATTCGCGATACGCTTTGAATTCCTGTTCTGAATCAAATGATTTACGATATGCTTTGAATTCCTGTTCTGAATCAAATGATTTGCGATACGCTTTGAATTCCTGTTCTGAATCAGATGATTCACGATATGCACTTTGAATTCCTGTTCTGAATCAAATGATACATGATACGCTTTGAATTCCTGTTCTGAATCAAATGATTCACGATAGGTTACGCATATAATTAATCAAATGATTTGCGATACGCTATATAATTATTACATGCTTTGAATTCTTTTTCTGAATCAAATGATTCACGATACGCTTTGAATTCCTGTTCTGCATCAAATGATTCATGATACAAGCTTTGAATTCCTGTTCTGAATCAAATGATTCACGATACAAGCTTTGAATTCCTGTTCTGAATCAAATGATACACACTTTGAATTCCTGTTCTGAATCAAATGATTCACGATACAAGCTTCGAATTCCTGTTCTGAATCAAATGATTCGCGATAGGCTACGTATATAATTGATCAAATGATTCGCAATACGCTATATAATTATTTCATTGTTTGAATAGCAGTGGAAATGAAATCATTGCTTACAATGTGAGTAATGATTTAAGCCCAACTTATGTTTTTTTTAAATTGTGTTCACGTTAGACGCAGTTTCCGTCATATTAAAAACATTTTATGACATGACACTCATTATGTGGTACTTGCCCAAAAAGACGGGTTTATAATGTGTGTTGTTAACATATGACACAAGGTTAATTAGTCTATAGTCTTTCTGGAGTTGGGTCAACCTCCGCTTATGGAGAGAATAAAAAGTTCTGCTTTTTTCACAAATTGCACCCTGATTTTAACAATTAAATGTGAAATTTTAAAATAGAAAGACTGAAACTGTGTTTGATCAACCTTTGTTTACATCATTTTGTAGAGCGCTGAAGAATACTCTTTTTAGTTTAATAAAGGTGAATGGAAAGGTGGAATTACATAATTGTAATATTTGCAATAAAATATCCCATTTGAACCAAAGGATGATGCTAGAGGACGGCACTTATATAAGAAACCCAATGAAGTGTCTGTAGTACCGAGACAGAAGGCCTTTTGTACGACTAGTCTTTTTACAGTAAGCGAACATGGAAAGTCTGTAAGAAACGGCCCACATGACACAAATAAAGTCTGTCATTTCGAGAGTATTTGACTCCGTTTCCAGGCCAGGCCTCTCAAATGGCTTCCATGTGTGCGAGTTGAGGGGAGAGGCAGATCTCGGCGGGTTTGCTTTGTCTGAGAGCTCTTGGCAGCGTCGCGAGGATTCCTGAAAGCCAGAGCAACATGGCATCACCCCAAAACAGCTCCCTGACTCAGAAGCACAAGGGCGCCCTGGATGAACTTCCTGTTGGAAGTACCAGCATCAGATATAGGGTTTCTCCAGCCAGGAAATGAGTCAAACTTTATTCACCCATCCATCCGTCCGCAGATGGGTCCCACCTCCACTTGTTCCCCAGATGCCCAAGGCAGAGGACTGAAACACGCTGCTGCAACTTTAATCTGTCGACTCAATTATTTAATAAAGGTGCGGCTGTGTTTCAAACGCAGGCGCCAGACTTCTCTCTTCATCCTGTGTCTTAAAAGCCTGTGAGATTTCCAACCCTTCCCCGTGGCTGTACAAACCTGAGAGCTTTACTGACTCAGTATTGCTGGAATTCCTGATTGAGAGAGTAAACTGTGATGTCATGAAGCGGTGAGGAACATACTGAGCTCAAGAGTTTAATTCCAGGCATGATTCAGATGGCGACTGCGATGGAAATGATTACCATTCATGATTTAACAAGATTTGGACGCCAGGATGCCTCGGATTTCGACAGGGCTGCATGTGCATGTATGTGATTCATAAAAACAGTCATGCATGCTCATCCATTAGTGTTTGTCTGGCCAAACTATAATGATGAATATATGGCAAATACCTATACCTATCTATATATTCAAAAAAAAAAAAAAAAAAATTAAGCCCCTTTTTTAAGATTCATGCAATTTAATTAATTTAATTAATAGTAAAATTCCATGAATGGAATAATCCTTATGTGTTTTAATTTAATAATTGAACAATCCTTTTTAAGGATTATTCAATTCAATATGATGTGATTTTATTCATTAATTTTATATATATATATATATATACATTTATTTGATCCAAAGTACAGCAAATGCAGTAATAGAGTGAAATATTTTACTATTTAAAATAACTGCTTTCTATTTGAATATATTTTAAAATGTAATTTATTCCTGTGATCAAAGCTAAATTTTCAGTACAATTACAGTCTTCAGTGTCACATGATCCTTCAGAAATCATTCTATTATGCCGATTTTAGAATGATATACATATTTTATTTATTTATTTATTTGTAATATAGGTGTTAAAATTGTAGACTAATATAAATATATTTTAACACCCATGTTAGCGATGCATTTTTGGCCATATTCTGAAATATATTTTTTGGTCATATGTGAATCTGGACTACAGCAGCACTAGCCAAAAATACATTGCATGGGTCAAAATTATCAGTCAAATTTTTCTTTTATGCAAAAAATCATTAGGATATTAAATAAAGATCATGTTCCATAAAAATATTTTGTACATTTTCTACTGTAAATATACCAAAACTTAATTTCTGAGTAGTAATATGCATTGCTAAGAACTATATTTGGACAACTTTAAAGGCTTTTTTTCTTTTTGCACCCTCAGATTGCAGATTTTCAAATAGTTATATCTCGGCCAAATACTGTCCTATCCTAACAAAACATGCATCAATGGAAAGCATATTTATTCAGCTTTTTATGATGTAGAAATCTAAATTTAAAAAAAAAAATGGACCCTTTTGACTGTTTTTGTGGTCTAATGTCTCACATAGGTTTGTTTCGATCTGTAAAATTTCACACTTTATGAGGCTATTTCTACATCATGACTGTCTTGACTGACATAAACCCTATAGATCTCCCCAAGTAAGCAATGACATTTGTTTTTGTTTTGAGTTGCGTAACTCAGAAAACAACTGTTCTGCTTGTGCAAGTAGTGTACTTCCTTCTAAGCATCTTTTTTAAAGACAGGATGCATATTTATTTTGTTTTGATCCATCAACTTTGCACATTTCCAGACAGACTGGTGCCTCTCCGGATTACTGGAAGCTGCACAGCGACAACCAATTACGCTGGAGCCACAATCACTCAGATCTTGCCATTTTGTGCCAGCATAGGGACCGAAACTAACGCCATCCCAGGTTGCTCTGTCTGTTAGGTCAGTTCCTGTCTCTTAACATCAAACGCTGTAGGAAATCACATCATCGGTGGCACCAGACACACGAAGCAGCTGGATTCACATTCACAAGTGGAATATATTAAATCCACTTAATGAACCACCATGTTTTGCCATGCATTCAGTTTTACTGCATGTGCGTTTGCCCGTGCACTGCATTATCGATCAAGTGTGCATACAGTCATAGCCAAAAATATCGGCACCCTTGCAATTCTGTCAGAAAATGCAACCCTTCTCTCAGAAACCTACATGTTTTGGAACAACACAAAAAAACTGAAAAGAAAAGTCAAAACAGAACCCAAAACTGCACTGGACAAAATTATTGGCACCCATAACTTAATATTTGGTAGCACTCCCTTTGGAAAAATGACTGAAATCAATCCTGTAACCATGAATGAGTTTCTTACACCTCTCTACTGGAATTTAGGAGCACTCTTCTTTTGCAAGCTGCTCCAGATCATTCAGATTTGAAAGATGCCTTCTCCCAACTGCTGTTTTGAGATCTCTCCACAGGTTTTCTATGGGATTCAGATCTGGACTCATTGCTGGCCATTTCAGAAATCTCCAGAGCTTTGTTTGTAACCATTTCTGAGTGCTTTTTGAAGTGTATTTCGGTTCATCATCCTGCTGGAAGACCCATGACCTTTGGTGGAGACATAGCTTTCTGACACTGGCCACTACGTTGTGCCCCAAAACTCTTTGGTAATCATCAGATTTCATGATACTGTTCACACAGTCAAGGCATCCAGTGCCAGAAGCAACAACGCAACCCCAAAACATCTTTGAACCTCCACCATGTTTGACTGTAGGGACTGTGTTCTTTTCTTTCTGTAAATAGTGTCATGATGTCCTTTACTAATAGCTCTACTTTTGTCTCATCTGTCCACAGTACGTTCTCCCAGAAGGATTGTGGTTTTGTCACATAAGTTTTGTCAAACTCCAGTCTTGCTTTTTTATGTCTTTGTGTCAGCAGTGGTGTCCTACCATAGTGTCCCTTTTCATTCAGATGGCGACGGATAGTGTGAGCTGACACTGTTGTACCCTGTGTGTCTGCAGATCAGCTTGAATTTGTTTGGAAGTTAATCTGGGTTCTTTATCCACCATTCAAACAATCCTTCGTTGTCATTTTTCATTAATTTTGCTTATCCGTCCACGTCCAGGGAGGTTAGGTACAGTGCCATGGGCTGTAAACCTCTTGATGATATTACACACAGTGCACACAGGAACATTAAGGTCTCTGTAGCCTTGAGATTGTCCATGTTTTTCCACATTTTTTTCTCTCAAATCCACAGACAACTCTTTACACGTCTTTCTTTCTCCATACTCAGTGTGACACACAACACAAAGGTTAAGTCAACTTTTCTCCATTTTAACTGGTTGCAAGTGTGATTACTATATTGCCCACACCTGTTACTTGCCAAAGGTGTGTCTAAATACAAATTACAGGAGCATCAAATGCTTGAAAAGCAATTATTTCTTACAATTTTGACAAGGTGCCAATAATTTTGTCTAGTTCATTTGTGAAATTTGATCAAGTTTGACTTTTCTTCTCTCTTTTTTGTGTTGTTCCAGTGCAAACAAAAACAATAAGCATGGGAATACCAAAACATTTGCAATCAAAACAATTTTCTGAGAGAAGTGTTGTATTTTCTGACCATATTGCAAGGGTGCCGATATTTTTGGCCATGACTGTAACACATTTACCAAGTCAAACCATCAATCAGCAGAGCCATAGCAACAGCACACCATCCTCACATGAAAGCGATCCCGCCGCAAAAAAAAAAAGGAGAAACGGCTACCAAGGGAACGGTGGCTATTCTGAGCCTGCAGTGTGACAGAGGTTCACATTGACACGGTTTCCTAAATGAAGTGCTGCGGCCCGCGAGGAGGGGGAAGTTCGTCTCGCTCGCTATTCTTCTACTCTCCAGTGTCATTGTTCAGACAGGAAACGCCACAGAGACGTATTAGTTGACATACTATTTTAAGTAGGTTAAGGGCACACACACCCCACTGACTAAACCATCCTCTTTTCATCAAGCCCACGTCATCCTCATTGTCTATTAATACGATTACCGTGAAACAAGATGGCTAATTTCAGTTCTCAGTTGAAAATTCTGCTGTAATCGCTGTAAACGAAACACCTAGAAGTCACCGCAGTTTGTGTGCTTGACTATATATATATATATATATATATACACACACACACACACACACACACACACACACACACACATACAAAGACATTTTTACAAAACAAAAACAACAAACTGTTTTCTTATATACAGTAAGAATACATTAAGTTAATAATTAATTACTTGTAAAAAAAAATAGACTAAAACTAAAATACACATTTTAAAATAGAATAAAAAATAAAATAAAACAAAAAAAAATAGAATAAAACAAAACAAAACAAAAACTACAAAGTTAGTTACAATTTTCATCTAATATATATATATATATATATATATATATTGAAGTTGTAATTAAAAACAAGATTATTATTATGTATATATAGACACACACACACGTATGTATATATTTAAGAAAAATATATTGTTTAATAAATATTCACAGTATACACACACATTATGTAAACAAAAACTTTTATTTTCGATTAATACATTTATTTTTAATTAATCATTCAACAACACTGTTTTTTTTGTAATTATTTGTGAAATTTATTAGCAATTTCAAGCAAGTGAAAATCATTTCTAGACCATTTTTTCCAGTGAATTTCAATTAACAGTTAACATCTTTATAGCTACAGTAATTAAAATAAAAAAAAAATCATATTAGTTAACAATAACAACACTGAGCGAGTGTTCGACTCATGATCAAATTATTCAAAAGAATCAGTTATCAGTTTGAATCATTCTAATGACTCATTCGGGTGGAGCGGCTCTTAAGTGGTTGACTGAACTGCAGGTCATTACATTTATCAACTCCATTGATTAATTGCAATTAATCGCATCCAAAGTAAAGTTTTTGTTTACATAATAAATGTGTACTGTGTATATTTATTATGCATATATGAATACACACACATATGCATATATTTAAACCAAAACGTATGTTTTGGACTTTAATTAATTGTGATTAATTGTTCGAAAGCACTTTGTCTTTTTTTTTTTTTTTTTTTTTTTTAATTATTTGTGAAAGTTATTAGCAATTTCTAAGTGAAAATCATTTCTATACCATTTTTCTGCAGGTCATTACATTTACCAACTCCAATGATTCATTGCAATTAATCGCATCCAAAGGTAAAGTTTTTGTTTACATAATAAATGTGTACTGTGTATATTTATTATGTATATATGAATACACACACACACATGCATATTTTTAAGAAAAATATATTATGTTTATATGTTAAAAATATTTATATATAATATCAACTATATTAATAGAAATATATACATGTACATTTTTTCCAAATATACACTGTATGTGTGTGTATTTGTAAATACATAAGGAATATTCACAGTATACACGCATATTATGTAAACAAAAACTTATTTTTGGACTATAATTAATTGCGATTAATTGTTCGAGAGCACTTTGGGGGTTTTTTTGTAATTATTTGAGAAACGTATTAGCAGTTTCTAAGTGAAAATCATTTCTAGACCATTTTTTCCAGTGAAGTGATTTCAATTAACAATGAAAATTTTTATAGCTACAATTATTAAAATAAAATATATAATATAACCAAAAATACATTGTATGGGTCAAAATTCTTGATTTTTCTTTTATGCCAAAAATCATTAGGATATTAAGTAAAGATCATGTTCCATTAATACATTTTGCAAATTTCCTACCGTAAATGTATCAAAATCAAATTTTTGATAAGTAATATGCATTGCTAGAACTTCATTTAAACAACTTTAAAGGCGATTTTCTCAATATTTAGATTTTTTTGCATCCTCAGATTCAAGATTTTCAAATAGTTGTATATCAGCCAAATAAAATATATTATATCCTATCCTAACAAACCATACATCAATGGAAAGCTTATTTGTTCAGCTTTCAGATGATGTATAAATCTCCAAATTTCCAAAAATAGACTGTTATGAGTGGTTTTGTTGTCCAGGGCCACATATTTAAGAAAAATATATTGTTTATATAGTAAAATAATATAAACTATATTAATAGATTCATAATTAATTAATAAATTATTAATTAATATAATTAATTATTAATTATGAATATAATTATAATTGAAATTAATTGTTCGACAGCACTTTTGTAATTATTTGTGAAAATTATTAGCAGTTTCCAAGTTAAAATCATTTCTATACCATTTTTCCAGTGAATTTCAATTAACAATTAAAATTTTTAATAGTTACAGTAATTAAAATAAAATGTTTTCATTTTAGTTAACGATAACAACAATAAGCGAGAGTCAGACTCATGATCAAATGATTCAAAAGAAACAGTTATCAGTTTGAATTATTCTAATGACTCGGTTCGAATGATTCACTACAACTGCAGGTCATTACATTCACCAATTTGACTTGGACAGAAGAAGAGTGAATTAAATAATGACAGAATTTTATTTTAGGGGGTGAACTGTCCCTTTAAATAGTTTTGTTATGAATCCAAAACAGTTAAGAAATCTAAACCGGAATCATTAAATTCCACGTGATTCTCATCGCTGGCGGGAACGAGTGACATCATCGTCTCAGATCTCTCTCTCTCTTTTCCCATCTTTGTGTTCAATCACAGCTGCGCTTTAATACTCGGGCGTCGTGTCCAGACATGTTGGCCACTGAAATGCACACCCCGCAGCCATGTAATAAACCACCACCAGCACCATCCCATTCCCTACACAATCCTGTCACTGCTTATCTCTGTCATCTCCTCCCTCTGGAGCCATGCCATACGCCACGTCCGATTCTGAGGAAAGAGAAAGAAAAAAGCGGGAGTCAAAACAGAGGTGTGATTCACAGGCCTGATACAGGCGATCATCATCTGCTGCAGCTGAGCAGCTGCTTCCTGGAATTAGAGCTGCGGGGTGTGTGTGTGTGTGTGTGTGTGTGTGTGTGTGTGTGTGTGTGTGTGTGTGTGTAAGAGAGAGAGTGTGTGTGTGTGTGTGTGTGTGTGTGTGTGTGTGTGTGTGTGTGTGTGTGAGCAACCGTTCTTTGTGACTCACTTGAAAAACAGGCTGACAAATGTATGTGTGAGAGAGTATGAATGACTGAAGCGCTTAGCTGGAGGAAACAGGATTTGACTTTTCCTTTTTTTTCCCCTATGGAGCATAATACAGAAAAGGCCTATTCATTTTCTTAATGGTTTTAACATGTTTGTGTGTGTGTGTGTGTGTGTGTGTGTGTGTGTGTATATATAAGTGTGTGTAGTGATATGTGAAGATATTGTTACCATGGATACCAAGCCTGTGGTAAAAGAGCTCAACAGTTATTGACCGCTCCCATAAAGCAATTGACACTGCCGTTAAAAAGTTTGGTGTCAGTAAGATTTTTTAATACTTTTTAAGAAATTACTTTAAAACGTAAAGGAATTAATACTTTTATTAACTTTTAAAGCATGCATTACATTTTTTACTGTATTCATGTTGAGTGAAACATTTCTTTATTAAAAATCTTTTTTTTTTTTATCCAAACATTTTATTTTCACAATATTATTAATAAATATTTAACTAAATTAAAACTGAAATAAAAAAAAAAACAATACAGACCAAAACTTGAATTAAACTAATTCAGCAAGTTCGCATTACACTTATGAAAAGTGACAGTAAAGACATTTACAATATTACAAAATATTTCTATTTCAAATAAATGCTGTTCTGTATTAATTTTTTATTTATCAATATTTTGTTTTAATTTAGTTAAATATTTATTATTAATAATAATAATAATTGTAAAAAAAATTATACTGTGTATAGTTAAAATAAAATATAAATATTAGTTGAAAAACTTTAACTAAACAAGAATTATGTTGCCTTGGCAGCAAACTGAAATAAGTTTAAGCTGATGTACTAAAATTACTGAAATAAAACTAAATAAAAAAATAACAAATTATTTAGAAATTATTTTAAAATAATGATAAAAATGACAGAAGTACAAAAAATCAAAGTATTTTGTTTAAACTGTGATACATTTTATGTTTCAGGATTCACAGATTCACAAAAGAACAGCATTTATTTGAAATATAAATATTTTGTAACATTATAAATGTATTTACTTTTATGTCACTTTTTATAAGTGTAATGCGTTCTTGGTCTGTATTTTTTTTTTATAATAATAACAATCAAATATTTATACAGTTTATAGTCGAAATAAAATAAAAAATAAAACTAAATATAAAACTAAATTAAAAATTAAAATCATTTTTAAAAAGAATTTAAAAAATAATAAAAATGACAAAAGCACGACAACAATGACTAAAAATGTAACTATTTTTGTGAAAACTGTGATACACCTTATGTTTCAGGTTTCACAGATGAATAGAAACTTCAAAAGAACAGCATTTATTTGAAATATAAATATTTTGTAACATTTTCATAAGTGTAATGCGTCCTTGCCAAATGTATGTACAGAATTTGGTCTGTATTCATTTTTATTTCAGTTTTAATTTAGTTAAATATTTATCAATAATAATAAATAAAAAAACATTTATACAGTGTATAGCCAAAATAAAATATAAAACATTAGTTGAAAAACTAAACAAGAATTATATGTTGCCTTGTTGCATCAAACTGAAATAGGTTTAAGCTAAAGTACTAAAATTACTGAAATAAAACTAAGAGCTAAGATTGTAAAAATAATACAAATGACAAAAGCACAACAAAAATTACAAAAAATTAAACTAGAATTAAAACGAAAACTCAAAATGTAAAAACTTATTAACAGTATATAAATGCTAAAATAATGCTTTTAGTATATAAATATTAATAATACTTGAGTATTTTAGTATAGAGTTCTTAGAACCCTTAGCATGACTAGATCTCATAAAAACGAATAATTTTAATATTTAAGAAATGCAAATAGTCCTGAATAAGATCGGCTGAATGCATAAAGACCAAGGGGGTTCAGATGAAGGAAGCATTGGCAACTAATGGATCATATTAGAAGTGTAATGCATTTTTGTGTGTGTTCATAGCTACTTAACCATATTTTGGGGACAGATTTGTACCTGGAAGTGAGCTAAGCTTGATAAAACCTCCTTAAAGCCCACTTCGGGAACATTCTGATTTGTAAAAAACTGTTAATAAAGCTTTTTTTTTTAAAGGGTAAAACTGTTATGTTTAGGTTACAGTATTTATATTTAACTGTATATAAAAACAATAGAAGTCTATGCAAAGCACGCATTTAGATGTGTGTGTTTGTGTGTGTGTGTTTGAGAGGCCAGGATCTGGGTTTGATTTTGTGCATGTCGAATGCATTGTGTTCGGCTACAAGCTTCAGTTCTGTCAAGTTTACGCAAGCATCAGCCCAGACGGGTCAATCTCAGCTGTAAGCCACACAAAGGCCGATTGAGCTGCGCAGCTTTGATCCTCTGGGCTGTGGACGGGGGTCTCTGTTTGGGGGGGAAACACAGAGGAAACGCGTTTGTTTGATGGCCTTCAGTGAAATGCTGGAAATCCTGCTGTGATTGTGTGGCTCAGAAAGCTTTCAGCTTAGGAATGTGACCTACATTCTCTGTCCGCCGTCTCCCCCCGTCTCTTTGTGTGTGAATGCGGTAAACACACACATGCTTACCGCAGTAACACGCTTGGCCTTAAAGCTATTTTGCACAATCTGCAGGAGATTTATTGTCTTTGCACTGCAGCCAATCTAAATTATATACACTGCTGCTCAAAAGTTTGGGATCGGTATGATTTTTAAAGGAGATTTTTCTGCACATCAAGGCTGCATTTATTTGATTAAAAATACAGAAAAAAACTGTAATATTGTAAAAATGTTAATGCAATTTAAAATAGTGGTTTTCTATTTAATATAATTTATTCCTGTGATGCAAAGCTGAATTTTTAGCATCATTACTCCAGTATTCTTCAGATCATTCAGAAATCATTCTAATATTTATTTATTCAAAATAGAAAAATAGAAAACACCTCGTTCAAAGTTTGGGGTCAGTACATATTTTCTTTCTTTCTTTCTTTGAAAGAAATTAATACTTTTATTCAGCAAGTATGTGTTAAATTGATTTTTTTTTTTTTTTTTAAAGTCATAGTAAAGACTTATATTGTTAGAAAAGATTTTTATTTTGAATAAATGCTGTTCTTTTTAACTTTTTATTCATCAAAGAATCCTAAAAAAAATATATCACAGGTTCCAAAAAATTATTAAGTGATAATAAAGTGATAAATCAGTATATTAGAATGATTTCTGAACGATCATGATACTAAAGACTAAATGGCTGATGAAAATTCAGCTTTGCATCACAGAATTTTTTGTTGTAACATATATTAAAATATAATTTATTCCTGCAACGGAAATCTGAATTTTCAGCATCACTTGTCTACAATGTCACATGATCTTCAGAAATCATTCTAATATTCTGATTTGCTGCTCAAGAAACATTTCTGATTATTATCAGTATTGTAAACAGTTGTGCTGCCCAATATTTTTGTGGAAACTGTGATGCTTTTTATTTTTTAGGATTCTTTGATGAATAGAACACTCAAAAGAACAATTTATTTAAATTGGAAATCTTTTGTAACATTATAAGTGGTCACTTTTCATCAATGTAATGCGTCCTCGCTGAATTTATATCATAATCTACATTTCTGCTCCCTGTATTACAGTCATTAAAAGCTGCTGGTGAAGTGGAGGGGAGGTAGGAAAGGGTTAAGCCGTGCTGGTCGGTCAGGATGGAGATGAAATGGAGTCTGGAGTGCTGACTCACTGCATTAAGAGCCTCCCCCTCCTGTCTCTCTCTCTCTCTCAGATCATGTGGACGGGGTGTGCGAGCATGTGGCAGCCTGCCTGCTTTTACGGGAAGAACGCAAGTGCAAAAATACTTTGGAGTGCAGTGAATCCTAAACACACACACACACACACTCAAGAGACCAAAACAGATCCACCAACAACAGGCCTACATGTGCTAGACGTCTGAAAGTCATTCAGCAGCTTTTTGCAAAAGAAAAGCAGCTGGACATTCGTCTTTAATGAAAAAGAAATAAATTCTGAATATAGTTTTACATTGCGTGAATAAAATGTCTGCCTGTTCAAAACTCACTGCCACGATGGCAGTGGTTGCCAGGGTGTTACTATGTGGTTGCTAAGATGTTTTTGGTGGTTGCCAGGGCATTGATGTGTGGATGTTTAGCCAGGGTGTTGCTAATTGGTTGCCAAGATCTCCTTAGTGGTTGTTAAGGCCTTCCTAAGTGGTTGCTAAGATGTCCCTTAGTGGTTTCTAGGGCGTTGCTATAATGTCGCTAAGATGGTGTTGCAATGTGGTTGCTAAGATGGCCTTAGTGGTTGCTAGAGCATTACTAGGGGGTTGTTAAGATGTTCTTGGTGGTCTCCAGGGTGTTACTACAGAGTTTCTAAGATGGTAGTTGCCAAGGCATTGCTATGTGGTTGCTAGGGCATTTTTAGGTTGTTGTTAAGATGTTCCTGGTGGTTTGCTAAGCATTGCTATGTGGTTTAAAAGATGGCGGTTGTCATGGCATTGTTATGTGATTGCCAAGATGTTTTTGGCGGTTTCCAGGGTGTTGCTATGTGCTTGCTGAGATGTTAGTTGCCATGACATTGCTATGTTGTTGCTAAGATGTTCCTGTTAGTTTCCAGAGCATTGCTAGGTGGCTGCTAAGATGGTCTTGGTGGTTTCCAGGGTGTTGGTATGGGGCTTCTAAGATGGTGGTTGCCATGACATTGCTATGTGATTGCTAAGATGTTCTTGGTGGTTTACTGGGCATTGCTATGTGGTTGCTAAGATGGTGGTTTGCCAAAGTATTGCTATGTGGATGCTAAGGCATTGTTAGATGGTTGCTAAGATGTTCTTGGTGGTTTCCAGAGCATTGCTAGATGGCTGCAAAGACAGTCTTGGTGGTTCCTAGGGTGTTGCTATGAGGTTTCTAAGATGGTGGTTGGCAAGGCATTTCTATGTGGTTGCTAGGGCATTTTTAGGTGGTTGCTAAAATGTTTCTGGTGGTTTCCAGAGTGTTGCTAGGTGGTTGCTAAGAAGTTATTTGTCAGGGTGTTGCTATGTGGTTGCTAGGATGTTGCCAAGATGTTTTTGGCGGTTTCCAGAGCGTTGCTAGGTGGATGCAAGACAGTCTTTCTGGTTGCTAGGATGTTGCTATGAAGTTTCTAAGATGGTGGTTGGCAAGGCATTTCTATGTGGTTGCTAGGGCATTTTTAGGTGGTTGCTAAAATGTTCTTGGTGGTTTTCAGAGCATTGATAGGTGGCTAAAAAGACAGTCTTGGTGGTTGCTAGGGTTTTGCTATTAGGTTTCTAAGATGGTGGTTGACAAAGCATTTCTATGTGGTTGCTAGGGCATTTTTAGGTGGTTGCTAAAATGTTCTTGGTGGTTTTCAGAGTGTTGCTAGGTGGCTGCAAAGACAGTCTTGGTGGTTGCTAGGTTTTGCTATTAGGTTTCTAAGATGGTGGTTGACAAAGCATTTCTATGTGGTTGCTAGGGCATTTTTAGGTGGTTGCTAAAATGTTCTTGGTGGTTTTCAGAGCGTTGCTAGGTGGCTGCAAAGACAGTCTTGGTGGTTGCTAGGGTTTTGCTATTAGGTTTCTAAGATGGTGGTTGACAAAGCATTTCTATGTGGTTGCTAGGGCATTTTTAGGTGGTTGCTAAAATGTTCTTGGTGGTTTTCAGAGCGTTGCTAGGTGGCTGCAAAGACAGTCTTGGTGGTTGCTAGGGTTTTGCTATTAGGTTTCTAAGATGGTGGTTGACAAAGCATTTCTATGTGGTTGCTAGGGCATTTTTAGGTGGTTGCTAAAATGTTCTTGGTGGTTTTCAGAGCGTTGCTAGGTGGCTGCAAAGACAGTCTTGGTGGTTGCTAGGGCGTTGCTATTAGGTTTCTAAGATGGTGGTTGACAAAGCATTTCTATGTGGTTGCTAGGGCATTTTTAGGTGGTTGCTAAAATGTTCTTGGTGGTTTCCAGCGCGTTTCCATGTGGTTGCTAAGATGTTAGTTGTCAGGGTGTTGCTATGTGGTTGCTAGGATGTTGCCAAGATGTTTTTGGTGGTTTCCAGGCTGTTTTTTTCTTCAAGTCTCTATAATATTCTGTTTTTCGATATAAAGCAGCTCAGGTTTGTCCTTTAGTATATATTTGTACTCTCTTTATCACCTGAAATCACTCAGAAGAGAAACAGCTCAGCTCTCCTAACATTCAGCACAATAACAGCGACTCTTTGAAGGCGTTTTTGGCCATTAGGCTTTGATAACACTAATGTTCAAACACAGAGATCTTCCCCTACCTTCCTCTCTTCATAATCATATTATCCTTCCTGCTCTGTCTGGACTGATGCCTCAGTGGTTTGTCTTCCATTAGGATTTTCCACAGAGTCTTTCCGCAAAACAACACACCAGCGTCTCATTCTTTCTCCTGTTTACCCAGATGTGAGATCTGTCAAAACCACATGGATCCACTGTAAACCAGCCTGCAGTCCAATAAACAAAGAAATGCATCATAATGGTTATACAAGCCTTAATCCAAGAACAACATTAAAGCATTATTCTGTCAAAAACATTTCTGGCGTAATGTTAAACACCACAAAAACTACAATTACAATCCAATTTAGTTGCCACAACAACACAACACCATACAGAATGTTTTTTTTTTAATATATAAACTTAACATTTCTGCTTTATATTCTCCAAAATGGCCTCTTTGCAAATTCATCACTGTAAGCTTTAATTTTTGCTTTTTGTTTTTAATTAAAGCAAGGGATTAGTCTAAAATAACGTGTTAATCAACATTATGCACAAATGCTGTTGACTGAGCTTATAAATTGCATTAACCTGAAATATTCTTTTAATCTGTCATTAAATTGTTGATTTCAGAAAATGACTCAGAATCTGAGTGAGTGAAGTGAATTACGCCTCAAGCTCTTTCAGAACAATAATTAAATTCTCAGGTTTAGGCCTGAAACGTGAACCGTTTTTGTTTCGTTTTATTTCCAGGCGTACAAGGTCTCGTAGTGCATTAACAAAATCAATTCTGGATGGGAAACTTGCATCCTACTGGTTCAAATGTGTAACAATACCAGCAAACCACTGGTTTCTACAAAGTATTTCCTTGAAGGTGCAACTCACATTTGACTTGATTGTAAGAGCGAATTTGTACAGAATGTCCCAGCATGTTGAAAATGTGACCGCAGGCGTCCCACTCAACATGATGGCGTGTTCATTCCTGTCATGTTTGAGCTTCTCAATGTCTCATGTCCAACACCTACATGATGACGTAAGTGTTGTTTCTGGTGCCAATATCATACGTTTATGTCATTCACTAAATCATTAATGAAGTGTACAATCTACTGCCATCTGTAACACATGCTCTTCATGGGAGCAGATTTGGAGAAATGTAGCATTCCACTTGCTCACAAACAGATCCTCTGGAGTCAACAGGTGCCGTCAGAATGAGAGTCCAAATGGCTGATAAAAACATCACAATAATCCACAGGTAATCCACACCACTCCAGTCCATCAGTTAACAACCTGAGATACCAAAAGCTGTGTGTTTGTAAGAAACAAATCCATCATTGAGATGTTTTGAACTTCAAACCATCACTTCTGGCCAACATATGAGTCCAAAATCCAAAACAATGCTTCTTCCAGTAAAAAAAACAAAAAGTCCATCTCCTGTTGTCTCTTACATCAAAATATATAATATTTTAGCCAGAAGTCTCTTAGTAATGGATTTGTTTCTAAAGGCGACTCACTGCAGGTGAATAGGGTAAAAAAAAAAAAAAAAAAAAAAATTATAGTTATAACCTTGCCTTACTAAATTTTTTGTATTACAAATTTTCGAAAATATTAGGTTTAAACATGCAAATTAGGCATTATTTAATGAAATTTGCATACATTTCTAGTACAAAAATCTAAACACTGGATGAAGTCAGTTTCAATATTCTTGTTTAATTTGTTTGCCTAGAGTCAAATGTTTTTACAGAGGGGATTTGGAGTATCTCATTGTGTCACTCAGAAAAGTATTCAGAAAATACTTAGAACAGATAGAAAACCATACATTTTTTACATTTTGGGGGGAAATAAAATGTTGTATATAATCAAGCAAATTATATATGAACAAATCATTCTGTAAAAACCTTCAGGATATAGACAGGAATAAAAATGTAAAGATTGGTGTGTGTGTGTGTGTGTGTTAGTGCTACTGAAGTGGAGATTTATGGCTCAGTGTAGGAGAAAAAACTCATTTTGAGAAAACAGCCTTTAAAAATATGTATTGTAATTAAAATCTATTGACACAAATAGATAAAGTGCTATAAAAGAAACATTTAACAGTGTCTTTTGGATGTTTTCTCTTCACTAGTCTGAAAAAACACTTTATGAAAAGCCAAAAAGCCTAAAATCTCAAATTTGAGAGGTGCATGAAAAAAGTGTCCCCCCTTAAATACACACAGCTTTTGTCTTCTCAAGATGTTAACTGATGGATTGGAATGATTACTTGTGGATTATTCTGATGTTTGGACTCTCATTCCGACGGCACCCATTCACTGCAGAGGATCAGTTGGTGAGCAAGTGATGCAATGCTACGTTTCTCCAAATCTGAAGAAAAAAACAAACTCATCAGAATATTTTCAGCAAATTATAATTTTGGCTGAACTATTCCTTTAAGATCTCAACTGAGAAAAGGCAAAGAAAAAAAAATCTTTATTACGGAATTAAGCAGAGAAAGGCTGGTCCTCAACAACAGGTCTTCTTCCACGTCATGAGAGTCGCGGTTTAGACAGCAGCCCATAATCTTGTCTGCTAGTGAAATGGCATCTGGAAAACAGAGTAAATAGATGTCAATTATGAGGGTTGGTGGTGGAAACTCCCCAACGTCTTATTACCATCAACTTCTCAAAAGTGTGTGTCTGTTATCGTGCATGCTTGTGATTTCAACACTTGATTGCCACAGTCGCTCTGTGGAAAAAAGATCAGCCTGAAGGGCTTAAAGCTGACGCAACGAGCAACAACTTACGACCCCACTGACGTCTGATGAATGGCAATAAAAAATACTTCAAAAGTGTAGGTCGTACTAATGCAGCTCGAGTTGTTTTGTATTGTAATACTGTATAGTGTTGATACATCATGGTAAATATCCATACAGCTATCATTAAGTTGGTTTGAGAAAGCCAATTCACTGATCTGCTATTTTCTTCCTAGCCAAAATTTTCTGACTGCATCTCCTCCTAGAGCTTTACCTCTACAAACTCCAAACTCAGCTGTTCTGACTCCAGTTGTTACATCTTTTCTAACTGATCCGAATTGCGATTTTCCTAAAAATAACGATTAAAACTGGGAAAAATCCCATAGATTTACCAAAGAGTATAGAATCCCAAGAGGCGAAACTCAATAGAACGCTCCATAGCAACAGTTCCGCCCAGCAGCAGTCCTACGCTTCCGCCATTTTGGACTGAAAGCGACTCGCCAGTCCACTAGCTTCTTGCTGTCGCTATGGCAAATATCAGCTGCTTTGTTTAAAAAAAAAAGCATTAACATTAAAGCTAAAATACACAACCAGAATGGTGACTCGTTTCCATTTGTTTCTTAAGAATAATACTATATTACTTCTGTTAACTAACTAACCATAACTTGTTTATTATTGAAAATATTTCTGTATGTTTTGTACGTAGGCCTACTGTAATGCTATTTGTTGTTATTGCAATAAAAAAAAATATAAGAACAGAATAATGTACAATCACTAGACTAGTGATTGTCAAAAACAGACTTTCTTCCATTTATTTTTCACTAAATCTTTGCTCTCTAGAAATCAGTTTCGGGTGAAACTCCTATATTAAGTTCAAGTATTAGCATTATAAACGCGATTTAACGGCAACAAAATTAAGGATATCCATCAGAAAATTGGGAATGTTAGACAATAAATATATAACATAATATAACAGCTTCACAGTAAGTTGTTTTTGCAGCATTGTCTTTTAATGTCCGTTAAAGTATGACTGTAAACAAACAAAAAAGTCTCTAAAATTACTTGATTATTCAGTTATGATAAACATGTTAGTAAACTTGCTAATCATGCTTAAAAACATGCTAGCAACATACTATCAACTTGCTAGTCATCCTAGAAACATGTTAGTAACTTGCTAATTATACTAGAAACATGCTAGCAACTTGCTAATGCTAAGAACATGGTAGCAACACACTATCAACTTGCTAGTCATGTTAGAAACATGCTAGTAACATGCAAATAATGCTAGAACCATGCTAGTAACTTTGCTAGAAAAACATTCTATCAACTTGCTAAACATGCTAAAAACATGCTAGCAACTTGCTAATCATTCTATAAATATGCTAGTAACTCGCTAATAATGCTAGCAACTTGCTACTCATGCTAAAAACATGCTAGTAACTTGATAATCATGCTAAAATGTTTGAGCAACTGGCAAATTATGCTATAAACATGTAACTTGCTAATCATGCTAAAAACATGTTAGCAAAATACTATCAACTTGCTAGTAATGCTAGAAACATGTTAGTAACTTGCTAATTATACTAGAAACATGCTACCAACTTGTTAATCATGCTAAAAACATGCTAGCAACATACTATCAACTTGCTAATCATGCTAGAAACATGCTAGTTACATACAAATCATACTAGAATCATGATAGCAAATTGCCAATCATGCTAAAAACATTCCAGCAACATACTATCAACTTGCTAAACATACTAAAAACATGCTAGCAACTTGCTAATCATGGTAAAAACAAGTTAACAACTTGTTAATCATGCTATAAAAAATGCTAGCAACTTGCAAATCATGTTAGCAACTTGCTAATCATGCTAAAAACATGCTAGTAACTTGATAATCATGCTACAACGTGCTAGGGACCGGATAATCATGCTAAAACATGCTAGTAACTTGCTAATCATGATAAAACATGCTAGTAACTTGATAATAATGCTATAAACATGATAGTAACTTGCTAATCATGATAAAACATGTTAGTAACTTGATAATTATGCTAAAACATGCTAGCAACTGGCTAATCATGATATAAACATGTTAATAACTTGCTAATCATGCTAAAAACATGTTAGCAAGATACTCTGAACTTGCTAATCATGCTAGAAACATTTTAATAACTTGCTAATCATGCTAAAAACATGCTAGCAACATATTATCAACTTGCCAGTAATGCAAGAAACATGTTAGTAACTTGTTAATTATACTAGAAACATGCCAGCAGCTTGGTAATCATGCTAAAAACATGCTAGCAACACACTATCAACTTGCTAGTCATGCTAGAAATATGCAAGTAACAGTCAATTCATGCTAGAATCATGCTAGTAACATGCTAAAATCATGCTAGCAATGTGTTAACAATTTGCTACTCATGCTAGAATCATGCTAGTAACATGCTAGTGACATGCTAATCATGTTAAACCATGTTAGTGACATGCTAGTCATGTTAGAAACGTGCTAACAACATGCTAGTAACTTGCTAATCTTGCTAGCAACATACTAGTGACATGCTACCATCTATCTATTTATCCATCTATCTAACATTAAGCTTTTAAAACTACTTTAAACTTCAAAAACTTTAACCTTTTAAACTTTAAACTTAATAAACGTTTTAAACTTTCTGGTCCGCTTTCTTAAGACAACTTAAAGTTTGTCTTGACAAACCTTTTTTTATCTAGTTTAACAAGGATGTTTCTCCTTTAATTTAGAGCACAGTTATTTTATTACATGTGACCCTGGATCACAAAACCAGTCATAAGGGTCAATTTTTTGAAATTGAAATGTATACATCATCTGAAAGCTGAATAAATAAGATTTCCATTGATGTATGGTTTGTTAGGATAGGATAATATTTGGAATCTGTAATCTGAGGGTGCAAAAAAAAAAAAAAAAAAAATTATATATATATATATAATATTGAGAAAATTGCCTTTAAAGTTGTCCACATGAAGTTCTTAGCGATACATATTACTAATCAAAAATTAAGTTTTGGTATATATTCATGGAACATGGTCTTTACTTAACATCCTAATGATTTTTGGCATAAAAGAAAAATCAATCATTTTGACACATGCAATGTATTTTCGGCTATTGCTACAAATATACAAGCGCTACTTTGTAGTCTACGGTCACATATTAGTGTTGAGTGTTAGAACATACCTTCATCATTTACTATTAGTAAAGTGAGTGACGACATTTATCAGTATCGACTTTGACGCCTCGGAAAAAAAGCAGAATAATCTCAAGTCAGAGGTTGACATTTTGGAAATTTCTAAAACCAGATTCTTAAATCAGATAAAGGCCGAGAACTGACAGAAAATGATCAAAGCGGTTGGAGTTGGAGATGATGTGGTTGATGTAGCACCTCAGACGAAGGTGTTAGTTTACATTACTCGTCATTCAAGTAAAAACTCCCCATGAGGATTTTCTGAAGAGCTTCTGCTGTTCACCATGCTGAAGAGATTTGAAAGGTCACAGCCATTAACAACAAACCTCAGCAGATAAAGGGAAATGAGATAAGTGCAACTAAACCCTTTAGTAAATAAATATAGATTAAGTAAATGCTACGCTGGTCTTGCAGTGCCTCAACAAACGATGTAAACTAGGCGATTAAATGTGCAGATATTTGTCCATTCTACAGTAAAAAATGATCAAAGTAACACTTAAAAACCTTATGTTTAATAATTAAGTAAAATAAATCCATTTAACGTGACAAAAAGTTGCACTGAAACTTTTGTCTCCAATTAAAATTGTCCATAAAATTGACTAGAATTGTTGAAAGTTTAATGGATGAACAATGATATGAACATGAAAAAAAAAAAAAAAAAGGGTAATTATTAAACAAGTCATTTATTTATTTTTAAGTAAAGTAAAAGTGATGTCAAAGTTGCAGTGGACCTTTTTGACACTTTGAATTTTATTATTTATTATTAAAGTCATTTTGCTTCAAAATTCATTAAATTGACTTTAATTGACAATTGTGTTAAATTTAGATGAAAATTTTTGCAATATAATAATGAAAAACTACATTAATTTCTTTTTTTATTCTTTTTTTTTTATATTTTAAAAACTCCAACTTAGGTAAAATAAAAGTGGTGTCAAAGTTGCAGTGCACAATTTACTGAAGAAATTTATCAAATTGATTAGAATCAACAAAAACTTATGAATGAAAAATGTAATGCAATAATGAAAAATGACATTAATATGGAAAAAGTAATAAATAAATGAAATAAACTTGCATTTAATCATTTTAATAAATTAATAATCAAATATTATTTGTGCTGGGCAATGATTAATCACGAAATAAATGTTTTTGTGTACATAATATATGTGTGTGTACTGTGTATATTTATTATGTATATATATAAATACACATGCATGTATATATTTAAGAAAAATATGTTAAGTTTATGTATTAAATGTATTTATATATAATATAAATTATATAAACATAATTTTAAATATTTTCAAAATATATACTGTATGTGTGTATCTTTATATATACATAATAAATATACACAGTACACACACACATATATTATATAAACAAAAACTTTTATTTTGCATTAATCTTGATTAATCATTAATTTAATCACTAAATATTATGGTATATACCTTAATCACTTTAGATTACTATTGGTACGGTTAGTGATGATTTATAAAATATATTATTACTGACTTTTACGCCTCAAAGTCAAATGATCTGAGGTCAGACCTTGGAAATTTTGTAAATTTCCAAGACCAGATTCCTACATCAGATAAAGCCCAGAAACTGCCAGAAAATGATCAAAAATGTTGTCCACACTTTTATTTTGTTCATAAAAGTGCATTTTTTTTTTTTTTTTACTTTAATTTGACTTCATAAAATTGACTAGAATCGACAAAAATGGTTGTTTTAAGTTTAATGGATGAAAAATGTTGCAAAAAAATGATTCTTACAAATTGCAATAAATATTTTAAATACTAATATTGTACATTTAAAAACTGTAAAATGAATGTAATATTAAACATTTTTCATTACTGTAAAATCTCAGTGTTACATCAGTCATCGGTCACCCAGATTTATATATACACACACACTGTCTAAAAAAACGATCTCGGTCACCCACTACTGTAAAGTACCTCATCTCAAAGACCTCATTTTCAAATTAAAACAATGCAAAGACCTTTCAGCTTTGTTATTTGACTCCTACAGTCAGAGAACTTCCCCTCGGTGGAAAACAAAGCTCACAAATGAAGCTTTGCAAAGAGGCCCGTTACGTAAAGCAGTGGACATGCCCGCGCCGCATGACCCAATTACAGCTCAAATTTCCCCAGACTGCCGTTGGCCCACCATGTGAAACAGATCTGTGACCTTCAGCTCCATTTTGACCAACAATGGCCATCAAATCAGATCACTGACATCAGTTCAAACAGCAAAAGGAGATAAATGCTGCTGCACCAAATGCATTGAATGTGCGGTGAGATCAGGGAGCAGCGTGTCTGTGGTTGGCGTCCACCCGCGGACTGAGCTGTGACTCATGGGGGATTACGTGTCTGACGGCTTTGATGTGCGCGCTACTGCCAGGGCTATTTTCTGCTGTATGCAAGCGGGAGGCACCGAATGTACTGCACTGAACCTAGACAAAACCTCTGAAACAACAACAGCACAGCTGCATTAGGAACATTTACGTTGGTTAAAATGATTTACATGGTTGATCTTAGACTGATTATACTCACGATAAACCCTCCTCTTGTGTTGGAGTCAGTTTGAGCCAGATTAGATTTTTCCTCTTTTATTTAATCTGATTTAATGTCCTCTTTTTAATTTTAGTTCATGAATGTGTATGCAAAATTTCGACACATAGATCATGGCGTCAAATTGAGTCACATTTAAATTGTTAAATAAATGTCACTCACCTCTACGTGACCTTCCAATGCCCAAGAGCTTCAGCCAGCCTTCCTCACCTTTGGTTGAACATCTTGGAGAACATTGGGTCAGTGTCCCCCGAAGGGGGACAGACACTACGGAGACCACACCCTGCCCGGAGGGAGGTATTCGTGTGGAGAATACACCTGAGGGCTCGCACTAGGGGAGCACAGCAAGGGGACGATCCTGAGGCAGGCTCCGCATAAGGAGAGACTGCTGACCTCAGGATCAGAGACAAAATTTGTCTTAAGGGAAACACCGCACCTCTGGGAGTATAGGTGGAGATACACACATGGGACCACATTAGGAGCCACTACATGTGGGGCACCAACCTAATATTAGAGTTCACAGGAGGCAACCTAACCTCATATTAGAATCTGATAGCTAGTTCCTCCACCGAACAAAGCTACGTTGTGGGTGCAACATGATGGAAATTGTTGTTCAGGGTTCGTGTCAGGGAACGTCATCACCCATGGGGAACAATGCTTCAGCAAGCTTCTACACCGTGTCAGCTTCAGGAGTTACTGGGTTTGTGTTCAGGACTCCTGAAGAGACGCAGATTGTAGAACCTGGCAAACGTGTTAGGTGTAGCCCAACCTGCAGCTCTGCAAATGTCTGTTAAACTGCAACGCTGCAACGCCCCTGGTGGAGTGGGCATGCACCCCCAGTGGGCAGGGCACCCCTGTGGCCTGGTAGGCCAAACGAATCGCATCCACAATCCAGTGGGAAATTCTTTGTTTGGAGACAGCCTTCCCCTTCTGCTGTCCTCCAAAACAGACAAAGAGCTGACTCGACCGTCTGAAGCTTTCAGTACGTTCCAAGTAAATGCCGTCTGACGGGGTTCAGCCTACATGCACCTTTAAGGAATCGTATAACCAAATCGTGCTTCCCAACCGATCTGCCTTCCACCAGGTCATGGTTAGCGGCAATAGCGGCCACCTGGACCTTAAGTGTTGAAGCAGAAAGGTGTCTATCCAGTCCTCCTTGGAGGAGAGAAAACACTGTTCGGATGCCACATCTCCGTGGGTTCTCCCCCTGGGAGGAACACCAGTTTGTGAATTTGCGCCATCTGAGGTCGTACAGCCGCCTCTTAGAGGGAGCTCTCGACTGCAACAAAGTGTTTACCACTGCCAGTGGGAGATCTCTGAAATCCTCCTGGTCGCGTCCAGGGACCATACGTGGAGGTTCCAGAGATCTGGGCGCGGGTGCCAGATCTTGCCCTTCCCCTGTGAAAGGAGGTCCTTCCTCAGGGGAATGCGCCAGGGAGGAACGGGGGAGAGGAGCACCAGCTGCAAGAACCAAACCCTGTTGGGCCAGTAGGGGGCCACCAACAGGATCTGCTCTCTGTTCTCCCTGACTTTGCACAGGGTCTGTGCAATTAGGCTCACTGGTGGAAACGCATACTTGAGAAGGCCCTGGGGCCAGCTGTGTGCCAGCGCATCTGTGCCGAGGGGCGCCTCGGGCAGACCGTACCACAACTGGCAGTGAGTGTTTTCTATCGAGGCAAACAGGTCAACCTGGGCCTGACCGAAAAGACTCCAGATCAGCTGAATCGTCTGAGGGTGAAGTCTCCACTCCCCCCGAAGCGAAGTCTGTCGGGAGAGCGCGTCCGCTGCCCGGTATGTGGGTGGCTTGTAGAGACTTGACATTGTTTCGACACCAAAGGAGGAGATGGCGGGCTAGCTGTGACATGCAAAAGGAGCGTACACCGCCCTGGTGATTGATGTAGGCTACAGTCGCAGTGCTGTTTGTCCAGACCAGCACATGTTTGCCCTGAACCAAAGGTCGGAACCTCTTCAGGGCCAAAAACGCTGTCAACAGCTCGAGGGAATTGATATGCCAATGTAGCCGAGGACCCGACCAGAGCCCTGCGGCTGCTTGCCCGTTGCATACGGCGCCCCAGCCTGTGTTGGATGCATCTGTCGTAACCAAAATGCGTCTGGACACTTGTTCTAGGGGCACCCCGGCCCGTAGAAACAAAATGTCCTTCCAGGGACCGAGGGTTTTTAGACATACGGGTGTGACATGCACCTGGTATGAACCCTGGCGCCATGCCCATCTCGGGACTCGGGTGCGCAGCCAGTGCTGTAACGGTCTCATGTGCATCAGGCCCAGCGCCATGACGGCGGCTGAGGATGCCATGTGACCCAGGAGCCTCTGAAATTGTTTGAGGGGGACCGTCGGGCTGCGTGAGAGCTTCTGGATGCAGCTCAGCACTGACTGTGCATGCTCTGGGGAGAGCCGTGCATTCATGGTAACCGAGTCTAGTTGTACACCGAGAAAAGAGATGCTCCGTACCGGGGTGAGCTTGCTCTTTCCCAGTTGATCCGAAACCCCAGATGAGCCAAATGGTTGAGAACCACATCCCTGTGTTTGCATACCAACTCCTGAGAGTGTGCTATGACCAGCCAGTCGTCGAGGTAATTGAGAATGCGGATGCCCACCTCCCGGAGAGGGGCAAGGGCTGCTTCTGCGACTTTCGTAAAGACGCGGGGAGACAGGGAGAGCCCAAATGGAAGGACTTTGCACTGAAATGCTCGACCTTCGAAGGCAAACCGCAGGAAGGGCCTGTGTCTTGGAAGAATCGAGACATGAAAGTACGTGTCTTTCAGGTCTATCGCCACAAACCAATCCTGGAACCTGATACACGTGAGAATGTGTTTGAGGGTTAGCATTCTGAAGGGGAGCTTGTGAAGGGCCCGATTCAGAATCCTCAGGTCCAGGATTGGTCTTAAACCGCCACCTTTCTTGGGTACAATGAAGTAGGGGCTGTTAAACCCTTTCCTCATGTCGGCCGAGGGGACCGGCTCTATCGCGTCCTTCACCAGAAGGGTCGCAATCTCTGCCCGAAGAACAACAGCACTCTCGTCCCGAACCGCGGTAGAGAGGATGCCACTGAACTTGGGCGGGTTGCACGCGAATTGGATAGCATAGCCGAGTCAGATGGTTCTGAGAAGCCAGCGAGAAAGGTTGGGTAACTCGAGCCAAGCTGACTCTCTGCTAACGGCCTCAGGGGGACCACTGACGTACCTCGGGTGCGTACGGTTGTGATGAGTTGTGATGAAAGCCCTTTGTTCGGGGGCGCGCTGTCCCGGAGGACACAAGGTGCTTTGATCGCCATAACCGACATACAAGGATCCATGAGAAGATCGCCTGAGCTCAGGGGATCGACTGACGGATGCACTTGGTTTGTTAAAATATGCAGAAGCGCAGGGTGTGCTGTTGTGCATGCTTTGATGTGTTTTGGTGGCTGGGTACCCCGGAGGGACCCAGCCATGCTGGGAGGATCGATCATCGTAACCGACAGACAAGGATCCAACAGAGGATCGCCTGAGCTCAGGGGATCGACTGATAGATGCGCTTGGTTCGTCAAAGTATGCTTTGACATGTTTTAGTGGCTGGGTACCCTGGAGGGACGCAGTCACATTGGTTTTTTCGCCCAGAGAAGAAAATTGCTCTTTTATTGACCATGTGGTGGCCGTCCGCCGTGAGGCAGACAGCCGGGGTGGAGCAGAAACCCACACTCGTCCCCTCGCCGAGTGTGGATCTAGACAGGTCAGTAGATCTCTCTCCTCCGGGCTGCTCATTTCAGGAACGCTTCGAAGCCTGACGAGGGTTCTTAGCGGCCTGAGACTGAGCTAACGGCGCCACCTTCTTGCGAGAGCTCGACCGCAAGGCTGGTTTAGGTGCAGGACCAGCCTGTGGCGGGCCCTGAGCCGGTCTGGAAGGCGGTCATCCTCGGCGTGAAACAGGCGGGGGCTGCTGCTTCGGGGGTGCGGGCCCGGGGGCCAGCGCCCGACGAGGCAAGATGTGTTTAATAGCCTCCGTCTGCTTCTTCACTGCGGAGAACTGCTGTGCAAATTCCTCGACAGTGTCACCAAAGAGACCAGCCTGAGAAATGGGGGCGTCAAGAAAGCAAACTTTCTCAGCGTCCTTCATTTCCGCCAGATTCAGCCAAAGGTGGCGCTCCTGGACCACCATGGTGGACATCGACCCCCCCAGAGCCTGCGCCATGACTTTCGTAGCTCGTAGAGCATAGTCAGTCGCCGAGCGCAGATCCTGCAAAAGCTCTGGTTTGGGAACACCCTCGTGCAACTCGCTAAGAACCTTGGCCTGATAGACCTGCAGGATGGCCATAGCGTGAAGGGCGGACGCAGCTTGTCCAGAAGCAGCATAAGCCTTCCCCACGAGAGCGGAAGAAGCCTTACATGCCCTGGACGGGAGTTTTGGGCGGTCCCGCCATGTGGCGGCGGTCTGCGGGCAAAGATGCACCGCGATCGCACGCTCCACGGCGGGAACCTCCGTATACCCCTTCGCTGGACCTCCATCGAGGGTGGTGAGAGAGGAAGAACCGCTAAGACACGTTCTGGCTGAAAAAGGAGCCTTCCACGACTTAGTCAGTTCTTCATGCACTTCCGGGAAGAAAGGAACTGGGGTAGAACGCGGCCGAGAACCGCAGTCGTTACCCAGATACCAATCATCCAGCCGCGAGCGCTCAGGACGGGGCGGAGACTTCCACTCAATCCCGATCGTTTTGGCCGCCCGTTCGAGCATGGCCGCCATTTCCACGTCCGCTACTGACTGAGAACCCGCCCCCGCAGCGGGTGCTTCAGACAGAGCGTCTGCTTCAGATGGCTGCCCACTCTCCGATGCTGCAGACACTTCTTCCTCTCCTGCAGGAGCCCCGAATAACCAATCCAACCCGTACTGAGACGAGTTTTCAAAGTCACCCGAAAGCTCGACCGGCAGACACACAGAGCGCGAGGGACGCGGGGAATTACCCGGCGAACCGCACGTTCTCTCTCGTTCTTCACCAACACGCACAGCAGCGGCCTCATACCCGGAAGTAGAAAGACCAGCCGCGGAAGCGGTTGAAGCGAGCCACGATCTTTTAGTAAAGAACGCGAGTCGTGAACGGAGTGTGCTGAGGGGCAAGTCCTCGCAAGCAGGACATTCCTGCTTCAGCATGGTCATGACCCAAACACTGAAGACAGAGCTTGTGCCGATCGGTCTGGGAGAGATAGAAGCCGCAACCAGAAGGACACGGAAGGACAGGCATTGTAAACACACAAACCCACCATGTCTGCACTCTTTTAGAGAAATTTGCTCTTTTAGCTTTTAATAAGAGGAAATCTGCTCTTCAAGATTCGCCGTCGAAGCACCCAGGGGACTCTCACTGCTGCTGCATTCGAGAAGGAAGAGACCGCTGCCCGTGCCGTAGATCCAACGACGAAAGAGGTGAGTAACGCTGCTTCTCAATGAAGAGATGCTGCATTCGGCTCCGAAGAAACAGAACAATGAGTGTTGCTTAGCCCCCTCCTCTTATGCCCGGATGTCCGGGGTGGAGCGGGCTATGCAAATACTGCATACCAATTCTCATTGGCCTTTTCTCAAAGCTGTCAGAGGTGTTCGGGCTCCCTAGAGCGACCCCTAGTGTCGACAACGTCGAACGTGAACGACAGACGGGGAACTGAACAACTTTTGTGTTGGGGTCAAACTGACCCACATTTTAATTTTTTTAAAATTGAAAATTGGTTAAACTATTCATTTCTTCCTGAAATTTGGGGAGTTTTCCTCATTTAGGGTCGAGAATGTGCATGCAAAGTTTCCAAACATAGATGTATTTTAAAAAAACTGAACACAACTTTTGTGTTATGGTCAAATTGAGTCACATTTGTGATGCGATCTGGGAAAACCCAACACATGGTGAAATTGTACCTTTTTTAGGTCATGAATATGCATGCAAAGTTTCAACACATAGATGCATTTTGGAAAAACTGAACACAACTTTTGTGTTGGGGTCAAATTGGCGCACATTTGAATTTTTTTGAACTATTGATTTCTTCATGAAATTTGGGAAGTTCTCCTCATTTAGGGTCATGAATGTGCATGCAAAGTTTTGAAACAGATGCGTTTTGAAAAAACTGAACACAACCTTTGTGTTGGGGTCAAATTGAGTCACAATTGATTTTTGTTTTTTAATTGAAAGTTGGTTAAACTATTGATTTCTTCCTGCAATTTGGGGAGTTTTCCTCATTTAGGGTCGTGAATGTGCATGCAAAGTTTTGAAACATAGATGTGTTTTGGAAAAACTGAACACTGACTTTTGTGTTGGGGTCAAATTGAGTCACATTAGATTTTTTTTTTTCTTGACATTTGGGAAAACTATTGATTTCTTCCTGAAATTTGGTGACTTTTTCTCATTTAGGGTCATGAATGTGCATGCAATGTTTCAAAACATAGATGCATTTTGAAAAAACTGGACCCAACTTTTGTGTTACGGTCAAATTGAGTCACATTTGCAATGCGATCTGGGAAAACCCAACACATGGTGAAATTTTACCTTTTTTAGGTCATGAATATGCATGCAAAAACTGAAAAACTGAACATGACTTTTGTGTTGGGGTCAAATTGATTAACATTTTATTTTTTCCTTGAAAATTGGTTAAACTGTTGTTTTCTTCCTGAAATTTGGGGAGTTTTCCTGATTTAGGCTCATGAACGTGCATGCAAAGTTTCGAAACATAGATACGTTTTTAAAAAAAACTCAACACAACCTTTGTGTTGGGGTCAAATTGACCCACATTTGATTTATTTTTATTTTTTGGTTAAACTATTAAATTGGCCAAAGCTACTAAATCGGCCAAACATTTTTTATATTAATTTGTGCCTTTTTCAAATGTTCATTAAAAGTGCAAAAAATCATTAACAAACATCTGAAAAGAAGACTGGAGAACTTGTAAAACATAAGACTGAAAGTTTACTCAAGGCTGAGACTCGCCTTCTGAATCAACCAAGGAAACTTTACTGTCTCTTTATCTAATTGAGTTTCACAGTCTAACAATCTGTCAAAGGTTGTTTTTGGTTGTTTGTTTTTTGGACCTAAATTACTAGACTCTTTCAGCACTAAAAAGAAGTATGAGAAATCCATTTCACCCTCAAATGACTGAAAAATAGACAACAAAAGCAAAGGAAGAGTCAAGTATTTCAAAGCAACATCAAAACTTCATTTGTGAATAGTAATATGCATTGCTAAGAACTTTAATCAACCCTTATGACTGGTTTTGGGGTCCAGGGTCACAAATGGGTTTTGAAAAGACTGTACAGAAATTATTAGGGCTTTCAGGCTTTTGTGTTGGGCTCAAATTGACCTACATTCGATTTTTTGCTGTTGTAGTGGGGGAAAAAAAAGTTAAACTATTTATTTCTTCTTGAAATTGAGTGTTTTTCTCATTAAGGGTCATGAATGTGTGTCCAAATTTTAAACACTTAGATGTGTTTTGCAAAGACTACACAAAAACAGTTGGGGTGAAACTGACCCACATAATTTTTTCCCTTGAAAATTGGTTAAACTATTGATTTCTTCCTGAAATTTGTGATTATTTTCAAGTAAAGACAATTTTCTTTGAAGATATTTAGTACATTTCTTACCGTAAATATATCAAAACTTCATTTTTGATTAGTAATATGCATTGCTAAGTACTTTAATTGACCCTTATGACTGGTTTTGTGGTCCAGGGTCACAAATGGGATTTGGGAAGACTGTACAGAAATTGTTAGGGCTTTCAGGCTTTTGTGTTGGGCCGAAATTGACCCACGTTTGATTTGTTGTTGTTGTTGTTGTTGTTGTTAAAAATTAGTTAAACTATTTTTTTTTTCTTGAAATTAGGTGTGTTTTTCACATTTAGGGTCATGAATGTGTGCCTAAATTTTCAACACTTAGATGTGTTTTGCAAAGACTGTACAAAAACATTTAGTTGGGGTGAAATTGACTCACATATTTTTTTCCCTTGAAAATTGGTTAAATTATTGAATTCTTCCTGAAATTTGGTGATTATTTTCAAGTAAAGACCATGTTCCATGAAGATATTTAGTACATTTCTTACCATAAATATAGCAAAACTTCATTTTTGATTAGTAATATGCATTGCTAAGAACTTTAATCAACCCTTATGACTGGTTTTGGGGTCCAGGGTCACAAATGGGTTTTGAAAAGACTATACAGACATTGTTAGGGCTTTCAGGCTTTTGTGTTGGGCTCAAACTAACCCACATTTGATTTTCCCCCTTGAAAATGAGCTGAACTATTTACTTCTTCCTAAAATTTGGTGACTTTTTCTCATTTAGGGCCATGAATGTGCATGCAAAGTTTCGACACATAGATGTGATTTGGAAAGGCTTTACAGAAAGTGTTTTTTGTGTTGTCTTTTGTT